>JAVXUP010000934.1:0-313283 GCA_033070095.1 Escallonia herrerae | reverse complement strand
TGTTTTTTTTGTTACATTCTTAATGCTGTGGGTTTGCTGCTGAGATGTTGTTGATTACGTTGTTAGTTTCAGATATGAGAATCTGTGTTCCTTAATCCTGATTTGTGTTGTTTTTTCTTCTTTGAAGATTTTAGATTTGAAGTTAAAACAGGAAGAAAAAGTAGGTGTGTGGAACGATTGTATGACTGACTTATGAGGGAATTTTAAGTGGAACGTGTATACTTATCTGTGGTGGCACCATGGTGATAGATGTTTATATGAGTTGGTTATGATAGTTGTGGTTACTGAGTATCGTTTGGTTTTGGCGAGTACGTGATGGATTTAAGCGGTCAGGAAATGGTGGTCTTAGAGAGAAATGCTAGAGGCGTGAAGTCATTACTCATAAGTGCCGCGATTAGGACAACTTGTCAGTTTTTAAGCTGCCAACACGTAAGATGTTTCAATTGGATGACATAGATATGAGCAAATAGGTTGTCGTGCATGGCAAAATAACAATGTCGAAGATGTAACATACTATTTGCTTTAACAATTAAATGGTGCACGTTTTTTTTTTCGCTTCAAAATTGGCCGTTTGTGTCTATATTAGATGTTTCTATAATAACAACTATGTTCAACCACCCGGGAATCTTTGTGGTTGATATTTGTCACTTCCTATTGATCTGATAGAAAGTTTATGGTCGTTCCGTGCTTGCTTCTTTTAGTGTTTGTTACTTGTCAATCCTTCTGCGTCAGAAGCAGAATTGTTTAGGGCTCGCCATTGATATTTTTTTTTCCAGAATTAGTTCGAAGTAAATATACCGGATGCTGGAGAATTCATTACTTAGGAATTCAAAATTTATCTAGTTATAGCCGTTGCTAAATCCCATTCTGATATGGCTTTTTTGCGAGATTTTTTTGAACTCTAAATGCACTTTGTGATAGATGTTTATTTTTTAGTTTGTACTTACCTTTGTTGTTTATACAGCAATGCTTGCACCCTCGTCATCCTCCGTGATGGTTGGTTACATAGTATCTTCTTGATTCTCTTTTATGACTTACTTTGAATAGTTGTATCTTCCAACATTGGCAAGTGGGCAGTTTTGGTAGTGTCGTAAGTATTTTTGTTATACCTAAAAGTGAGGCTGTAAAAACAGCTACAGGGTAAAAGTTTAGACGGGACGTAGCCTTAGTTGCTTGGGCTGGGCCATGCCTTTTGAGAGTTTTTGATATAATGATTGTTATATACAGAACACTTTACTTTACCGTGGTCAGGATACCAGTGAAGGTGAGTTTTTTAAGTCCTTGTTATTTACCCTTTTCAAATCGGGAGAAACCTGCCCCCCTCTAGAAAAAAGACAAAGAAACCCCATAACACAGAACATCGGGTTCTTGTAATACGAGGAGTTCTTAATCTATATGATGAGCTGGACCTGACTGAATCTACCTTTTGATCAATCTTGTATGCCACTTGTGATCAAATTTACAAATCACCGTGCATCTCATAGTTGCCGCTTATAATAGCCAACAATATGTGGGACACGTAGCATGCTATTGTTAGTTCTTTAAGTCAATACACAAAATGTTGTGTACAATGTTAACATGCCTTTACACCTATGATGGTTTTTGGAATATTGAAGTTACCGGGGGTGGAGTGGGGCAGTTCATTAAAGAATAAAGCTGTTTTTGGTATTTTGCTGGCATATTCAGTATTTAGTTCTTTCCCCATTGTTTTGTGTCTCACGGTTGATTTTTTCTACCTATTTAATTTGTAGGAGGTGTGGCTGGGTTATCTATCTGACGGTTGTATTTTGAAGGTTCTGATATTCATATGCTGCTTGAACTTACGAAGTTGAATATCATTGCTATATTGGTGGACATACTCGTGATGTGTTGAATGCGAGTATGATTGGTGATAGCCGCTTGCATGTTGGAAATATTACCTTGTGATTTCTGCTGGGTATTATCTCTAATTAGATACTTTGGGGAGTTCGAGTTACTACTGGAATCTTCTCTTTATACTTCTGTTCATTGAGAAGAGCATATACGGCCCAGCAAATTTTTTTGCATCCATGCTGGCAGAGAGCATGCGTGGAATCTGTCTATTGGGTAATGCCCCTGACGAGAATTGTTGTTGATGCACTCGGTGTGGTGACAATTTGTCTTGTTGCTATTTTGGCTCTTCTTGGTTTGCTTTGCATCTTATACTCATTTTACTTCCGAACTCACACCCATCGTCAAGGTCTTTTCCCACTTGGGTATTTTGGTGGTCCTTGGATTATTCGAATCACGTTCATCTTGTTTGCAATTTGGTGGGGTGTTGGAGAGATATTACGGTTAAGTTTCCTGAGACGTGAAGGAAGAATATTGAATGCCCTCAACTTGAGATGGCAGGAAAATGTTTGCAAATGCTACATTGTTTCAAACCTGGGGTTTGCGGAACCTTGTCTTTTCCTCACCCTCACGTTTCTTCTTCGTGCATCGCTGCAGAAGACAGAATCAGGGACCCTGAGCCAGAAATGGAATTGCAAAACAGCAGGTTATGTTCTCCTCTGTTGCCTACCCTTGTTTATCCTGCAGCTGATAGTTATCTTGATTGGACCCCATTTCAATGACGGGGAGAGTCGTGTGCACGCGAGGTTGCCGCATTACTTTACAAGCATTGCATCTAAGACGAAGGAAAATAATGTCGCCCTCTGCAGTTATCCTTTACTCAGTACGATCTTTCTTGGTCTATTTGCTACTGTTCTAACTACCTACTTTTTCTGGCTTGGAAGGCGGATTTTAAACCTGGTCATCAATAAGGGTCTGCAGAAAAGAGTCTACACATTGATACTCTCCGTTTCAAGTTTCTTTCCATTAAGGGTTCTGTTGCTTGGTTTATCTGTTCTATCCAGTCCGGGAAAGTCTCTGTTTGAAGCTCTTGCATTCCTGGCCTTTCTTTCCCTTTTATGTTGTGCTGGGGTGGGTGTTTGTATGCTTGTGTATTTCCCAGTTGCGGATTCTTTAGCCTTGCGGAATCTGCAAGACATAGAAGAAGCTAGGAGGAGGACTAGTGACAACGACACCATCTCACTAATCGCTAACCAAAACCCTTTTGAGGAGGGTGGTCTTGAAAGTAGCCCTGGAAGAAACTCTGCTGCTTCAGCAAAGCGTGGATCAATTTCTTTTCGGACTATGGAGAAAGATGAAAGCTCAGGGACGGCATTTGTGGAACTCAGCCTATTCTCTCCCAGTCAGCATTCCACCCCACCTGGCTCGCCTCAACTTCTTGGCTGGCCTATGCTTCCTCCTGCACGAGCTTATGGACCTCAAATAGCCTAGCAAGAAGCCATAGTTGCCGTGGGAAATCATTTTTGTGGTAAAGAGAAAGTGTTTGTAAAGGGTTTAGTTTCAATAAGGATTGCTATCTTTGGTTTGTTTTCTATTTTGAGATACACTGGTTTGCCTGCACTCAGCCCACCTAATTTTTTTTTGGTGGAACTCATGATCTGTATCTCTGTTCTATTTCCATAGCCATGTACAATTTTCATGAACGCTCAAGAGAGTTGAATTGAAGCATCCCCCCAGCTGTTAAAATCCCGTGCTTCTTCTAAACCTGGTCATGTGTGTGGAGTTTCCCACGTGCTTCGGAAAATTTCGTACCATCTAATCATCTCAAGCGAAAGGTACTATATGGTGCTATGTTTCTGCATTAAATTTGTTGTCGAGCCATAATATTTCGATCTAGATTTATGTCATTTCTGTTGTTGAGTCTTCGGCACTATTTCAAATGTTTACTGTCCTCTCCGACGATCTGAGATCTAGACACGAACTTTCTGGTTCACGTACGTAGGGCTTTAACTCACAATTAAGAAGCATTCTTACATATCCTCCCTTCACTGAAACGTCAGACTCTCTCATGTTACCTGTCCTTTTATTGTAGATAGCCGCCACCTTAGACTTCAACCGCGTAGATTTTCCTTTTGTTTATTAGCGTTTGTCTTCCATTTATTACGTAGCTAGTACCTGCCCCTATATTCGGTCTCATTTGGGCAACTTGTAGGAAAACATTGATTAGTATTGGATTTCTGTATCTAACCAAAAAAGGGTCAATTATGTTGGGTGCCCCCAAGTTACCCAATTGACGTTTGGCATCCCAAATTTCAATTTAGCTATTTCGCACCACAAGCTTGTATAAATATGGCATGAAACATCCACTGACCACTTGTTGGCTAAAAAACTGGCCGGGATGGTGACATGGCTTTTTTTGGATGGCATCTTTGGCAGATAAAATGCTGTGGGGGCATTTTTGGCATGTCAAGTGCTTTGGGGGGCATTTTTGATAAATGAAGGCCAATTTTGGGGGACATCTTTGGCATATGGAAACATTTTTGGAGGCTAAAATTTGTGGCTGAAATTTTCAGCCACCATTAGGGCGGCTGAAATTTTTCCCGGAGTGGAATGAGGGGTGGTGGTGAATCATAAGAAAAGCCACACAAATATTGGCCAGAAGGAGAAGTGAATATTGGTTGTGGTGGAAGGAGGTAATTTTGCTTCTTGTTAAGCCATGAAACGAGGCGTGATGGTTATGGTGATTGGTAATGGTGGATGCCGTGGGTGGTAGGCATGGTGATCGGTAGAGGCAGCGGATGTTTCTGAATAATGGAGGTGGGGTGCAGATTTGTGGTGTTGGTGAAAATTGGAGTGTGAGTGTGAATGTGTGTGTGTGTGTGTGAGAGAGAGAGAGAGAGAGATTACAAAAAAATGTCCGTCAAAATTGAGTTAAATCACCACTCCCATGAGTTTATTGTCCGGAAAGTGGTTGCTAAAATGATGTTCAGAGTGCCGAATACCAATTCGGATAAATTTAGGGGCGCCTAGGGTAATTAACCCAACCAAGAAATATTTCAAACATAAGATTAATATATACATAAACAGAAGATTTTGATTTTTTTTTTTGCTAAAGCCAAACTACGTGGAAGTGGTTCCCAAGTCACCTAGCTAAAGTTTTGTTGCAATTGTAAAAAATAAAACAGAATAAGAGGTTAGACTAAGGGTTCGTTTGACAAATTTTTTTTTTTGGTTTTCAGTTTTTAAAGAGCAGCTTAATTTTATTTTATTTTTATAAAAAAAAGTGATTGTTTGATAACCCTTTTTTTTTTAGGTTTTTTTTTTTTTTTTTTTGTGTTTGGTAACCCTTTTTATTTTGACCCTTTTTTTTTGTGGTTTGCGGTGGCAGTGGCGGTGGTGGGGCATAGCGATGGTCACCGGCGGTGGTGGTCTGCGGCCGGAGGTGGCTGCCGGCAGTCTTTGGCGGTGGCTGCCGGTGGTCGCCGGCCGCCAGAGGTGGCTGCCGGCAGTCTCCGGCCGCCAGAGGTGGCTGCCGGCAGTCTCCGGCGGTGGTCGCCGGCGGCCGGCAGTCTCCAACGGTGGTCCCTGAGGTGGCTGCCGGTGGTGGGAAGGTGGTGCTGGTGGTCTAAAAAAAAAACCAAAAGTGAAAAAAAAAACCAGTTTTTGGAGTTTTTTTTTTTACTCTGCAGTTTAAAAATTAATTTTTTAAATTGAAAAAAAATGATTACCAAACGCTCCTTTTTTTTCAGTTTTTAAAACTGAAAAAAAAGAGGCAAAAAAAGAGTGTCAAACAGAGCCTAAGTTTAGACTCTTTTTTTTTCAGAAATCTTTTGTTACTATATGTATTTTTAAAGCGAAAGAATTAGCGATAGATGTGAAAGTGACTCGCCAAAAAAATAAAAAATAAAAACAAACACATTTTACAAGTAGGACGATGAGCATAACATACATCACAAGTCTCATCTTGCTTTGAACAACAATTGTTTTGTCTTCAGAATCGCTGGAAATTTTTTGGCAAAGTTCTTTTAATCGTTCAAGAGGTAGGATTAGCGTTTGGTGTCAAAAAGGGAGCTGAGGGAACTCAAAGAAACCTTGAATGCCATCAAAATCGTGCCCTTGGATGCTGAGAAACAACAGAAAGACAACCCAGAGCTGAGCTTTTAGACAAGAAGGATGTTTCTCATGGTACCGACGATGCTTTGGATGACTGAGATTTTTACATTACAATGACAAGTGATGCGAGGCTTGTATTTTGTTTTAGAGTGGGTTACAGGATTACGAGAATAAGAGAGTTCCAACTATGCTGCATTGGGACAGGGAAGCCCACTCTTTTTTAGACAATTTTGATGCAATTGGAAGAAACTTTCTGAGAGAGCCCCGGGGGGGGGGGGAAGGAACCTACGTTGCTACAACCTTCTCTCATCTCCGTTGCCACTGCCGGTTTTCCCGGTGAGTGTGGTGATGAGGTAGTCTTAGTGGTGAGCTGGATGGTACTTCTCGGCGGATTGCATTTGTCCGGTTGATTACCCAAGTTTTTTTCTAGCGCTGGAGTTCGGTTGAGGGTTTCGTGGTTGTTGCTGGTGCTGGTGCTTTTCTGGTTTCTGTTGGGTCAAGGTGGTCGGCCGACGGTGGTTGTGTAGAGCCGTGAAGAGCTTCTGTGAGTTGGTGCATTGTTTCGTCTCTTCTGGGGGTTTGGCAGCGACTTTGTGGCCGAAAAGAGATGGTTTTCCATTTTCGATGTGGTGCGCAGGGATCGAGGCCAGTTGGCAGTGACGGGGACACGTGTCGGGAGATAGGCTGGAGGCTGCCAGAGAGTCGGTGTCGTGTGATTGGCTGCTCTTTTCTTTGTCGTTTTCTTGTTTTTTGGTTACAATTATCATGTTTTTAGTTAATATTTTCTTGTATTTAGCTTCTAATGTCTAATTATTTTATCTTTCTTTTTGGTTGCTCAGGAGTTGTCATCTATTTAGTTTGTCTTTAACTTTTGACTATTCCTTATATATATATATATATAAAGTCTCAAAACTTATCCTGTTATATATTCTAGAATTTTTCCAAAAAAATAGAGATACAATTGGAAGAGAGCACAATAGAGAAATATCATACATCTCTCGTTGGACATTGAATGTCCTCCCAGTCTTCCTGTCATTCTATTTGTTGGTACAGGTGGTATTGGTAAGACGGCACTTGCTACAATGATGAGAGGGTTACCGATCAATTTCACCTAAAACAATGGTGCTGTGTTTCAACAGATTTCTGTCTAAAAAAGTGATGGAAACCATTCTTAAATTAACAGGAGGCACACCTCGTGATGAGTCTAGAATTGACCAATTATTACCAGCACACTTACAACTATTGTTGCCACACACTACACTTTTAAGGGTTCATCATTTGCATTCCTGTACAATGCCAGTAAAGGAAAATGCGGTATCTTCAGGATTTTGATCTTTCTTGTTTGAAAAGCAGCCCTCTAGAGGAAATATTAAAACGGGGAGGAGGTCTCTTTCCAAAGGGATGAGTGCTTCATAATTTTATGGCTAGCAACCACCGTGCTTCCATAACTATGCCTATGATGTTTTAGTCTTACTATGTTGTCACTTGTCTATGAAACTAATTATAACAATGACCCTTTGGAAGTTATACTGCAGGTAACTTTTGTGTGGATTTCAAGTGCATCTTTTAGTAAACCTTGAGCCATAACAACAAATAGCTTGATTCAGGCCTAGTAAATACCAAGTTGGAAGCGTGTAAACCAGGGTACAGTAAGCAAAAGAAAGGTCGTTCATGCATCACAACACATCCTCCAAATGCTAATCGACATCTATAGACTGCCATAGTGAAGCTCAAAAAAACCAAAGCTAGCAAGTTTTTACAGCAAAAGTTGATAAAACCATAAGCCTTCAAACAATCTGATACGCTCCACTCCTCCCTCATTTATACAGCGTAAACTGAGCCCTTTTTCCTACCCTGTGACCGAAAGTCAACCCTAAGAGAGACAATAGTAAGGTCAGTGAATTTAAAGAGGAAACAGGATAATAAAGAAATTGTTCTGCTGAATATGATAGAGAGCATGAAGTGGCATTCCACAAAATCTGTATATAGATTTAAAATAAAATTAAAGGCCACATATGTAGTCTAGAGAACTTGCTAGAGAAAATATGACAAACAGATGAATGACAAATGCACTGTGACGACGAATGCAGGGCGCCAAGCTAAACTGCTAAATACATCTTTCAGCATCTAGTCACAAAGTTGTTTGTAGTATATCGCTGATTCAACATGAAATTCTCAAACAACATTCAAAGTCTAGCCATAATGATTTGATTCTGGGAGGGCAAATTTACAACGCAGGTAAGAGGCAGAAGTGAAAAGACGACAAGATTACATAACCAAGGTACCCACGAATGTTGTTGCTAGTTGATACTGATGAGCAAATCCTATGCCTATCCTACAATGCATATGCATTTGCTAGCAGAAGATGAAAAAGTTATGGCAAGTATCTTTTAACCCATATAAACGGAGGTGACATGTTCACTGAGACATTCTATGTACCCACTGCAAAGTGAATCTCTAGTGACACACCTCCATATTTCAGGTAATGACATAAACCCCTATCATCACTGAAAGATAGTACAAGCCTTCCAACTTCAAAGTACATGATACGCTCCTGCTCCACCCTCGTTAATCCAGCATAAGTTCTTCTAAGGAACAGAGTATTGCATAAACCAAGTTCACATTGACATCAATCAGCATCAACAAGAATGCTATGAATTGAAATCTTTACCTTACCATTTCCTACCATTCCCACTAAACCTGTGCGCTCTTCAGAGTACCAGTTTAAATCCCTTTGTCAAGAAGTCATCCCTACAAGAAAAGGTGATGTCAATCAAGTTAGAAAGAAACGAGAGAACTGATCTATAGTCCTACTGTGCGTGTGCTTATGCGCTAAACAACATGTATTAATGTAATACGTCTTAATTCTCGAATCAAAAGGAAGTTCTAATGCATATCTCGCGTACTACACCATTACCTCTTCCTACTCTTCTTTTCCTTGCTTTTGTCTTGCTCCATTTGCTTCTTAACCCCATCAACCTTCCCATATCCATCAAGCGAAACAAGGCTCTCAACGTAAACCTCTCCAGGACACAAATGGTGCAGCCCACGAACCGGGGCATCCCTCACAGTCTTCCTCTCCAAATCGTACCAAATAAGCTTCTTATCATCATAATTCAGCATAATCTCCCTGCCACACTTCGAGTAAACCAAAGGCGTCACACAAGCATAAGGCTCAACAGCTGGCGGAGCGACCGATGCTACCTTACTCCACGATTCCCTCACACCATAATCCTTCATAACCCAAACATCCGTCCGAAAATCCCCGTATACATCAAGCACGCAAAGACACCCTCCAAATTCCACCACATTCCTCTCAAACAAGTTCTTCTCCGTCGAAGCAAAATCTGGTAGCGCAACAAAAGAACACTTCTCATCACACAAGTCAAAACCAAGAACCGCAATAGGCGAACCGTGAGGCTTCGTGCTTAACTTCATTACACTGTGCAAAAATCCCTTCACGTGCACACCCCACACCTGCCTGTTAGGGTAAGGAGGGTGACAACCCCCACCAAAATTCTGGACTGTTTTCCATGAATTCGATTTTAGACTAAAGACCTTCGCTCCGGTACTGATCCAACCGTCGCGCTTATTTCTAAACTCCGTCGTTTTGAGCACTTTATAGTCATCGTTAACTAAATCGTAACCAAACCCAAACGACAGAAAATAATTAGCGCATTTCTTTGGGTACTCGATCGGCGTCGCAGGCAGACACCTGTATTTTCGGGTGGACGGGTTGAACAACACGGCGTCGTCGTCGTTTGGGCCGCCTTGCAGTAAGCATAAGCCGTCGCAGGAGCCGAGTACAGTCACTTTAGCGTTGTTTAGGATTTTGAGTTCGATGGGGATGTGGAGGGCGTCGAGCGAATGGAGACTCACGGAGTGGAGGAGTCTGCCGGTTTTGAGGAGGTCGCCAACCGCGAGGCAGAGATTCGAGCCGGATTGGATCGAGCGGTAGAGGTGGAGTTTGACGAAGCCTGGGGAGTCGATTTGGGAGCGCCACGGCTTCGAGACGCGCCGGAAGCGCAAGAGGGATTTCACCGGTAGCCGGGAGAGTATGTCGGTGATAAGCTCCGGTGGAAGTTTCGACATCTTTAAGCCGGTGGCGGTGTTTAGGTTTTACGAGGCAGAAGGCGGGAGGCTGGGTCGGTGGGTCTGTAATGGCTGCGGTTGGGTGATTTGAAATGGGAGAGGAGTAGTCGGTGAAGTGGGGTAGTTGCAGAGAAATGTAATTTTGGTGGATAACGGCGGTGAAGCTTTTATGAAGTAAAATGGCATCTTAATTTGATCGCTTAATAATTATAGGGTACAGCTATACTATATATAATAAGAATTTTATTTTTAATTTTAATGTAATATCTTTTTGGAGTTACACTGAAACTCATTCAGGTGAAGACATGTATCCATTTTAAAGGCAAAAGTATAAAAGACTATAGCCACTTATAATCTCTTATGATATTGCTCTGTCTCTCTTCCTCCCCCATCTCTCTTCCTCCGTCGTCATTATAGAGTTAGGGTCTGTTTAGTATGGCTTTCAGTTTTTAGTTTTTTTTCTAAAAAAAAAAGAGAAGAGCTTTGGTTTTTTTTTTTCACCAGTTTAAAAAACTGGTGGCTGTTTGACAGAGTTTATTTTTTCAAAAAACAGAAAAGAGCAAGCGTTTGACTGTGTCCAATTTTTTATCCCTGCCCTGTCTCTCTGTGTCCAATTTCCATCTCCTCTCTCTCCCACTACGCTACTCTCTCACTCTCACCCAAACGGCCTGACACCACTCATCGACGACGATGAGGACAGGCAACAACGGAGGGCGACCCAAAAGCAGAGCTCTCTCTCTGGCCTCATCTCAATCTCTCTCTCATTTACTTCAATACAGCCAAGAGATTGGAGAGAAGACCGCCGACCGACCTTCTTGTTCCAGATCTGACAAAAGACCAGCGATGGCAAGGCGGGCGAGTGACCGGCGACAACGACTCCACTGGCCAACATCCTCTGCTGGCGACAACGATGAGGACACTGGACTTCACCGGTGACCCATGACCGGTCAACAGTCAACTCCTTTCAGAATCCGATCTCGAGCGTCTCATATATTTTCAGTTCCCACTCCTGAGCAAGTCTGCGTGAATGCTATGTGTATTATCGGAAAGAATCCGCCATCAACGAGCTCGAGAAGCTCCGTCAGCCCCTCTCTGCTGCCGTCGCCGACGAAACCCAGCTCGCCCTCGAACGCCACACCCTCACCCAAAACCCACCAACACCAGAAACCCTAGAGAAACAGGCCGATGATGACGTGATTGGGGATCCGTTGAACCCAACTCACCCTCGATCGCCGACCATGTTTGATGTCAAGCTGGTGGTAGGGCTTTCGGACGGAGGGGGAGATAGAGAGAAGAAAGAGAGATGAAAGAAGTCCATAAAAGTGGGTTTTATACCCAGCTCGAAAAATTACATTTTTGTTGCTAGTGAGGCTCGAATGGGGGACCTCATTAATGTGCATGAAAGCTCCGCGTGAAAAGAGAAGAAGAAAAGAGCTTTGAGCTCTTTTTAAAAATGGCCAGCTCTTTTTAATCTCTTGGGCTTTTTTTAAAAAGAGAAGTCAACCAAATATCCCACTTTTATGGGCTTTTGCAAAAAAAAGAGAAGAGGGTCAAAAAAGAGCAAAAAAAAGGCCTGTCAAACGGCCCCTTAGTTTTGATGGCACAATTTTTGCTTTCAACACCATAATGATCACTTTGACTTTGCATTTTTTTGGTTTTTTCAAGGGACAGTAATGCTGTGCATATATATTTTTTTATGCATCTCTCATTTTTCTGTTTTGTTCTCTGCATTTCCCCTTTCGCCGTGGTTGTGCGGTTGCGATTGATTGGTGGCGGGGCACGGCGGCCATGGGTGGGCCGATTGATGGGTTGTTGATTATATTGGTGGTTGCCTATTGTATTGGTGGGCCGATTGATGGGTTGTCGCTGCGACGACATGAATGGCCGACAGGCAGTGGTGGTGAGCCGTGGGTGGGCGATAGATGTTGATCGGCTCATGGCCGATCGATTGGAGGCTATGGTAGCCCTCTACTACTGATGTGTGGGCTTTGGGAACTGGGATCGGTGGGGTTGGTGGTCGTGGGAAAGCGGTGGCAAGGAAAGTTGGGTGTTGCCGGTGACCGGAGGGTGTCGCGGCGGTGTTGGTCACGGGTGGGCAGTTTTCTTGGGGAGATAGAGGGCGGCATGATGGGTTGTCGTCATGGGGAGAGCGGTGGCAGGGGCAGTGGGTGATGTCGGCAGGTGGCGCGCGGGTCACCGCAGATTATTGTCGGCAGTGTCGCCGGATGCTACTGCCGGTGGTGTCGTGGTGGGTGGTTTTTGTGGGAAGTAGAGGCCAGCGTGGTGGGTCGTGGTGATCAGGATAGGAGTGGCAGGGGGAGTGGATGATGCCGGCGTGGTAACCGGAGGTTGTCGCCGGCAATGTCGCCGGAGGGTGCTGCCGTCGAGGTGGCCGGAGAGTGTCGCATGCGAAGGTGGATGGTGATGTGTGAATTGAGCAGCCCTTTTGTTCCAGCATTATGGGTTGTACACTGTGAAATATTGGTTGTACAACATGCTTCGTTGGTTGTACAATGTTAAATGGACTCTCTTTGATACCGTAATGTTAACTACTTTTTTTAATATTATTTTTTTCATAAAGTTTTTCATCTGACTCGCACACGCATCGCGTGTGCATTGCAGCTCGTGAATGTAATACAAACATTAACTACAAATAATGTCACTAATTGTTTTGAATTTAGGCAACATTGCAGTTGAATAAAATACAATTTTCCCGATATGTAAAGCAATGTAACACATATTTATAGAAAAATAGTGTATCAGGGTTGTAACTAAGAGTGCATAAATAGTAAAGTTTCAACACAAGGGCTAAATGGTAATAGTTAGATACTTAAATAGGTGAATGGCTTGGCCCATTTTATGTGAATTTGTTCGGTAGTAAGTATATGTAAATAAGGATTTCTGTTTGCATATTATTTATCGACTCTGTATTAAGGATTCGGAGGTTATCCCACATGCCAGTTTAATGTAGCACATTGATAAAGTGGAGCTTCACCATGTGCTTTACACATGCTTGGTTGACTATCCGAAGTTCTTTTAGTATTTCTGAAATGAACTACTTCTAAATTAAGGGTTCGTTTGACAAATTTTTTTTTTTGGTTTTCAGTTTTTAAAGAGTAGCTTAATTTTATTTTTTTTACAAAAACAAGTGGGTGTTTGATAACCTTTTTTTTTTGTTTGGTAACCCTTTTTATTTTGACTTTTTTTTTTGGGTGATTTGCGGTGGCGGTGGTGGTGGTGGGGCGTGGCGGTGGTGGTGGTGGGGAGTAGCGGTGGTCGACAGTGGTGGTGGCCGGCGGCCGTAGGTGGCAGCTGGCTGCCGGCGGCCGGAGGTGGTTGCCGACAGTTGCCGGTGGCTGCCGACAGTGGTGGCCGGCGGCCGGAGGTGGCTGCCGGCGGTGGGAGGGTATTGGTGGTGGTCTCCAAAAAAAAAAACCAGTTTCTGGAGTTTTTTTTTTACTTTGCAGTTTAAAAACTGGTTTTTTAAATTGGAGAAGGAAAAAAAAAATGGTTACCAAACGCACTTTTTTTTTTCCAGTTTCCAAAACCGAAAAAAAAACTGGAAAAAAAAGTTGCGTCAAACATGGCCTAAGTATTTTAGACATATGGACACTCAACTCTACTGTTGTAGACGGTGTTTAACTTTAAATATTAAGTTGATTATATAGTTAGTTTAACTATCAAACATCCAGAACGACTTTGTAAAATTCTGTCACTAATTAAATGTTGCTACTATTTACCAAAAATCAAACAAACATAGCATTATATAGTTGTACTGCATGTCGCAACACCTTATCCATATATAGTGCAAATTTATAAACAATAACTTGGTTTTCTTTTTTCCAATTGAAATTTGACTTTTAAATGACATATTAGATATATTTCAAACTTGAAATTGTGCAAGCTCTTCGTGAATACTCATACAGCACCATTCACATTCACATGTACGAGGAGCAAGACTCGCTTAATTTTTCATTTATATTTTCATATTCCTTCAACGTTTTCATTTATTACCAATGTTTTATTCAAGGTTTCATACTGAGCTCTCTTCCTCAACATTAATGTATCACTTGTAAAAAGTACTGCTACTTCAAATTGTTAGTTTCATACTGTTATATCATGTCTTTAACTAGGCTTTCCGGGTCCTAATATGCCAAAATGCTTCGCTTAAATTTGGTCGTATTGCTTGCAAGAATAATTAAAAATGAATGTTTTTATATACACAACATCACCCCTTGGGATGTCGGAGTAACTACTGGTATGAAACTCCAATTTTTGTGTATGCACGACTCCTATTATTATGTGAGATTGCATTTAAATGCGGCTTGCTTCTTGAAACAAATGTGCGCGTTTCAAACATTTCTCTTAGCATCCACAATATTGCATAATAGCGATGAAGCCTGAAATTTATACCAAAGAGGACCAAATATTTTTCAACATTCCAACAGTAACTCAACGATCATAAGTTCAAATGGAATTCTCACAACAGCTCCCTAATCAAAGGAATGATCGAGCGTACCTGTGACATTATGGATGATATGGGAGCTGACCTTTAAAGTTTTGGATTAGTTATCCATTCATATTGTTGCAGGTCGGGAGACAGAGGCAGACCGAAAAGGCCATTATGTGGCTACTGATATTGTCATGTTTATATGGTTAAAGAAAGAAAGATGTTGAACAATCCTCGAACAAATCTCTTAAGAGAAAGCCGCTGCTTGAGATGGGAGAGATGAAAGAGAGAGGAGGAGAGAGGAGAGACAAGAACGAGAACGAGATATGCATAGAACATGCTTTTGGTGTCCAACATGTACTAAGGATACTTAGAAAAAAAAATTAAAGGCTAAGCTTGATACGATAATAATACTACAGTCATATATTTATTGCCTCTTTACTTTTAATCTATATCTATACTACTCATTAAATCAAACTTTAGTGTAACACCTTTTTGTGTTACATAACTTCTAACCTACAATTTTTATAAAAAATTACACAAAATAAAAATTTTAATTCGTAGGTATACCTAACTACAAAAATATGTTTAGTTTTCACAATTTAAAATTTATCAGAAGATATAGTTAGAAATAATTTAAAGGTAAGTTTGATACTATAATACTATTACATTAACTTATTTTTGGACAGTATGACTAACTTATTATCTGTTATTTAAGACTCATTTTACTGAATATGACAACAAACATGTATACATAATGTTTAAATTTTTTTTAAGACAAAATTTGTATTATTAATTTCATTTTTGCACACGCGTGTGCCACGCTGACTCGTACAATATTTTTTTGGGTACCCAATCCCGAAGTTAGTTCTGTCCAAAAAAACTAGCAACAAGAAAAATAAATGCAATAACTAAATAATGATGAGTCATATTAGTTAGTCGGCTATAGTTTTTGTGTTCGTGAATGGAAACTGCCGCGAAAGGTTAGATCGGCAATTTCGGTTCCTTAAAAAAAAGACTACTTGAATCGATATTTTGAGCATAAAGATTTTAAAAAAGTGAGCCCAATCGACAAAGCAAGTACAAAAACATCACAAAGATTGTCCATTTGATATTTAAAAAAAAAAAATACCTCTGATATTACCCTTGCTCTTGCTTATTATTCTTGTTTTGGCTTGACTTATTAAATTGTACTTTGTTGATCTCTTCTCTAACAACTCTAAAATGGCACTAAAGAGCAAGGAGCGAGTTAGCCGTTTTATATACACGCAGAAGGTACGGAGAGCAATTATGCAGTCAAACAGAGGAGGGGCATATCAGTCATTTGACTTTGTCTACTGTCGTGGCGTGTGCCGTTGCCGCCGCCTCAAGGCCACATACACGCACGCACCCTTTCCGCTTTAGACCATCTCGGAAGAAGAAAGAGGGAGCGAGCGCCATTAGCGAGAAATCAGTTCGTCGATCATTGGCGGAAACCCTAACTCGCTCTTCG
Source organism: Escallonia herrerae (assembly GCA_033070095.1). NCBI lineage: Eukaryota > Viridiplantae > Streptophyta > Magnoliopsida > Escalloniales > Escalloniaceae > Escallonia > Escallonia herrerae. The sequence goes on along the minus strand of JAVXUP010000934.1, from coordinate 297,327 downwards.
AATTCGTGAAATGGCGACCTTCGAGCAGGCACCGGTAGGAAACCCCAAGGCGGGGGAGAAGATCTTCAAGACCAAGTGCGCCCAGTGCCACACCGTTGACAAAGGCGCTGGCCACAAGCAAGGTTGAAACCGTAATTCTCATCCGTTCCTTTTGGTTATCCAACCCCATCTTGTTTTTTTATCTGATCTAAGTTGCTTGTTCGTGTTATACTCCGTATTCATTGTTTTCTTGTTCAAATCGTGATAATTGTTCGGGAAAATGCACTCGTGTGTACGCATTTCTACACCTTCGAATGCTTTGCAACCGAGTTTTTTTTGGTCGCTAAAAGTGCTTGCTGATAAAATATGAGCGGCAATTGTGAAGAAGAAAATTGGTACGAGGATCATGATATGGGCATAGTGTTTATAGTATTAGAATTTGGGTCAATTGACGGAAAATGGATGCTTTTTTTAATGACTGCTACCTGTTATGGCGTTGTCGGCACTGATTTGGTGAATTATCAGCATCATTCTTGTTTCTGACTATACTTGCATGCTTTTGTGTAGTTTTACGTTCGTGCGTTATTGCACTGTATCGTTGCTTAATTTCTGGAAAATCCTAAAACGGCTGAATCTCTAATCTTGCATTGTTCTTCCATTTTGTTTTCAGACAATTTTTCTACTTGATTAATACGTGGAGTTGGGTGGAAAATTCTGCTACACCAATTTTGTATAGCTCTTAATTTATGGCAACTTTTTGTTATCTTATATCTTAATTACGCCTAACTTTTTAGTGATTTAACTAGGTCAAAAGAAGTAGTGAACGTCGAGCTACTTATAAAATGTATGGTTGGTATTCCACCAGTGCTTACAAATTTTAGTTGCCCAATATTTTACACAGCAGGTGACTTGCTTAAATGGGGTTGTAGGTTATGTGTTTTATATTGGTTTCAAGTTTCAGGGTTTACTTCCTTTTAAATTTGAAGAATGCACTTATTTCTGGAGCGCGCGCTCGCGCGCACGCGTGTATATATATATATAAGTTTCAGGTGACTTGCATACTGTGTGATATCTGTATTGATTAGCCACCTCTCTAGTCGTTTCTATACAATCTGGTGTTGTTGTAAAGCAGATTCTGCTAGTCAATGGTTATTGATGTTGTTTTTTCCCCTTCTAAAATCCCATGCTGTCTTTAATTTATGAGTTTTGTGGCCTACCTTTTTTACTGTGGTGGGATAAATAGAAGCTTTTGCAAACTTGTGTACAAAGAATCTGTAAATACAGATTGTACTTTGGTCGAACTATTCACAGTGCGTTGTGGATACTGTTGTGGGTTTCAAGTTTTGAAGTAACATCTTGGAGTTCAAATCACTGGCAATTGCTTCTGCTTTTAACTCATTTAGTTCTTTTGGTTTCATTAAGGGCAGTTGAGAAACTTGGAAAAAAGTGAATCGAATAAGTACGATATGAAGTATTTGAAAAGGCAGGATATTCTGTAGGTTGTTTTCATAAATGATCACGGCAAAGATTGTTAGTACTGGTTTTAGGTCAGAGTTGTTCCCGTGATGGTACAAGGTCAAAGTTGTTCCAAAAATGGGTGAAGTTAATTCCCCACCGAATTGCTTGTGCATCTGACACTACTTGTGTGGCCGTCTGTACTCTTTTTTGGGAATATCCTGATACACACTTTGATTAGTGCATGTGTAATCCTTTGCCTTGTGTTGCTAGTTGTGCTAGAACTTTGGGCAGCTGTCCTAATTCTATGAGTGTGACAGTTGGTTTTCTCCCTCGCTAAAATTGGCAGGACCTAACTTGAATGGCCTTTTTGGAAGACAGTCTGGCACAACTGCCGGATACTCGTACTCTGCTGCTAACAAGAATATGGCTGTGATCTGGGGAGAGAACACACTCTATGACTACTTGCTTAACCCTAAGAAGGTACAGAAACAGAATTTTTAACCCTATGAGATCTTTGGTTCCAGAGATTCAGTAATTGTATTCTTGACCTGCACTTGATTATATTACCTTGAACGTGGATTCACTAGTTCTCATCACCCTTGCATCCTTGTGCTCTGGCTTGTGCATAATTTTTAGTGTCTGAAAGAGGCTCTGGAAGATGTTATTGAAGGCTTTTGTATATCTCAAACTTACCTAACTCGTAGAATTTGTTGTGGGGAAGTTCAGCTCGTGCATTGGTCAATAGTGGTTATCCTTTGATGGAAAATACTTGTTATTTGTCTCTTTCTGGTGCTAATCAGAAAAGGAATGAGAGGCCTTTTCGGTAAAGGAATAAAGCGTAGGCGGGCAATTGATTCCACAAGGACTCTAATATTGTGATAGTCCCGTAAATGCCAATATGTTTCGTTCCTAGTGATTTATACTGCGACACCTGTTGTTTTTAGGACAAATGCCAAACTCTGTTTTGGGGATGTACTTCTCATTCTTCGTGTGCTGCTAATGTGAGGATTTCTTTGAAGCCGCATCTTTTAGCTGCATTTTTTAAGGGTCTTTGGTTTTTCTCTTTAAGTTGTGAGTAGTGGCAGAGCTGGTGGAATGCTTGATGAGAGAGCTCACTGGTTTGGTGCTTAATACTTAAAATGTTCTGTTTTTGCACGGCAAAATTTGGCTCTCTTTATTGTGGTTTTCAAGTTGAGTGTGTCACTTTCTTAAGGGGTACTTAAGAGAAAGAAGACACTGGTGTTTGACTTGGTGGTAAGAACAAGGCAGTTACCAACTGTTTCATTCCAGTTGCTAGGGACACCTCCGAGGCGGATGTTAGGTTTAAAGCTGAGTGGTTAGGAGATGGGCCAGGGTGGGTTTTTTTTTTTGTTGTAAAGGTGGCAAACGTGTGTAATGGGGGTTCAAAGGTGCCGGTAGAGGGCTTAGTTTGGGTCTTTGGGACAAGCTGTGGCTGCTCTTACAGGATTTGAACCGGTAGAGGGCTTAGTTTGGGTCGTTGGGACAAGCTGTGGCTGCTCTTACGGGATTTGAGGTGATGAGCAGTTGGATTCATGCTCTACTGTCTGATACACCGTAGATCTTTGTGATAGGCGGCCTTGGTGTGTAATTTGCATAGGTCCTTAAGGGAGTTGCTTAGGAAATATTTTCTGGGGCACTCCTCCAGGTTGGAAAATTTTTCTCTTAGGACTTGGGGAAGTTTTAATAAGCACATGGGTTATTGTATTATAGGAACAAGTGCAAAGCATTGGAGCTCTTGGAGAACATTATATCAAGAGGTTCAAGGATGGAGCTTCTTGCTGGGGAGCCTTGGCTTGATGGGAGATTGCTTTGAATTTTCTTTGAGAGGCTTTTCCGAGTCTTGTACATGGCTTTGAATAGTCATATTAACGTTGTAGGTTGTCTTCCTGCATACACGCTCTGCAATATTGGCAACAACGTTATTGCAACATTTGCAGTTTTTAAAATTCTTTTTTTTTTGTTTGAGCACGCGCTTTGCAACTATGTATTGTTGCCTCTTGTGTAATTCTCCTGGGTTTTTCATTGTGCTATTTGTAATTCTTCTGCAACTCGCTTTTTAGTTGGGCTAATTACACCTATGTCCCTGAGGTTTGGGGGTAATTACACGCGAGGACACAAAGTTTCAAAATGTAACACTTATGTTCATTGACAAACGGAATACAAAAATACTTAACGGTTTTGATAAAAAGACTTGATTGCCCCTGACTTTAAAATAAAATATACACTCTGCCCCTCCCATTTTTTCTTTTTTATCTTTTCTTTTTTTTTTGTTCTCTCTCCTTTCTCTCTCAAATTCAATCTTCAAACTCAATCTCTAAGATTCAATCCCACGCCACTCCTTCCCCGCACTCCCACCCCACCTCACCCTACATCCCCACGCCGGCCCTGCCCCCGCTCTTCCCCCCCACGTCGTCGTTGTCCCTCCTTCCCCACCATGCCGCAAGACCCCCAAGTCATCATGCATTTCTCGCTACTCCCCGGGCTCGAGCCAGCGGTGCACCACCCCCGCCTACAAAACAGAGACCTCACCTTACAATCCCGAGGGCAGCGGCATTTTGGGGATTCTTTTTACGATGCGAGCGCCGATCCGTGAGCATAAGCGACGACGTGCTGGTCCTGCTCTCGCTCCGGTGCCCTAATTTGATACGCCTACCGATCCGTGAGCATATGTATACATAGTTGCTAAGAATTGCCAGGGATTGAAAAAGTTCTCATGGTGATGGTGATGGCATTGCCTGACGCCGGTGACTGCGGCGGGGCGCCGGCGACTTTGTTCTGCAAATTAGGGCTTCAAAGCCCTAATTTGCAAATTAGGGTTTTGAAACCCTAATCAATAGATTGAGACCTTTTGAGAAATTGCAGATTGAGAATAGATGCAAAGATAGAGAACAAAATAATTTTAGGATTTTAAAACTCTAATGTTTAAATTAAGGCTTGAAATTTTAATTTTAAAATTTTGAAATATTCTGTATATAAAGTATAAGGGGTAGTATCTTCATTTTAAAAATACGTATTGCTGATATCATTAAAAAAATACACTTTTTGAACGGAACCCTGACGGATGGACACGGGTCATACTTTTGAACACTTTTGGTCACGGAATGTTACATTTTGAAACTTTGTGTCATTGACTGTAATTACCCCTTAACCTCAGGGACATAGGTGTAATTAGCCCTTTTTAGTTTTATTCTTTTTAGAGATAAATAAACAAAAGCCCAACTGTTTAAAGGGGACCATTTCTTGCCAACTCTCACTCCGTTTTACCCCACTTAGTCACCCTCTCTCTACCCTCCACATCCATTTCCTCTATCTGGATGATAAAGTCTTCTTGTTTGACTATGATTTGTGCAGTATATCCCCGGAACTAAGATGGTTTTCCCTGGACTGAAGAAGCCCCAGGAGCGAGCTGATCTTATAGCTTATCTGAAGCAGTCAACTGCTTGATGTTACTTTTTTGCAACAGTTGGAAGAGATTGGTTATTGGTGCTTCGAGGAATTCTTTTTTGTGGAAATTTACCACGTTCTAATAAACTATCATGGGGTCTTGACTTCTGTAGGCGAGTCAAGCAAACATTATGAACAATTTGCTCTGCAGTTTATGAATCTCTATAATTTTTGGAACCGCAAAGTTATTCAAGATGTGAATTAATTATTCAAAGATGTCTTGTGGTGGTAATTTGATACTTTGACCCTTTCAGTAAGTTGGATACGTTGGATTGCAATAGGAATATATCAATACCACCAGTTCAAGACACATTTTGTCCAATTTTCTCCTCTTCACTTTAATTTGATTGATTATGTCCCACAAGTTGTAAGTACGTCTGAGTGTACATGTTAGCTCGTAGCTCATGTCAGCATTCTATAAAGGATTCTGTTCAGACATTTGGACGACTCAGTGAAACAGGATCTGCCGACCGGATCCGACAATACTGAAATGAGTTGCACGAGTCTTGTGTTCACTTTGGTGTCGTGTGGAAATGGTCAGTTTAATGCATGCACGGGGTTAGACTAGGTAAGCAAAATAGTTTACACATGCCCAATGATAATCGGAGGAAAGCAGGACTGAATTACCCTGGATTTTGTGTGGACTGGACTACTTTGGTGTCATGTGGACTGATCTATTCTGGATTTCAGGAGGCCAGTATGCTTCAGACAAAGGGAATGTATATGTATCAGTTGAAAGAATAGACAATGCAACATGCAAGCTCTAGATTTGCTTCTTTCAAATGAAAACTGCTTCCTGGGTTTCTTAAATATTATCACCCGGAGTTTTAAACTTTGTCGTAAACAAATTCACTTAAAATGTAGGGTTAATTGTATCAAGGTTCTTGAGATTATGATGAAATTACGGTTAAAGAAACTAACTTACAAAGGGTAATAGATCGCGTCGAATGGCTTTGAAATGGTATTGGTCGTGTCCTTCCATAGTTAACATGTTGAAAAAGTATACTTTTTTGCTAATGTAATCGATACATATTTTTGTAATGTTAATTTGTTTATTGTATATAATTTTCAAACCCTAACTTTAAAATTAGTCTTTAAAAATTAGGGTCTTTTCCTTGCAAACCACCATCATAAAACAAGTCGCCTGCTTTGTCGCATACACTGCCACGACCGTTGGCCTTTTTGAGCCACTGCAACGCTTGTCACTTATTACCATCACTCTGCCACAATCCAAGCCACAATCCAAACCACTCCCATTCGCCCTACCTGCTATAAATCTACTCCAACCAACTACCACCGTCATTGAATTAACATCCAAAAGGTCGCCTGTGGTTCTCTTTTATATTATGTTGAGAGTTCGGGGATTGCTCCACCTAAGTAGAACGAAAGGCGCGTGGAACTCGGGTAACGAAATTGAGTGCTTTTAATGAATAATGAAAAAAGGTCAAGTATGCTTTAATACTCACTCCCTTTGACTGCTCGAAAAACGAAAAACCGAATCACTATGCTTATTTTGGTGATAGTTACTTTTGGGGTTCTAACTTCATTTCTGATTTTTGATGGTGGTAGTGGTGGTCGCGGACTTATTGTGTGAAGTGGTATGAGTCATCGGTGAGGGTGTTAGTGGCGGACAACCATTTCAATGTGGATCAGTTGTGGGTGGCTAGATCTAATTGTTGCGGTCGGTATTTTGGTTGTGACGGAGACAACTTGAATGGGGCTGCAACGATAAAGAGATCTAGGTGGCAACGACTTTGAACGGGGCTATAAGCCGTGCATTTTGTGGTGGTGGGCGAGGATCAGTGGTGGTGGCAAATAAATAATGTGCAGTGGTTGAAGTGGCGACAATAATAGCGTGATCGGGGTTGCAGTGGTAGCAATCGGGTTGTGTAGTGCACCAATCTCTTTGTCGGGGGGGGGGGGGGGGGAGGTGGCAATCTGGCAATTGAGTAGGGTATAATCTTGAGTAGGGATGAAGATTATAGTAGCTATTTGTAAGTAATCTAATCTGGTTTGAAGACTTATGTACTAATCGATGAACCTATTTAGATAAAAGGTGGCATATCGGTGTTATAATGCTTGATCGCTTAATTGGGAAAAAAAAAAACAACAAAGAAAGACTTACCTTTGTGTTGTGAAATATTCATATATTCTCCCATTTATGCAATCACTGCCATTGGAGGACAATGGTTTTAGAGCATTCTCTACTTTAAACTGCCAAAGAATCAACTTTTCAAGAACCCATTTCTCGTACCATCAAGAAATATGAATTTGTGTCTAGTCTTAGATCGTTTCCTTCTAAAAAGCACGATGAAAAGTGATTTCTGACAAGGTTGTTGCGTGGCAAAATAAAGTGTTCTAGTTACGTTGCGTGAAGAAGAAAGAATTGAAATATGCATCTCAAAGATATAATTTTGACCCAAGATTAGAAAACTATAACCAATCTACTAATGTCAAAAAATCTAAAATACAGGGTTATTAACTTTAATAACCAATATAACAGTGGTATGAATAGGGACGAGCATTTAAACCGTTGAAACCGATTCAACCCAGGGGCAGAACTACATGGTAACCGGGGGGGGGGATGGGGAGACCCACACAAGTCGGCTCTCTCTCTCTCTCTCTCTTACTGTGAGCGCCGACATAGCCATTGACGGCTTGACGACGTCGACAACCGTGACGAAGCGACTACCTGTGACCAGATCTGGAACTCCGCGACGAGGTGACGACCGTGATGAACTCCGACCAGACGTCGACCTATGACCTCGATTAAAAGAACGCTCAGCCGCTCAGGCGATGCCGCGACGACTCCGACGAGGCTCCCTCTCTTCAACTGCTACTGCTAGTCTACTACTAAATATTTCAATCTGAAGAAGTAAACGAAGTACTCCTAGTGCGGTTCCATATTTTTGTCCCGTTTCGACATTAGAGCCCCTTTGTTTTCTTGTGTCGTCAAGGCACCATCTTTCATTGGTTTAATATTGTACTTGTCTGTTTGATTTATACTGTTAATTATTTTTGTTAATAGATCTTTGGTTGTACCTATTAGATACAAATTTGTTCTCCGACTTTTTCTAATTTGGGTACCGTTTTCTTGAACTTTATCATTGAATTCTATTGAATTAATCTTGGCTTGTGGAATTATTTTTAGGTTGGGTGATTATGGCACTATTATTTTGTTTTCAATTTGGTTGATATGGGCTCTGTGAATTATATATTTTTTGAGGGTTAGGTTGATAAATGTAGCTGAATTGTTTTGGGTTTCTTTTGCTATTAAGGTTTTCTTGTTTGCTGGATATTGAAAGGTTTTATGAATAGGATTTGGGTTGTGTGAGATTTGGGAATTATCTCTATATTATTGGTGGACTTTGATTCTCAGTTAATTATATGAAATCATTGTATTAGGGGGAGCTATATTGAGGGGTTCTCACCAGTAGCGGAGGCAGCGGAGGGCACGTGCCCACCTGCTGCCTCCTTCACAAATGGTTGAAGATATGGTAATATCTAGATGAGGGGGCTGGTTGTAGATGGTGACGTCCAGATGAAGGGGCGTAGAGAGAGAGGGAGGGAGGGAGGGAGGGAGAAGAAGAAGAGAGGTGACGGTTTGTTTCGAAGGTTGCAATCTGGGTTTGCAACAGTGAGTTTTATGATATGGATTTACAGGTTGCAATTAGAGGTGTCAAAGGGCCGGGCTTGGGCTGGCCCAGCGGGCCAGAAAAAGGGCCAGGCCATTTTGGGCTTTGGGACTTATAAACTGGGCCGGGCCCAAATCTTGGAAATGGAGGCTCTATCCAGGCCCAAGCCCTAGGCCCTAACTTTAGGGTTGGGCCTAGGGCCGGCCCAGGCCCTTTTTTTTTCTTTTTTGTGTTGAAAAAATACTCATTCACAAAATAAATACAATTGATAGGCCCTAAACCATTCAATATCGTTCTTGTGACTAATGAAGTGCCTTAGAACTTTACGTTTACTCTATTTGAGAATATTGATTAACAATAAAGAGTAATTTTGTTCGCAAAAAGACAATCTTTTCACATGAGTAAATATAAAGAAATGTGCATGTCCAAAAAGTTAAAATAAAAAAGTAAAATATGAGGTGTAGAAAGAATGATGTGTGAGATAGAAAGGGGAAAGGAAAAAAAAAAGACTCAAAATGGTTTAGGGCCAAATTTAGGGCCAAAGGGCTGGGCCAAAAGAGGGCCGAAAAGAGAGCCAGAAACTGGCCAAGGGCCGGGCCTGACCCGGGCCTTTTTAGGGCCGGGCCGGGCCATTTTTGGAAAATATTAGGCCTGACCCTAGCCCAGGCCCAAGGCCCTACAGGTTAGGGCCAGCACTATTCATGCTTAGGGTCGGGCTAGCCCGGGCTTATTTAGGGCCGGGCCGCCAGCGGCCCGGCCCTTTTGACATCTCTAGTTGCAATAGATCCTTGTACGGGGAGTTAGGTTTAGTTAGGTTTTGCAATATTTTATTATGTCTGACTTTTACATTTAAAAATGTGTATGTACATATTATAAATGTATATCTATATACATCAACTAACGTGAATAAATAAACAAGTTAACAAACGCTTTCGTGAACAAAATATTATGTTCACGTTCGGCTCATTTAATAAACGAGCCTTAAAATTGTGCTCATATTCGGTTCATTTATTTTGTGAACGCACGTGAACGAGCGTTTTATTGAAAAAAATGCTCCTAAAATGTGACGTTTGTTAAAACGCTTAGAAAAATACGATACTTTGACATGTTACACTTAAATTAGGGGATCACTGTAAAAGACGCATTAGAAGAACGACACTTAAATAAACGACTTTCATACTATATTTTGATGACGCAACTCTAATCTGCCTCTGTAGTCATTATAATTTTTTCTCATAATATAACTGTCTTGTTAAGTGTTATTCGTAAAATTGTGAGTGATTCACTCATACCCATTCGACCTACGCTCGTTTGAGTTCTCTATTTGTTGGTTTAATACACTGTCACAATAGCTAGGCCTAAGATTTTTTTTCATTTGTCAATTAGGTGCCCACCCTATGTACAGTTCTGGCTCCGCCACTGGTTCTCACTGGCCACTGAGTCTCAGTTAATTATATGAAATTACTGTATTACTTGTTTGATTTGCTACATTGAGAAAAATATCTTCAAAACTATTGAGAACGAGGCTATTATCAAGCGCTACCAATCTTCGGAACCTCATCGAATAGTAATTTAGTAATTTCGCTTGTAAACACTTTGAGTATAATTTGTGTTTTCCTTTTTATTTTTTATGTTGTACTTGTAAAAAGTTTTTAACGGCTCTCGTGAAACTTAATAATACTTTTTGTATGTTTTTTAAGTGCACTATGTTTTTAATAATAATTTTTGGTGAATTCGATATAATTTTTACACTCCTTGAAAAAAATTCCTGATTCCGCCCCTGATTCAACCAATCCATATATTTTCAAATCGATCTAAAAATCAATCAGTTTGATTTTTTTTTGAAACCGTACATTCGATTCGGTAGGTTCGGTTTGAATTTTTTGAAAATCGCATAAACTGAATTAACTGTATATAATATATATATATACACACACACGTACGTAATCTTAATTATTTTTTACTAACCTTAGTTATCTAACCACTCTTATAAAATGGGATAAACACTAAATCCCTTGACGTAAAACACATTATTCACTTGCCGCCTACATTGCACTAAGTGTTATCAATTAAGACAAAAAAATTAGTTTTTTTTAAACTTATTAGCATGTATAAGTTATTAATTTTCGGACCTAAACTTGCTCAAAATTAAGTTTGGCCAAAACCAAGTAAACCGTCCAAATCGATCCGTTTAATCCATTCAACCCGCAGAAATTGAACAGTTTAATTACGGTTCGTTTTTTTTTAAATGGAGATTGATAGATTCGGTTTAATATTTAACTTTTGAATCGAACCAACCAAACTATGCTCACGACTGATACGAAGACAAATAAACGTATGACCAGGGACTTTGCAAGAAAACAGGACACAGTATGAACAATCATCAAAAGTGAAGAGGGAAAAATTCAACTTGTCAACCGCGACGACTAAAGATTGCCTGTGAACAAGATTTCCCGTGCACAACTTCCCCTCTCCGCCATTCTCGGATCAACTTTCTGCTCGATCATTTCCTCTCAGGTTCTTTCAGTTCTTCCACTTCCCCCAGTTTATATATATCCCAAGTTGACTGATCGGATACTTGTTTCTTCCTTAATTTGACCCAAAATTCAGGTCATGTATGTACTTTGATATGTACAAACATTGGGATGTGTAGTGTATCGGTTGTTAAATGTGGGTGCCCCCTTCTGTGATGGGTTTTAGTTAGATTTTGCAGTGGAGTTGTGTGCGTGCGTGTTTGAAATTTTTACATATTACTTTTCGTTGGAAATACTCTTTTTACTCGAGTGCATAAATTTCAAGGTGAAAATGTTGTTTTGTGGTTTTAGTGAAATAAGAATGCTACATGTCTTAACTATAAATTTGTGGAAGTGACAGTAGTGGGTTATATTCGAATGCTTGTAATATATGAGTGTGATGAATATGCAGATATGATTCTTGATTGCCACTTTAAATTCGAATGTCTGCCCAAACATATAAAGTTCTTTCATTATAAATGAGGCTTAAAAGAATGTGTTAAGTAGGGTGAAAAGATCTGTGATTCGATATATGTTGTCGTGCTGCCACCGGGTATCCAGTAATGCATATAGGAGTCGACCTAAGAATCGTTTGTTTATTGGTCTTAAGCCCTTATGATGTTATAATATCTGATTCATGACCACTTATTTGAGTGTTAGAAAGATGTAAAACGAATGCAGAATGCATGGTTTTAATGTTGGGTTAACTTCGTTTTTCTCCTTCTATTCTTGGGAGAAAGAGTTGGCGCATAAAAACAGATTGTCACTCTGACCAAAAAGAGAAGAAGAAGAAGAAGAAGAAGTACAATTCATGACAGTTTCCGTAAATTGTCTGACTTAGTTGTATGCTATCCTTGTTTTCCTCTGGCAGGAAAGATGTCGATAAATGGGTTTGGTGGAGAAAGGCAACCTTCTGACTCTCAAGATTACAAGGTTGGTCATACCTCTACCAATGTGCTTAATGAAACGAAGTTCGTCATTTTCATACCTTTTCTTGTCACTCTTTGTTTTTCTCCCTTTTATCTGATCGTCCGACTTCCATATTCCCTCCTGCCCCCGCCCTCTCTCTCTCTCTCTCTCTCCAGGTCAAGATTGACTCGGGGAAACCTGCATCTCTCACTTGGCAGAGAAAATTAAATGCGGAGGAATTTCCCCTTTCAGAGTTCACTCTAAGTTTGAAAGAGAAAATTCATATGGTATGAATGAACGTACATGACTAGTGTCACCGCGGAACACATGCATTTTCTCTTATCGATACAAGTTGGCATTACAACAAGACTAAGAGTAAATTAGCCCTTGAATACAGCATCTAAATGCTTTTGGGAAGGGATCAAATATTTCGAAATGGAGAGTTTGTAGGTTATATGTGAAAGGATATGTTGAAGATGTCTATGATCTAGGCTTCCATACCATGATGACTGTAAGGTCCTCGAATGTAGCTCAAGTGAAATAGCTTCTCTAATTGCTCAGAGACCCAGGTTTGCCAGCTTATTTTACCTGAGCTACTTTTGGATCTTGGAGTTCAATATTATTCGTTTATTCCAAAATATAGTCATCCATGACCGTCGTCAACAATAACACAACTGAAACATGTATTTGAAATTATTTTCACTTGCCTGGACAATTGTACTCTAATGTGGCTTTGTTTGCAATTGCTTCACTACGATTAGCAAGTACGACGAAATAACATTTTTAACCCTTCTATCCTACTGCACCAGTGGACAACTAATTGATATCTTCTTCTATATTCTCTTCAATACATGATGATCATGGAGAGCTCACAGTATTGGGGAAAATTTGCTTAGATAGGGAGAATTGGAAAAAAAAGTATTCATGTGGCTGGCCCCCACTAAAATGTGCTTAGATCGGGGAGATATGAGGGACATAGGCTTAGGCAAAATAACGACGGTCCTGCGGGTGTCTAATGTAATCTTCATCCCTGCCATAGAGTTTGTTTGTCCTCTTTATGTCCATAACATGTAGCCTTGCTTTTTATTTATGGTAGGCCCCAATTGGTTATAGGATATGGCGACATCTCCGCGAAGAAGCCGCTAAAGGAAGGGTAAGTTCCCTCTCCCTCTGGACAAAAAGCAAAAGTTATTTCGATTGGTTTTCTTCTCAAGAAATTGACTTCTCTATTTCATCTTTTCAGGACTTGTTTATTAATCCTTTTATAAAGCGTTCCGTCACTTCGTATCAAGGTGTTCCCTTAGGTGGTATTGGGTAAGTTTCATTCCGTTGATAACGTCGATGAGTTCTGATACACACTATAATTCTTAGATAGACTGCGTAGTAAACCAAAGTAGCATCTGCTAAGCCAACCTGGTGTCTCTTACACTCATATGTACTCCGGTCTAGTACTCGTCAGACCTTCAAGGAACAATTTGTTTTATGCTAACATCTAATTTGTTAGAAAAACAGCAATGTTTTGTTTTATGCCACAAAAAAATAATCAACTCGTCTCATCCAACCAAAGTAGTTGGTGTCGGCTGCATGGATCCTTCTATAACAATATTGCCTATCAAATCAGATTTTGGCTTATGTATTTCTAGCAGTTAAGTCCGAGGCTAGTAGATATGTAATATAGGTGCGACCTCATGTCTACATTCCGAGTAATTGCCTTGTTCAGTCCTTTCTTAATTTTCTTCTTTTTACATCTTATGGTTTCACATAGTTTTTGACTGCATTTAGGATTCTATTTGGGGCATATGTTTTTGAGAACTAGAATCATTAAGCCGTTGCTGAGTCTGTAAAACTACATCATGGACCTCCATTGACCATTTTATTCTTATCCATGTTTAAAGCTTTTATGGAGGTTGAAAGAACAGCATTTCAGTGCAGGAAGCATTGGGAGAAGTTTCAAAGGCGAATTCCTGCACTGGCAACTATTTCCTGGAGTTTGCGAGGATAAACCAGTTTTAGCAAATCAATTTTCTGTAAGTTTGATGCATCTGATGTGGATTATCATCATATGATTCACCTACAAAAACATAACTCAATTTTACGAGGAAGTTTTCACTTTATAATGTGAGAAATTCCTTATATGAACCACTGGGACACCGTTTGCTCCTTATCTTCTTGTAATGTCTGAAATACTTTCTTTTCTTAAAACTGCTCTTTTGAACCGTTGAATGAACTGATATGAAGAAATATAACATTCCACTGGTATTAGTACTAGATTTTTTTTTGTACAATATTAGTACTAGATTTGATGTGATAGTGCACCATGCACTGGAAATTAGGTGAGTACAGGAGTCATGCAGATCTTCACATCATAGCAGTGTATGCCATGGTGCACAATATCATTGCTTTGGCGAAGCCAGGCATTTGTCATCGTTGTCCTCCATGTATTTGCTCGCATGAAATTGTCCTCACTCACGGACTTACCAATACTTTATGCAGCTCCATGCGGGATTCCACTAGCTTTGTTGTTGTTTCCAACTTCCTGCACATGAGCAGTGGTGAAAACACATGTTACTTTTTTTGGGGGGGGGGGGGTTTAAATTTCCGCTTTTTGCAATTCTAATTGCATAATTTTCTTAAGAAAAAAGTTGAAAAATTGTGAATCTTTAAGCTTTCCCCATGTTGAATTTGAGATTCTTTCCTTTCCCCCCTTTTTTTTTTCCTTGAATTGTGGTTACATTTTGCCCAGCTTATTCATCGTCTCAGCCTAGCCACTGCACTTGAGGCTTTGCCTAGTGGTCCTTTAATAGGGTTATTCACTAATTCTTCCCACAAAAAGAGAGGCATCAAGAGCTTTTCTGGCCTGCAACAATTTCTCATGTGGATGTCCGCGTCAATATATATGTTGCTAGTACCATATGCCGTATATCACTAGCAAGATATCCTCTGCCACTCCATGCCCTACCTTGACATTCTTCTTTATATATTTGCGATGTCACCCAGGCACTTTTGCATGCCTAGTCTCACACTTTTCACCCTTGCTCACATTGAAAGCGACAAAAATTTTGAAGGTTGTGCTTCATTACAGTGGCAACCCTCTCTGCATTCCTCACCTTCTATTTCCGCATTTCATGCCTCACAGAGTTTCTACAGGACCCTCATCACAACACCCCCCTTCCGGCATGCCAGTAGGAGTAGAGGGTGTCCGTACATCCTCAGGAACCTTAAACTTCCATGTATCCCTAATCTGCTCACAGTGCAGTAAGCATAACTGTGCAGTTTAAAAACTGAAGTAAGGGTGTGCCAAAAAGCACCATGTTTGTGCCATGGATATAATCATTTGTAGTGTAATTTTTTAGCCGTATCTTATGAATTTCTAGCTCATTGCTCATGCAGGTGTTCGTTTCACGCCCAAATGGTGAAACTCTACTGTACTTAGTCCAGGGAGCCCAGAAGTAGTAAAGTAAGCAGCTATTGCATTGCCTTGTTGATCCTCCAGAATTAGTTTTCTTTGTTATGATGGATAGCTGCTCCTAGCTGGGCTTAAGTTTTAGATTCTAAAATGGGTTTTAAGGGCCAAAAAGGACATGAGAGAAAGATAAGCATAAGTTCCCCTACATACGGTGGTTTTTAAAAATAATGCGAGTTCAATCACAAGATTGTGCATCAACAGAGATGGTTCAGCTTCTGGCATAGGATCTTGGGACTGGAATTTGAGTGGACAGAATTCTACATACCATGCGTTGTATCCAAGGGCGTGGACCATTTACGAGGGTAACCTCATAACTACTACCACATTTTTAGTGTGATGATCCTTACCCCAGATTACCTTGTATGACAGCCTTCTTTTTTTAAATGCAGGTGAACCTGATCCGAAACTTCGTATTGTCTGTCGTCAGATTTCCCCTTTTATTCCCCATAACTACAAGGAGAGCAGCTTACCAGTAGCAGCATTTACTTTTACGGTTGGAGAAAACACCACCAAATCTATTCCTTTCTTTTTCACATTATGGTAGTGACATTGATTTGAGAGATTGGTGTTATTTTCTTCAGCTGTCTAATCTTGGAGAGACTGCCGCAGATGTCACCTTGCTTTTCACATGGGAGGTAAGATCTTTCTCCCTTTACAATTTTCCTTTTTCCTATCCCTACAGAGTATTATTGGCCACTGATTTTCTGGTTTTATGTGGAATCTTTATGGGAGAAGTCTATTTGTAGTCATCATGTATCTTGGATGCACTTTTGAAAAGCATCATGTAGTACAAAAAGCCATCAGAAATTTTAAACTATGCTTCTTGTTCAAATGCATCAGAATTCTGTTGGTGGGATTTCAGGACTATCGGGTCATCACTCCAATTCCAAAATAATGTAAGAACTTGAGCATATGTTTACTGCCTAAATTTCTATGTATGAGTCTCTGTTTGGGAATATCCATCTCTGGCTCCATGCAATTGAGATACTTGGAATCCAAACTTTGTTGTGTTGAGGATTTATCAATGTGGTAACTGGTATGTTTATGTGGAATATTCTTGAATACTCTGTCGGTTACGGTAACATACAATGTATTTCATTTTCCTAGGATGAAGGATGGCGTTCGTGGCGTACTCCTGCGTCACATGTAAGTTCCTGTTCTTAGATAAAGGATTCCCAACTTTGTTTTGATGGCTCCATCATCTTTAATATGCAGTTTTATTCCCGTATTTGATATCCCATTTACATTACTACAGGACAGCAAATGGACTACCCCCAGTAACCTTCGCTATTGCAGCAGAAGAAACAAGTGATGTTCATGTATCTGAGTGCCCTTGCTTTGTGATATCTGGAAGTTCCCAGGGCATCACAGCCAAAGACATGTGGAACGAATTAAAAGAGGTTGGTCTACCCTCTCCTGAGCTCCGATCATGCAATTAATACTTAGATACTGCTTGGCTTGTCCCTTTGCAAATGTTGCTGATTTTCCTGTCAATCGCATATGGACAGTGATGTTATCATGTGTAACTTTTGTTGTTGAAATACGAAATTATTGGAGAGGAACAAAGATAAAAGAAGCTTTAAGAAAAATTATACTGCCATGTAAGGTGACACATTAAATCTGGTAAACTGCAGTACCTTACATTATGGCTGGATATACACAGTTAGGCACATAGTTTGGTATTCTCTTACTAATTACACAAAGGTTTATATACTCTATGGCTTTTACTTTGCTGCTTTTGTTGAGTCCTAATGTTTAAAGGTGGAATATGAATAAATACTCTTTTTTTACAGTTGTAGCTTTTCAGGCTCAGATATTGGAGCCCTTGCCTTGCCATTTCCTCTTACATATTAGCTAGATATCACATGACTGGGCCAAAGTTACAGTGATGCTGCTATAATGTGCATTGAACTTCTAACCCTACCTGCTTTGGACGTGCTTTGAGGCTGCACAATACCTACAAGCTGAACTGGGTTTTGTAGTGTTTAGGCTTGGGTTTGAGTTGAAGTGAAAGTTGGGTCAGCTGGTGCTTTGCTGTGATTGTTCGTATTGCGAGGGCAACTTGGATTTGATAGATTATAGAGGGAGTACCTTAGTTAGTAGAACCTTTCCAATCACTGGGAGAAAATATGGACAACAAGATACCTTTTCCTTTTGGTCATTGCTGGTTTGTACTTTGGCTTAATTCTTTGCAGGTTGGCAAGTTCTATTTTCATGGTCCCGATATGTTGTATATTTTGACAAATTTATCGGCTTAGAATTGTTACATTATGTACACTCTGATAAGTAGATTGTATGTTCTCCAATTCAAACTGACAGGACATTTTACGTAATTGATTTCTGCTGTACTTGGATTTTCTGCTGAGGATCTGTAAGCAAGATTTCTGAATGTCTTGCACGCCCATCACTTCTGAAGTGAAGCGGAATGGCCACCCCTTCCATAGTGAGATTATATCTTTCTTCTGTCCTGTGAAACCCCGAGTCCCTGATCCTAGACAGTAGACACATGTCATAACCTTAGTCTGCCACAAAAATGAACTTAGATGGCAGTTGAGCCCTCCTCCATCTATTGGAATAAGGCTCGTAGGAATTGTTTGTGGTAGCACTTCTCCTTTTGCTTCATTTATTATTATGTTTTCAACTTGGGTTCTGAGGGATTTATAAAATTGTGCTTTTTACATGTTTTGCACCAAGAGAATATATTGATTGTTACCAAATCACCTTATCTGATTAAAATATAGAATACGTTACCAGTTACCACAATCCTTATGACACTGGAAATAGGACAGATATGAAACTATTTCTAAGAGAACAAAACAGAAAAGAGGGGCAAAAGAAGGGGGAGGAAATGCAACTCTTTAGTGAAAATAAGGGTGTGGATCAAGTAAAAGAGGTGTACAATCAGCCCCACCCTTCATTTTTTTAGCTATGTGTTTATTTATCAAAATTGTCAACTAACTTGGCTTTTCACTTCTGTTGTGATAGCATGGATCCTTTGACGGCCTTAAATCTGCCGAAACTTCAATGCCTTCAGACGAGGGCTCATCTATTGGGGCTGCAATTGCAGCTTCGCTGACAATCCCATCAAATGCTGTACATACAGTTACATTTTCATTGGCATGGGACTCTACTGAAGTGAACTTTTCGAGTGGAAGGACTTATAACAGGTGGGCGGCAACCGTGTCTGGTCCTTGTTAAACATTAGAACCCAATGCTTTTGATTACTTCTAAAAAAATATTCATGCACAGGCGTTACACTAAATTTTATGGGACTTGTGGCGAAGCAGCAGCAAATATTGCACATGATGCTATTCTTGGTAATTGTTCTTGCGTTTAAAAGCATATAATGTTCTCAGTTTTAATACTTGTAAGATGTAGCATAATTGTGTTTCAGGAGTATTTGTTATTTTCCTTTAGATCTTTTATTTCATAATTTCACAAAAAAGTTCCATTGAAAATTTTGCTTTCTTTGCTGACTTAGATCATGGACACTGGGAGTCTCAGATAGATGCCTGGCAAAGACCTATTCTTGAAGACAAAGGCTTCCGGAATGGTGAGCCTAATTTTCAAGTTTGTCTGTCACAGAGTCTGACTCTAGGTTTATAGTCAATAACTGCATGGAATTTTATGAATAAAAGTGGACTGGGGAGCCTTAGGGAGCTGGAAGGCACCTAATTTGGTAGGATTCTTATGGAGGTAAAATTCTCATCATTGCTGATTTCAAATAACTCCATCAATGGTGTTATTCAAATTAATCTTTTAAAATTCCCAGACGTTTCATAGAACCATGTTGAAATCTAAGAAATTACATGTATATCTAGCTACACTTCTTTAAGCCGCTTTCAAACTGATTCAGTCCATTCTTATCAATCTAGAGGCAATCATCAACTTTCCGATGCTTTTCTGCAGGTACCCAGTCACTCTTTTCAACGAGCTCTACTATCTTAACTCTGGAGGCACAATATGGACCGGTAAGCACAAATCTGTACTACTCAACATTGGACTAAATAACGAATTTAAGTTCAAAATTTTGCTTTTGCAGATGGATCACCACCAATGCATAGTTTATCAACCATAGTAGAAAGGAGGTTTTCCCTCGATAAATCCGTTATTGAATGTAAAGATAGTATTGGTATATCCCACCAAAATGACACTGCTGTTAACATTCTTGAAAGGATGTCTTCAATACTTGAGGAGATTCACACCCCTGTATCATTGAATTCCGCATTGGGGACTAATCTGCTTCAGGAGGGAGAGGAAAATATTGGCCAATTCCTCTATTATGAAGGGATTGAGTATCACATGTGTAATACATACGACGTTCATTTCTACTCGTCGTTTGCCCTGACCATGCTATTCCCAAAACTAGAACTCAGCATCCAAAGAGACTTTGCGGCAGCAGTTCTGATGCACGATCCCAGTAAAATGGGACTTCTTTCTGATGGAAGATTGGTCACGAGGAAGGTTCTTGGTGCTGTTCCTCATGATATTGGCATGTATGATCCATGGTTTGAAGTAAATTATTACAACCTCTACAATACAGATAGGTGGAAAGATTTGAATCCAAAATTCGTTCTGCAAGTTTACAGGGACGTGGTTGCTACAGGTGATAAAAAGTTTGCACTAGCTGTATGGCCCTCGGTTTATACTGCAATGGCTTACATGGAGCAGTTTGACAAGGATGGGGATGGGATGATAGAAAATGAAGGTTTTCCTGATCAGACTTATGATACATGGTCAGTCTCTGGTGTTAGTGCATATTGTGGTGGACTTTGGGTAGCAGCCTTGCAGGCTGCTTCTGCTATGGCACATGAAGTTGGTGACAAAGGTTCCGAGGATTATTTCTGGTTCAAGTTTCAGAAAGCAAAGACTGTTTATGAGAGGCTGTGGAATGGTTCTTATTTCAATTATGACAGCAGTGGTGGTAGTACGAGCTCATCTATTCAAGCTGACCAGTTGGCGGGGCAATGGTCAGTTGCAATTGAACCAACCAAGTCTTTTTCCAATATGAACTGGTTCCAAATCATTGAGAGGCATTAATGATGGAACTAACAGTGATTGCCTTACATTTCTCTTTTAGTTGGTAGCATTCTAGAATTGCTTTTCCTGATATCCATGACAGCATTTGCTTTGCCAATTTTTTTTAATTTTTTTTTCTCTTTGAAAAGCAAGATGCCTATATAAGTTTTGTGTCACTTAAACTTACATTTTTTCCTGCTCAAAGGTAATCCTTTATCAGTAAACATTTTAGCAACAAATTTGATGTAGATGCACATAAGAAATTGTAGAGAGCCTCTCTCGTGTAGAGAGAGACAGAGAGTGAGAGAGAGTTTTGCAAAAGAAATGAGTGTACATATTGTTGTCTTCTTTGTATTGTTGAAAATTTTAAAAGAGGTTTCCATTAAGCTCTTGCTTTTGTAGGTATGCTCGAGCATGTGGCCTTTTACCGATTGTTGATGAAGAAAAAGCTAAAAGTGCACTTGAGAAGGTCTACAATTTCAATGTTTTGAAGGTGAAGGATGGGAAGCTAGGTGCTGTGAATGGGATGCTACCCAATGGAGAACCTGACATGTCATCTATGCAGTCAAGAGAAATATGGTCCGGAGTTACATATGCAGTTGCTGCAGCTATGATACATGAAGACATGGTCGACGTGGGTTTTCAAACTGCATCTGGAGTCTATGAAGCTGCTTGGTCTACAAAAGGATACGGGTAAGTTAACGTTTTCTTTTCTTGGTCGCTTTTTGAAGTCCAGAAACTCTGGTGTTGGGATTCCTAGCAAATGCTAATGTTGAGATTTTGGCGAAGCAACAGACTACATTGGCGGATGAAAGGAAATAAATGTATTCTTCTAGTTATGAAGGTTAATTAGATGTAGAGTCACTACTCACGTAAAAGACTCACCTGGAGAGTATATATCAGGGACAGATGCATGTTGGCCTTCCAGCTTGCCTTTGCTTTCAGGGCCCAACCAAAGGAGTGTCAGTTTTACTGGTCGTGGACTTTACTAAGTATTTGTCAATGGTCGTTCAGGAACTTATATACCAACCGTGCATAGTATTAATCAGCTATCGGAACTATATAAATTATAGTTCTGTGGAGCTTCCCTTCTGCTTGTTTTGCGTTCTGTATTATTAGGTGTAACTTTTCTCCGTAATAACTTCAGCAGTGCTGATATTTCTTTCAAAGCTGAAAATGTTTCACCTAGATGGTTTCCAAAATTGGAAGAAAAAGTTTGACTTCCGTTCACACTAATAGATTTTGCTTTCACTCAAATTTATGCTACTCTTTTCAACATTCTATTGTTCCACTAACAGCTATTCTTTCCAAACACCGGAGGGTTGGGATTTAGCTGGCCAATACAGAGCTCTGGGTTATATGCGGCCTTTAGCTATATGGGCTATGCAATGGGCATTATCACAACCAAAAGTTTCAAGGCAGGAGATGAAGCCAGAAGTAAAACAAGAATCTTTGTTCAGGCAACATGCTGGATTCACAAGGGTTGCTCGTCTTCTGAAGCTACCGGAGGAGGAAGGAGGTCCCCGAAGTCTTTATCAGGTGGTCTTTGACTATACTTGCAAAAGGATAATGTGAGATTCAGTTATACAAGACAACTATGATGAGGAAATTTGGTAGCTGTACATGGTGGGGATTTTTGATATAAAACAAGACAAAAGTGACTGCAGAAATACATGTATATCACATCATTGTACTCGCACGATGTTTATTACCGGAGTATTTCATACTTTGTAAAGACTGCTGTAAAAAAAACCATTATAAATGATTTTGCTCCTCTCATGTTCTTGTTGAAATCTTTGGGCAAATTGAGATCTAGTTTTCATCATGCATGCAGTACTTAAAGGAAGAGCCCGAGTGTCCAACTGTCGAAGTGTCTCCTTTGTTTAAGGTTGAATGATTAGCCTGTCTTTATACATTTAGCAACCGTTCAGTTTGCTTTTTGTCGCTTCAAGTGACTTTAATGACAAAATGGTTCCTTTGTCTTGTTTTCGGGAGAGAGGGGGTATACAAACCAGCGACACCCTTGTCCATAACTAAAATCACAAACTAACCCAGTGAATTTGTAACTGTAACCACAAAAGAAGGCAATCAACGCCACATGGCAGAAGCTCGTTTGAGACCAATCAAACTCCAACAATTCCACAATGCTGGGATCGCCAACCGCCCTCTCTCCCATCCTCCTTATGTATAAGCAGAGTCCTCCATTCAAATCTCCACTTCCCCCCTTCCATCACGACAAGGAAGAAAGAGATTCCTACTGAAGTGCTTGGTGGGAGTTCAGAGCGTTTTCCTATGGTGGGGCGGTTTTCCGATGCGAAAGGAAACCGCTCTTCTAACTCTACATTCTGGGATTTCTCTTGAAGAATCCTGCATATAGAATCTCGGTTCTCCTAAGGAGTGTTTCTTTTACCCTTCGTGTATCTTCTCTCTTAATGGTTTTCGTGCAACTTGCGTTGTGCAATACGAAAAGTTTTACATAATCTAACCAGAAGAAATTAGCCTGTTTTCTCCTCGTGGGGATTTCCAAATCCTCTGTTGTCCTCTTTTTTTCATATTTCTGCATTCATCACCTGCATGCATTTTGGGATATCAGAAGTCTCAGATTTTGAATTGGGTTGTTGCGCCCAATTCAAGACTGAACGAACCGTCTTTTTGAAAATCAATCTATCTAGAACAAAGGCCAGGAAAGAGAAATGGCACGAAATATCCTGTGTTCGTCTCCTCAGCCCGGTGAATGGGTGAAAGGCAAAGTGATAGGATCAGGATCGTTTGGGACAGTTTACTTGGCCATGAGCAAAGCCACTGGATCACTTTTTGTTGTGAAGTCCACAGAATCTCAGGAAGGGCTTCAATCTCTTGAGAATGAGGCTAACATCCTGGAAAACTTGGATTCTCCGCATATTGTCAAGTGCGTAGGGCAGGAGGATGTTTCCGCGGGAGGAAATGGTGGAAGGAAATTCAACCTTTTCACGGAATACGCAGCTGGTGGTAGTTTGGCCAACGTGGCAGAGAAATTTGAAGGGACGTTAGATGAGGGTGTGATTCGTTTGTACACGAGAGAGATTCTTCATGGTTTGAAGTATCTCCACAAGAATGGTATCGTGCACTCCGATCTCAAGTGCAAGAATGTGCTTTTGGGGTTATCAGGAAACGTCAAATTGGCAGATTTTGGATGTGCCAAGAGACTAAAGAATTCTAGTTCAACCCAATCCTGTAATTTTGCTGGTGGGACTCCCTTGCGGATGGCTCCTGAAGTTCTGAGAAACGAAGGGTTGGATTTTGCTGCGGACATTTGGTCTTTAGGGTGTACAATTATCGAAATGGCTACCGGAAACTCTCCTTGGGGAGGTGATTTCTCAAACCCAATGGCTGCGATTTTGAAGATTGCAGAAAGCAATGAGAGGCCAGAGCTTCCCAGACATTTTTCCAAGGAAGGGTTGGATTTCTTAGCAAAATGCTTGGAGAGGAATCCAAGGAAAAGGTCAATGGTTGAGGAATTACTTAACCATCCGTTTGTTTCAGGAAAACAAGAGTATAGAAATACAAGCGAGGAAGATGCTTGCTCACCGGCAAGCGTGTTAGATTTAGGCCTTCACGATGGTGATGATGAGTCCGAGGAATCGTCTGATGGAAACGAACGTTTGAGCAGAATTGCATTTTCAACTTCTTGTCATGGCGAAAAGAATAGGACGTCACATAGACATGGGAATAGTCACAGGCATTTGAATGGGAGTGACTTGGTGTCATCGGGAAATTGGGTAACTGTTAGAACAGGTTGAAGATCATGATTTTGTATACAAGGAGTTGAGAAGGATGTAAAATTGTAGAACTGTAGGGACATGAGGATTAGAATGTACAGTTGACAAAGCAGATTTTGGTTGTTTTTTGTTTCTTATCAATATTTGAGATTATAATTATTCCAATTTTCTTTCTCAGACAAATCATGCATCTCCTCGTGCGGTTGTACGAGGTTGCTTACGTGTTTAAGCCTTTTGATTACCTATCATATTACTAAGTTGGGAATCTTTTAATTGCACGAGATTGCATGCTACTATTGTATAGAACACGTTCAAGAAATGCTGTTACAATCAGGAAATGCTGTTGAACCCATACGCTAATAATCTTTGACTAGTAGAATTGCATTCACATCTTTACAACCAATTTAAGTTTTGTTTCGCAGATGTCCATCTCCTGTTATGTGCGGTGGTCGGGTCCCTGCTTTGATGATCTCTTGTCATTCGCCTAATCTATAGCAAGAATTCATAGATCAAATTTGCCATGACGATCCTAATTGCAGGTGCTACTATATGCCATAAATTAGTAGTGAATGTGCACTAACAAGCATTATATTTTTGGCTTTGGCCTGCCAAAGCAATGGCCCTAGCTTGTGCTATGCAGACCGGTAACAATTGGAACATTGCGCAGCATTTGCCAGTTTGAAGATAAATGTACTTGTGACCTGGGAGTTTCTGGCCCTTAGCTACTTTAGTAATCCTGAAGTCCGAACAACCTAATATGTGCAGAGAAACCTTTAAAAACCAGTCAAGAATGTAACTGTTCCTTTGTTTGCCAAAATAAGCTGTTAGAAGTGAAACTATTTGCAGCGGGTTGCTACTGGGATGCCACTGCTACCACAATGCTTCTGCCTACTGTTAGAACCAATTAGCAATGGGAGGCAGGAGCATAAACCTAATGTAAGTATTACAACCAAAAGTCAGTTACACTTGACCGTTGAGAATCGAAGTTAAGTCTGAGAAAAATAAAAACCAGTTCAGATTCCCAACTGGCTGTAGTCAACTAGTTCTGGAACATTTTGTAGGCCACTGGAAATGCTAACCAATTCAGGTAGGCTGAGGAGCGAAATCCTCCTTAGGCATGGGAGGAAAGGAGGGTCAGGGTCTATGCTAGACGGTTCCAAGTGCACAGACTCCTTACTTGGGCCCAACGTCAAGGATGAACTCCTCCAAGTTGATGAGGTTTTCGAGAAGATGCACAATGAAAACGGTATTCAAACTAGGGAACATACGCAGGGTCAACGAATTCCGCAAGCGATCCATTCCTTTCGGCCCTCTCCAATTGCTCTCCAAGTTGTCCATGTAATGAATGCCCAATTACTGTGACAGGAAGAAAGCATGCGCCTGCTTAAGTGCCACAGTAATGTCTAGTAAATCCATTCACATGTTTGAGGCTTTTGTTTGTCTTCTCGAATTTCAAATCAACTTCATATGGCAGATCAGAGATAATGCTACTGTGAAGCTGGGCCAATGTGAAGCCTTCTACGCTGGTATGTATCCTCAGTGCCTTGCTTAACCGCTCAATCCTTAGCAACTACACATGAAGGCTTTTTATGTGATTTAGGCAGTAAAGCTGCTCGATTAAAGCCTCCAACGAAGCATCCCACCATTTACCCAAGGGCTTCAGCTTGGAAATGTTTGAGCACACCCCCTCGGTATTGAAGTATCGGTATCTTCATTTTGCTGGAAATACTTTCACGTCTCAGCGTAGATACAAAAGTTCTTCAAGTTGACTAAATTTCCAATTTCGTTTTACAAACGTATGAGTTCGGCTCCTCTGAGATCAAAGACCTCAAGGCTGCTAAGTGATCCAACTTCAGGAGGTAGTAACCGAAGTTGGCAACGACTAGAAATTCGTTCCAGACATATCAAGAATCCTTGGAACTGACATGCTGTCAAAGAAGGAAGGAGGAATCACTGTAAGAACACTTCTCCAAGGCTGGGGCAGTTTGGGTTTCCAGGCAGTTCATAGTTTGTTTTTAATTTAAGTACACCTCCTTAGCATCCCACTTCTTGACCTTTGGCGCCTCCTTTAAGCCTAACCCTCTTGCTTAACATGCAGTGGCTGCAGACGTGGTATTAACTATAGCTGTCTGAAACAATGTCCCTTGGCTTGCGATGCATAGAATTGGATGCAATGTTCTGATATGATGCTTTTGCAAGCACAGATAATTCCTATTACCTTAACCATGATGTCGCTTGATGCCTTGTTATGCTTGATCGGGTTAGGAAGCTTGTCGTGATCTTAATTCAGAAAGGGCGACTTCCAAGGCTAACATCAGTGGTATTTCTCAACGCCCTTCTGAGCTGAATAATGGCTAGTGAATGTCCATATCATTCATCAATTAGGTTAGAGATAGGGGGTTCAAGAACAGAGGAGTTTGGGGCTGAGAATCGGCCAAGGTGCTTGTGGAACAAGTCCCACAGTAGAAGGTGGTCCTCCCTCTGTCCAGGTTCTCTATGTTCTAGTAGTTTTGCTTTATATTTCGCTTCTAGTTCTTCAACTAATATCTTTTGTAATTGCTCCTCTTCTTCACCAATGACGCCTTTTCATCTTCTGAAAGATTCAACCCCCCACTGCTTTATGTTGAATGTAATTCTCCTCCATCAATAATTGTAAGAACCTCATATTACTCCAGTAGCAAGCAAAATTTCTAGTTATCCAAATTTTCAATCCCAAGCTCAAATGTAGATGCTTAACAACAAAGCATTTGAGTACTAAAGCACCACAACAATGTCTCCAGGCGGGTACTTGCCAGTCACAATTATGAGGCATTTGCTCAGTCATAATTTTGAGGCACTTACTCTACTTCTCGGATTCCAACTCAATTTGACGAGGTAGGCGAGGTAAGAAGCAAAGGCAACACAGGCCGAGGCTTGAAATGCTAGATTCTGAGGTAAGAGCATTATCTTCTTCAGTTGTTCCATTGTTGGTCCGTGCACCTCGAGGCTTTTTAGTTGAGTTAGGCTGTCAAGTTCCTCTACCAAGACCTCCAAAAAAGCATCACACCATTGATCATTTGGCTTCACATCCACGCTTAACTCAATCAACCGGCTGAGAATGTTGACCCTTTTGGAACCAGAGTCCATATTCTCAGTTCCTTTACAGCAATGAGCAAGTTGAACAAGGAAAACCTGAAGCTTATCAAACTGATCAAATCTTCAATTTCTGTAGGGAGAAAGTTTCATCGAAATCAAGTACTTCGAGGCTGTTAAGTGATCCGGTAGAAGATCATAAAGTCCTTAATAGCTTGTTTGCAAGTTTTGTTTAGGAGAGAAAGGGAAGGAAAAGAAATAAAAGTGACTTATTTCCTCCATTTTCTCTAGTTTGTGAGTTTTTTTAAGGAGTGAAAAGAAGAGAAAGGGAAGGAAAGGAAAGTTTGCGTTTCTTTTGTCTCTAAATCTTTCCTCCCAAAATTGAGAAGAAACGGAGAGAAAGTTAACTCTCATAAGTAACATTTTTATAATGCCCATACTACCCTTGAGACAATGAAGACTAAATTCTTAATGACTTTGGTTTTAGGGTTTCTTATAGAAGCTTATCACTTTATTTACAATCAAATGATTATTTTAGATGTTAGAGTTGACTCAACTGATTATTTTGCTTTTGACGTGACATTAATTAAATTTGGATGTTGGGATACTTGTAGTGAACTCATGGCTATTTTTATTTTGGGCAAATTATACTTATATCTCTGAGGTTAGGGTATAATGACAGGCGATGACAATAGTTTGGACAAATTACACCTATGTATGTTGATCAGACGGAATAGAAAAAACCCTAATGATTTTACCAAAAAGTTTTTATTGCCCCTAATTAAAATTAAAATTTCATGTTTCTTTTTATCTTTTTTTTTCTCTCCTTTCTCTCTCAAATTCACTCTCAGATTCAATCTCCCCGCACCCCCCCACCCCGTCCCGTCCCCTCTCCCCACCTCGCTGTCGCACACTCCTTCTACGTCGATGCCGCCCCCGCTCTTCCCCCCGCACGCCGCCGCTGTCCCTCCCTCCCTACCACGCCGCAAGATCCCTCTCTGCCGCAAGACCCCTCTCTTACCCACCGCGAATTGCCCCTCTCTCTCATGCCATGACTTGAAATCACAGTAGGTGTTTTTCTTGGGTTTTTGAATTGATGGTGGATTTTGGTTTGGGAAGAAAGAAGAGTGGGTTATGGCGGTGGTGCGGGGTGGTGGGTAATGGCGATGATGCCGGGTATTTGGGTCACGGAGGTTGGCATGGTGGTTGGCAGTGGTGTGTAAGTATGGGGCGGCTACGGAGTGGGGGAGGGATGGGGCGATGGAGCTACCGGCGGCGTGGGGCGATGGAGCTGCCGGCGTAGGGCGAGATAGGGGTTGCTACGGGGGAGAGGTGGGGGAGAGAAGAGATAGAGGGGGAAAGGCGACGTCGCCGGCGATGGGGGCGACGCCGACAGAAGATTGGTCGCCGGCGGTAATTTGAAAACCTAATTTGAAAATTAGGATTTTCATACAAACCCTAAAAACCCTAATTATATTGGACATAAGTGTAATTGCCTAAAAAACCTTAATCCTAATTTGAACATTTAAACCATTATATTGGACATAAGTGTAATTGCCTAAAAAAACCTTAGGGCTAATTACACCTATGTCCCTGAGGTTTGGGGGTAATTACACCTGAGGACACAAAATTTCAAAATGTAACACTTATGTCCGTTGACAAACGGAACCCTAAAAATTCTAACGGTTTTAACAAAATGACTTTATTGCCCCTAAGTTGGAATCTTATTTTTTTTCCAATGCCATTACTTCAAATTAGGGTTTCTAGGTTTCCAATTTCATTTTGACTTCAAATTAGGGTTCAAAACCCTAACACTTCTTCACCACGCCGCCGCCGGTTGGCTTCAACGAACGAGGTGGGTTTCCAAGCTATGCAGCCTTCTCTGTCTCTCCAACTCCACTTACCCCGCCGCTACCCCCACCCTCCACCCACCCCGTCGCTGCCCCCAGCTTCCCCAAACCTAGTCGCCGCCCTCAGCCTCCCCCAACCCAGTCCCCGCCCCTACCCTCCCTCAACCCAGTCCCCGCCCCTACCCTCCCCTCACCCCATCGTCGCACCCACCCTCCCCTTCCTCATCGCCACACCCACCTTCCCCATTTCGCATCGCCGCACCCACCTTCCCTATTTCCCATCGCCTCATCCACCTAGCTGCCGCCATCATCACTGTAGATCTAAGACTTGCTACCGTGAGGTTGCAATTTGAACCAATTAATTGCAAAAGATACTTAAACAATTGCTCGATCTACACGGTGGTTTGGAATACTATGACGCAAAGGTGTGTTGGGCAGAGGTGGGGAGGATTACCTTGGTGGTTATACAGGTAGTCGGTGGTGGTTGCGGTAGAGGTTGGTGGTTGTGGGTATGGAATTGGGGACGGTGGCGGTGCATCGGGCCGTTGGCAGCGTGGGTTTGGCATGGGCAGTCGTTCACGTCTGCGACGGCTTCCTTTCAGTACCACTGCCCAACACCCCAACCTTGGCACCACCACTGTCGGACAGCTATGGAAGATGGCAAATAGGGCGGCGACAGGATGAACATGGGACGGTGACAAGACTCCCTTGATGGGGTGGTCATATTCCGGACATATAGAACCGCTGCGAGCCATGGAGAGGGACAGGGTTGGGCTGCCGGCGGCGTGGGGCGAGAAAGGGGGCTTGGGTTGCCGGCGGCGTGGGGTGAGGGAGTGGGCGGCGAGATTTCAGATATGGGGAGAGAGAGAAACCCTAATTTTAAAATTAGGGTTTTGAATTAGGGTTGGATTTTGAAACCTTAATTTAAAAATTAGGGTTTGATATACTGTACAAGGGCAGTATTGCCATTTTTAATATACGTAATGATGAAAATTATACTTTTTGGACGGAACCCTGACGGATGGATACGGATGATACATTTGAAAAAGGTTTTGGTCACGTATGTTACATTTTGAAACTTAGTGTCCTTGACTGTAATTACCCCATAACCTCGGGGACATTGGTGTAATTAGCCCAAAACCTTAATCCTAATTTGAACATTTAAACTATTATATTGGACATAAGTGTAATTTATCAAAATTATTATCCTTACCTGTAACTTAAACTATTAACTGCAATAAAGGGCAGTATTGCCATTTTAAAAATACATAACGATGATATCATAAAAAAAAAATACACTTTTTGGACGGAACCCTAACGGATGGACACAAGTATTACATAATTAGGATTTTTTTATCACGAATGTTATATTTTGAAACTCAGTGTCCTTGATTGTAATTACACCCTAACTTCAAGGATATAAGTGTAATTTGCCCTTTTGTTTTTTACATGGTACTATTAATTAATCAGCTATTTAAGGCTTATGACATTAGTATGATATATATTTTGCATGATTTATCGTAAACTAATTTGTTTTCCTAACGAAATCATGTTTTTTGTATTAGGATTATACATTCATAGTGTTTGTTAGAATTGTAGCAATGTAACATAAGGGTATATACGTAATCGAGTGACTTTTCTTTTCTTTTCTGCTGAACTCAAAAACAAGAGAAAAAAATGATATTTTCTTTTCTCTCTTAAACTCACAAACAAGAGGGAGGATAATTGTCTTCTTTTCTCTTCTCTTCTTTTATCTTTGGGCTAATTACACCTATATCCCTGAGGTTTGGGGGTAATTACACGCGAGGACACAAAGTTTCAAAATATAACACTTATGTCCATTGACAAACGGAATATAAAAATACTTAACGTTTTTGACAAAAAGACTTGATTGCCCTTGACTTTGAAGGTTATTTACTTTCAAAATGTAATTTCTCTCTTATTTTATTTTTTTCCTCCTCTGTCTTCCCAAACCATTTTTTACCCCCATAAATTTCTCTCTCTTCTTCAGAATGTGTTATTTTATTTTCTAAATTGGATTTTGGCTTTGAATTTTGTCCTCAGAATCTTCACCATGGCAATATGTAGATCTAGGGTTAGGATTCCTTTCCTCTTCTTATCTGATTGCACATGCAATCGAATTGCAAAACAAGTGATTCAAACCTATGAGCATGATTTGACACACTTGAATTGCAAAACCAGTACTGTGAATTGAATATGTGGGCAAATCTGAAGGCCCAAGGTTCTTGGTTTTGGAATGAATGGGATTAGACTTGGCCAGCGCGAGGAAAATCCTTTTAGCACTTGGGGCGACTCTGGATCTGGCATCAATAGGTGATCCTGTCTGATCAGAGCACTGGTTCCGGCATCGGTGTGCGCCGCCGCTCCTCCCTCTTTCCCCCACTACGCCGGCGCCCCATCCCTCTTCCCTCTATCGCACCATCACACACACCCACTCTCCCTCTTCCCCTTTTCCTTCGTGGTCGTGCGACTGCTTTTGTGATTTTGGCAGCCCCCTGGTAACGGCGCCTTTGTCGTGGCTTGATAAGTTGGCACCGCGACCTTGGCCGATGGAGTGGACTTCGATCTGGGCTAAGGGTGGCGTGGTGGGGGTAGGGGGAAGAGGGAGGGGCAGCGACATCGTGGAGGGGAGAAGGAAAGCAACGGTGGCGAGGTGATTGGAGTGATGCGGCGGCAGCGAGGTGGTTAGAGTGTGTGGCGGCAGCCCCATTGAGATGATGGTTAGAGAGAGAGAGATAAAGTTAGGGTTTCAAATTAAAACAAATAAAAACACAAATTTGAAAAAAAAAAAAAGGAACTTAAATCTGTAATTTGATTTGGGGAAAAAGACTTAATTTCTATTAGAGAGATCCTAATTTAAAAATAAGATTAAAACCTTAATTTGGAGATAGAGAATTAAGTTTTGAAATTATAATTTGGTATTAGGTTTGAAATCCTAATTTTGTAAATTAGGGTTTTTAATTTTTATACAGTATATATGTAAATATGTGGTATAAGGATAGTATTGACATTTAGAAAATACGCATGGATGACATCAGCCAAAAAATACACTTTTTGGACGGAACCCTAACGGATGGACACGACTGATACATTTTAAAAGTGTTTGGTCACGGAATGTTACATTTTGAAACTTTGTGTCCTTGACTGTAATTACCCCTAACCTCAGGGACATAGGTGTAATTAGCCCTTTATCTTTTCTTCCCTTCTCTTCTTTTCTTTTCTTTTCTCTCATCTTAAAACTCGCAAACAGGCTATAAAAGTGTATTAACGGGCACCCTATAACACCATATAAAAAGGTGATAAACTTTTCATTGAAACTAAACCCAATTTCTGATCGTTACATAATATACTGCCATAGCCCATAGGTCGACCAACCAACCCAGCGGCTCTCTAACACAGAGCATAAGGTAGCTATTTATTAACAAAGGGCCCTGTCACACATACTGCCCTTTCGCTTTCGAGAAAATGCTACTAGTCGTATTTCCCACATAGTTATTTCAGCCATTTTTTGTCTTTTTTTTTTGGTCTCATTTAACATATGATTATATATAGTAAGAGACTTATATACACAGAAAGTACCAACGGACTTCACCGTAGAAAAGAAATAAATTGGTAACTTTGGGAAATGCCTGAGAAGAAATATATGTATGTACATGTGTGTGTGTGTCTCTTGAGTCTCGACTTTTGCACCATATCTAATAAGCTATTCATCTTGGACGTAGAAAAATAATTTGATTTAATCAATATAATTGAACTTAATTTATTTTATTTGCATTAATGAAAATGTCGCAAAAGATCTTTGTATATCATAAAATAATTATCAAATAGGACTTAAAAGTGCATAGATTTGATCTTATATTATCTTATCTTGTATATGGTTATTAATACTTGATCAAAAAGATGAGGTGGGTTAGATGAAAGCACGCATTAATTATTACAAATCTCCATATGGTGGATATAACACTACAGATATGATAATATATGTTGGCACAATTATATTTTTTTGCTTCATGTTGATAAGAATGTCTCAATAATTGTTTAATATATTGCTCAAGTGAAAATATAGTTTTTGAAGTTACGACATTCCGTTTAGCATAATTTCACTTTTTTGTAATTATAAGAGTTTATTTCATTGTTTTGAAGTATTTTTGAGGTGTTAATATAAATTTTACCTAATTAATTAGTCAATGTTTTATTTTCTTTAACATTTTGAGCGATAGATATGCAGTTTGGAAAAAAAACATCCATGGCAACCTCATGCAATCTCAAATCTAATTATGTAGTCAATATATACATGCAAGCCCAGATCGTTTTATTTTAGCTTGTGGAACACGATGAATAAAAAAGACTGAGACAGCCTTCAAGAAAAAAGTTGCATCCCTGATCTTTTCTTATTTAACGTACTACCATAACTAAGTTTCTACATCAACGACAAAAGTAAAAAAGAAAATCTGTTTTTAGTTATTATTATGACATTAGATTCAAGTTGTATTTTATAAGCTACCGTGAGTTTGTTTTTCAGTTGAGTCAGGGAAATACAATAAAAGACTAAGAGATCGAGAAGAATACGAGTTTTGATAGGCAATGAGCAAAGGCATGCCAATTTCGTATAAAGACCCATTAGAAAGTACTGTTATATAAAACCAAGGTTCTTGATTTTAACCAACATTGTTGAATATATATAATTACGGTAGCACTCCTTAAATCTCATAAAATTACGTATAGTGCAAAGGTTAGATTTATTGTAAGATATAGTTGATGACCGTTTTTTTTTTTTTGAAAGCTATAAATTAAACTATTCAGTCTTTTATATATTAAACCATATACTTAATTTTATTTTTGTTGATATATAGATTTATTTTTATTGTAAAAATGGCTTTTAAAGATACAATAGTCAAAAGGTAAATTATAATGCTAACAACTATAAAAGGTTTACTAATAAGTCTTATTATTCTTCTGAATTTCGTTGACTATAAAAGTGAGGAGCCCTTTATTTATCAGAGGGTGCTCATAAAAAAGTTGTTAGTTCGTATTTGTTTACCACAAATTTTGTAAATTCACATCTTCTCATATATATTTATTTTTTCTTTCGCATTGAGAAGGCTAGAGTTGTTCTCAAATATTATGAGGTTTTTGGCTTGAAATTCAAATTAATCTAATATAAATTGCATACATATATAATTTCCTATAAATTTTGTATGTGAGACATATTAGTTAAAATTAAGTCCTCATGATTTTAACTACTTTCTTATCTACACTATAAGACTTAGCTTACTAGTTAGCGTCATTATTCTTGACTATGTTACTATTTCCAAAACCGTATCAACTTCTTTTGTTGTGACTCCCATCCACTTTTACAAATTATACTTTACTTTTGTCACTAAATATTCTAAATAATCTGGCAATCGAAAAAGTTGAAGTGTACATTTTGATTAACTTGATTGTCATGATAAAACGACACCAAAAGATTTTAAGAGATGGACGAAAAAAGTACAAGTGGTCAAAAATGGAGTGTCGTTGTCTATTTTCAGATTATTCGACACTTATAAGGTTTTGGGCGAAGAAGTTATGCATATCAATAAGTATGCTACATGTTATTAGGAAAAAAAAATAAAGATACACTACACAATACATTAATGTGATTATCCCTAAACTCAGGGAGCTCGAAACAATTGAGTGAACTCGCTACTCTAGAAAATCAATAATGAGGAAAGTAACTTTAAAGAAAAAATGGAAATAACGTAGTACAACAGACAAATAAGAGAGAGATTGCCCGGTCGTCCAAAATGTATTTTTCTCAAATTTGACGAATGAACGATAACAATGTCTTCAAATAACAATAAGCTGCTTCACAAGGCTCCAAGGATGGCAATAGTTTTACAACTCAAGCTCCTTAGCAGCACAGGATTGCTCTGTTTTTCAACCTCTTAGGCCTTGATGAAACTTCTACAAGAGTGGGCTGTAGGGTGATGGCGCGTTCTGCCAAAACAACTTCGGCCAAAAAAATTCGGCAAGAGTTAGCATCATTGCACATTCTTACAGTTTACATACAGAAATGTTGAACTACGAGCGAGAAAAACCCATGAAATGGACATCTCAAGATCCCCACAGGTCGAAATATGGAAGATACTACTTGATGTAGATGACTTAAATTTTGAAAGCAGGTTGGTGCATGGGAATGATTAGTACAAAAGCATGTTAGAACAACGGAGTTAGATGAAAACAGAGAATTAAGTTGAAATAATACCTGGTTCATGAGCGATAATCTTACATAAGCTCTTCAAATGAGTTTGCAGCTGTTGCTAACTGATCCATCAAGTCTCCACCTCCTCTAAGTGGGACAAAGGCGCGAACCAAATAATCAGGCCGGCCATCGCTCCACTCTGATTCCGGCCACTTCAATGCATCCCACCATTCGCTCTCTCCTTTGATCTCCTTCACATATTTGCTGGACACTTCCACAGGCGAAAGGGACTCGAGCTTTGGGCAGTTATAAACAACCATTCTCTCTAAATTAGGTGCAATGCGCAAACCACAAGAAATGTTGACCAATTCAGGTAGATCTAGGAGTGATATTGTCTTCAAGCTGGGTAAAAAAGAGTCAAGCTTCGAGTTGGAAGGCTCTGGACTCACTAGAGTGCTGATTATGGAGCAATCTTCAGCTACAAGCTCTTTTAAGTTGATGAGATTAGCAAGCAACCCCGGGGTGAAAATGGTAGCCAACTTGGGGCATGTATGTAGAGCCAAAATCTTCAGATTTGAAAGACAATCCCTAACGGTTGGCCCTTTCCAAATGCTCTCTAAACTCTTCATGTAATGAATGCTTAAGTACTGCAGTGATGGAAGTGCTGGTCTTTCACCTAAATCCAAGTCATATTGAACTTCATCATCATAATCATGGCCTTTTAAACCCCAGTCATAATCATCTTCGTCATCTTCATATTCATTGTCTCCTTCAAAATAGTCAGATCCGTCAACAATGGTGTGCATCTCACTGCATTCCACCAACAAGCAATATTTCAGCTTATTTATTTCATCAATCTTGAAAACTGATAGCTTCCCCATAGTCCAATGGCGGTCTAGAAACAAAGCACTAGCATTTTTTAGTGCCTCGGCAATTATATCTGTGTTTGTCTCGCCATTTGTATATTTCAGATAGCCAGACTTCTCTAAAGAGAAAGGTAATTTACTTTTACTCTGTTTCTCAAACTTCTCTTCAAGGTCATCTGGCAGATAAGATATGATGCGCCGGACATGCTCTCCAACTGTCAGACTAAAATGTGATAAAGATGGAAATATCCTTAGTTGATTTTTACTCCATGTAAGTTGCAGGAATTGTTGCAATAACTCAATGGTTGGAATGTACAACTTCAAGGTTTCCAAGTTACTTAAGCTAGAAAGTTCATTCATAATTTGCTCAAGCTCGATGCACCACCCCACACAATCCGGATTGACATCAATGCTCAACTCCTTCAATCTAGTGAGTTCTGATAGTGACATTCTTGGACTCACTGCCTCCCATTTCTTAGTTTTTATTGTATGTTGAGCTGCACAACCAAACAAGGACACTTTGAAGCATTCCAAATTAACTAGATCTTCAATTTCCTTGGGTAGATTAATGACCTCGGTTCTTTCAAGATCAAGTACCTTGAGATTCCAGAGTGCTCCAATTTCAGGTG
Organism: Escallonia herrerae; assembly: GCA_033070095.1. Taxonomy (NCBI): domain Eukaryota; kingdom Viridiplantae; phylum Streptophyta; class Magnoliopsida; order Escalloniales; family Escalloniaceae; genus Escallonia; species Escallonia herrerae. The sequence goes on along the minus strand of JAVXUP010000934.1, from coordinate 260,503 downwards.
GCAGCCCCATCAGGAGTTCACAACCTCTCAAGTACAATTCTCGGAGTGCAACCAGTCTCGAAATGGATGAGGGCAAAGATTTTAAGCTCGTATAGGACAGGTCCAGAACTTGAAGGACAGGCATGTGCTCAAAGAATAAAAGAGGTATCTCTGTCAGATCATAGTTTATCTGCAGGAACAGTTTTTGGAGGAAAGGGCAGGTCGGACTTTCTGGAACCTCTGAGAGATTATTATTCATTAAATGGATCTCTTCAGCATCCCACACCTTAGCGTTGGGTGCCTCTGTTAATCCCATACCCCCTTGCATAAGATACACAGGATGTGGACGGAGAATAAATCGATTCAATAACACAAGTCTAGTTTCTTCTCGCATTCGGAAGGAAGTTTCACCAACTTCCTCTAGCAAGAAGGAACTGATAAGATCTTTCAAAATATCATCTCCTTCTTCCGGCGTTTTTACTGACCCAGCCCTTATCCAGCCAGAGATCAATAAATCTCTCAAGAACACCGTTCCCTTGTCGTGTGATGTACAGTATTTGATACAATGTTTTGATGCATTGCCCTTGCGTTGCCAGATAAATCTTAAAACATTAACCATATCTTTACTTATGCCTTCTATTTCTGAGGAGGGCTCTGATGTTAATTCATGCCGGGCAAGTTCCCAAATTCCACCGTCGTTCACACCATTCAAGGCCCTAGCTAATAGAATGATGGCAAGTAAATGGCCATGGCACTCTTCAACTAGGCGCACGGCCATCGGTTTCAGAGAAGTGATATCTACTGTAGACGCATGGCCAAGGTTCTTACAGAACACGTCCCATGGTAACAAATGATCCTCCATCCTGATCTCCAGATCCACGGGCATTACGTGATAAGCTTTCTGTGCTTGAGTTGTAAGCATTGTCTGCACGTGTAAACGAAGCCCCGTTTTGCTGGGGCCTGGGATATCCAAAGCGTATAGATTTATTGGCTCATCAATGCAATCCAGAAGCAGTAAGCAGTTGTAGTGTTGGAAAGGAACATCTACTGGCACGGAAATGTCAATACCTTTAGTTCTCTTCGCCCAAGCATGTATCTGCTGTTTGATATGCCTTTCAACGTCTTGGATAGTAACATATCGAGAAATGGAAACACAGAGGACAACACTGAACATGTTTCTGACTTCCGGTAGATTTGTCAAGGCTTTTGCTACTTCCTTCGCACCAACTCCTGAGATTCCAATACTTCTAAATGTTCTCTCCTGGATGCACTTCATAGCTTGGCGAATAGCGGAATCACTTGCCAATGTATACATCGCTTTTGGAGCGGGAAACGCTCCATCGGGCCACAACAGTTTCTGAACCATGCCTTCTGTTGAATAGGGGACCGTATCAAAAGCAGCCTCAGCAAGAAGTGCTTTGACATCTCGAAAGAGTTCTGGAATGCGCCTAGATATGATGTTCCTACAAGTTATGTAGTCAAAGTGGCCATAACTCTTACCTGACAGAATGACTAAGTCTCTCATATGGTCATTAATACGGGAAAATATGCTCGTGAGAGTGAAAACATTAATAGCAACTTCTGGTTTCATGGAATAAGACGACAAGAGATGTAAAACGTCCTTCCTCCTGCTTAACGCCTCGGCCTCCAGCCGCAAAGCTCTAATTTTCTCTTGAACTTCTTTCATTCCTTCAGCTTCTGATAAGGGTGCAAAATAGTCTCCAGTTCCTGGTGGCGAGGTCTTGCACGCCAAGAGTCTATAATATTCCATGAATCTCTTTTCTAATGGGAATAACAGCTTTCCTTCTTCGGTTTTTTGCATCACTTCACTTGCAAGCAGCTCCATTTCTTCCCTGGATAAGTCGGACCATGTTAGCCACATTGGTTCAAGGTAGCGCCATTCCTTGAGTATAGACTCAGCTACTTCCTTTTTCTCTTTTCCTTTCTGGTTGTGTGAGGCCTCTCCCTTGATTGAGTTTATAAATTTTATAGCAGAAGCCACCCGCTTCCACTTTGAACGGCGCATGCTAGTGGCCGGAAGCTCCGAGAACCAACCCCACGAATCCTCCGTGATCTCACTTGGCTCATCGTCATGACTGCATCATTTATTATTTAAAGAAAAGGTGGAGGAAGTTGGTATCATCTATATATATATATATATATATTGCGAGAGACGTAATGAAACATAACCGTAACGTCTTTACATGGTCACATTATGTTAGTAATGTAAAATAATATTTGTAAAAATTATATATACGAAACATAAAAGTGTCGCTAAAGATCCCAAGTGTTATTTTGGATGAATCCTTATTCTGCTTTCCAGATTAGTTAATTTTGATTTTTTTTGTAAACCTTATATGATTTGAAACTAATTTTAAATTGTCTAAAACAACACTTGTTTACTAGACTAATCTATCAATACTTGATTCAGACTATTATATCCCTACAAAGATAGAAATCCATAGATCCAAAGAACATATATGACTTACTAGATTTGGGACAAAACAAATGAATTAATAATTGATTAAATTTGATGCGCATGCGCGCACACATCCCCAACCCCCCCCCCCCCCCCCCCCAAAAAAAAAAAAAAAAACCATAATCACTGCAAGAAAAAAAAAATAACATAAGTAAACACATTATATGTATAATCCTTTAAATAAGACCTCACAAGCAACAAAGTAGTTAGATCTCATATATAAGATTTAGAAAAGAAATGACATGATATCTTAAAAAAAAACAAGTAATCCAATTAATCTTAGTGTTTTGAGAGAATCTTTAACATTAGCAGAGAAAAACTTTATTTGTGTAATTTTACTAAGCTTATGGTAAATGAATATAGACATATAATTTAATTTGGATAGGACCTTAAAGTCCAAACTCCTTTTTATAATTTATCAAATTCACATTAACAAGTAAACTAATTAGTAATCTTAGACCAACTGTAAGTATTAGACCTTAATTTTGACTACAATAAAGTTGGTTATAACCTATTGATGATTATGGATGCATTTAAAAACAGTTGTGTAGATTAACACCCATCTACTGATTTTAAGTCTAATAAAAGAGTATTTGTTTAACTTTATAAGCTAAGTAGTTAAGAAGCATAACTAGACAATATTGGGTATATAAAAATTAAATTTTACTACAAAATAAGTGTTTATGAGAAAAATACAACTAAATGCATCTATTACATGTAAGAAATACGGCTTAGCGATATATAATAGTCCTATAAAATGTGGAAAGCAAATTTAAACCTTCTATCGACGCACTTACATGTCAGGTCTTAAGGTTAACTACTAACACCTCGTAACAACTTCAAAACAATGACATATCATCTTTGTTGATGGAACGTACTCACGAGATGCAGATTACAAGAATTAGAAAAAAAACATGTAGATAATAATATTCGGTATTGTTAGGTCATTTTGTTAATTTTTTTTTCTGACAAAAGGTAATAACATTTAAAAGTAGAACGATGTATGCTTCTAAATCCTATTAAATGTGAAAACCAGCTCTAATCCTTTGGGACTTTTCTACTTTATCACTACAAACCTATGAGGATATATGTTGGGTTATTAATGCCTTAAAAATAGAACACATTTTGCAATAAACGTTTAAAATCCAAAACGGATTTGTGCGTACTGCCGCCGTTTTGTTAACAACCATATTTATATTTGCTATTTAACGGCGACTATTCTTCAACTCGAAAGGTTACTGGATGTTAATTTGAGATGCCACTAGTTGATATAAAATAACCATTTAAAGAAGATATATATGTAGGTGCAACATTGCATCGTAATCGATTATTCTTTCAGTTTATTCAAATGAGTTAAAGAAAACATACGCATGCAAATGTTCCAAACAAATTGCATGATAATCTAATCAAACCTTCAACCCTTAATAGTATATCGGACGATACAATGTCTTATGTCTTGTTGTATATATGTCTATATGAACTTAAACCTAACCTTTTAAGCCAAGAGACTAGGTTGTTGGACCGGTAAAAGGGCCAGATGGTGGAGCCTTGATATGTTATTTGAAAGAGTCATAAATCCTAACCTCTATTTTTGACAAGGCCTCAGTTCTACACAAAATTTGCGAGAAGTAGAAGTAATTCAAGTGATAATTCCTTTTTAATATTTTACTAAGTTAGTAGAGATTTCATTTGGTATTAATTATATTCTTTATAGCTTAAAAGTATGCTTACTTTTGATAAAATCTCTCTTACCAACAAATGTAGGTATATTTTTAACAAAACGTACGTCACTATCTTTTTGGTTTCCCATCATGTAGTATGCATTGGTATTTTTTGAACATTATGATATAATTTATTAACTGACCTGGCCGAGGCTAGTAACATATAATAAGCGAAGTAAAAAACACAATAAAACTCAACAATAACTTCTTTATGCGACACGTCATCACATTTGTGTTCCAATGTGAAAAAGTGATTTGTAAAAGCTATTTACTAAACATAAAAATATCACTAAAGGTCTCCAATATTATATCTTAGATGTAGCTCTTATTTCTAGACTAATTAATTACTATATCAGTAAACTACACAATCTGAAACCTTATTCTAAACAGTGTTAAACGCTGCTTAACCCGTATACTAACATATTTACAATTAATTTTGACTATTATATCATTGAAAAATGTTCACTAACACGAAACAGACCCATAGATCCAAAAACATAAAAAAAGACATATGAGATTTAATTAAATAAAAAAGATGTAACAATTGATTTAAATCTATATAATTTAGTATGTATCTACCATAATCAATGTAAAACATCATGACTAATTAAATTTACATGAACTTATTAGTAAATCTTAGACTAGTTATAAGATAAAAACTAAATTTTGATTATAATTGAGTCGACTATAGTTATGAATGATGATTGTTGTGTGAATTTGATAACAGTTGTGTGGAGCAACCCGACCTACAGACTAATAGTCTCATGTAAGAATGTTTGTCAAAGTTTACAAGCTCATAATAGTTTATAGTTAGAACCTGACAAAATTAGGCCTATAAAAGTCACATTATGTTGCAATAAAATAATTATTCACGAGAAAGTATCACTAAAGTAATTTACTAGGTGTAAGAAATATAGCTTGACAACAAATAACAGTCCTATAAGACGTGAAAGAAAATTCAGACCTTCTATATTCTCTTAGTTTTACTATTAATACTTTAGAAATACTCCTAAACAAAGACACATCATTCGATTGAACGACCTCACGACATCCATTATTAGCACCTTAAAAATCCTCCAAAGCTAAATAATGGAACTTATATAAGCAATGTAATTATAAGGGAAATGTGAACAGTGCAGCCCTTATTCAAAACCAACTACAATTTTTTTTGCTATCTAGTTATACTTGTTCCTGGCATCAGTATTCTACTACTCTAAATACTAAGTCAATGTTCATTTGAAATACTACTCGACGATCTTAAATAAGTTAAAAAAAGACATATATCTAGGGATGACACTGTATTTCTTTTTTGGTACAAAGCACCGTGTTGTAGTATATTTATTGTTCTTTCAACTTACAATTCAAGTGACTCAAAGCAAACGAACATATGCAAATATTTTGTAATAATTTATGACAATCTCATCAAGCACTCATAGTATATATGAAACATTACGATGTTCAGCTTTATATCGTGTTCGTATCTTTGATAAGTTAATAATTCTTTCAAACAATGATTTGTGACGATGAGAAGAATGGATTATGATCCTTTATCATTTAAAACATAAAGATCTTAACCTAACTTTTACATGCAGACATTCAAAAAAAGAATCCAAACTTGTTAGTGCCTTACACGCGGACGGTTAAAAGACAAGTCCAAACTTTTTAGTGGCATGAAGAAAATAATAAGTGATTGTCAAGGTGCGAGAACTAATAGACTAAAGGAGCCAAATAAAGATTCTTGGTGTCTTGAAACTGTTGAAAATGAGCTATCCTAACCAACATCTATCGCAAGACTTCAGCTCTGCACATAATTTGCAGAAAATGGGAATAATACGAGTGATAGTTCATTCCAGATATTTTACTCTAGTTGCTATTAATCTTATTCTTGACTCAAAACAATGCTTCTTACAGACAAAATCTCCATTACCAACAATTTTAGTTTTAACGTCCCTTTCTTATAAGCTGCTAGCATCTTCTGTGTCAAAAACGTCTCATGTGTATGCAGTATGCATTGATCTATTATCACGTTACAAGTACCAACCTACGTGTAGTGCACTTGGTCCTTGACTGATTAAGGAAATCACTAAGCAAGTCAACAATGTCAACCATGATGGCGCAGAATGTTAAGAGTGAACAAGAAAAACAGCACGATTGATCATCTGATTACGTGGGTGGTAATATTAAATAATACAAAATCAGTTGAGACTGGTCTCAAAAATTTTACAATGCTGTCTCAATTTTTTGCCAAAATTTCCACCGATCCTTTGCCACATGATCCAATATGTGAGAGTCTCACAAAGAATATCAAGCACCAAATAGGGGGCAAGATTCACTATTCATTATTTCTCCAATTCAATTATCTGGTGAATAGTACTCATGAAAAATTTGTTAAATATTGTTCAAAAGCAGCTTCAATAGGTCACTCGAGTCATTCACATCTAAAACGACAGGTTAGTATCTTACCTCTGCTTTCTCTTAGGTCCATCGAACCATTCCCCTAATGTTTTGTCTCCTTGCTCACAAGCTCCGCTAAGATCACGCCAAATATCAAAGTACGTGAGATCAGTATTCGGTGACCCCGGTGTACCAGGATGCGGGGATGGTATTGCTTCTCCCGAATTAGCTGAAAGGTTCATGGACTCTGCAGATTCTGGTACGAAAGACACGTTGCGGCAGACGTGCTTGTTTCGGTAAGTAACTTCCCACATGCAGGGATCATTGTCAAGTCGTTGCAATTGCTTAGTAGCGTGGCATCCTTGCTGGTTGCGACGGGCGCATCGGTAGTATGACCTGAAAGATAAGTACCATATATGTTCTCAAATTACAAAATTTATTGATACAGGAAAACGCTAAAGCGAGCAGTGCAAAACGGATGGCTTCACTTTTGTTGTTTGCAATCTGCTCTAAGTTTGTTTCGTACTAGCCAACTTCTGTTATACTAGTCAACTTATTATAGCTGAAACTTGATACAGAGGTACCACCAAGAAAAGAATCTTCAATACCCCGAAAACCTAAGTGATATGACTCGACGCTGTCTGTCAGTTCACCAGATTTGATTTCTTAACAAACCAGGTGTCACTTTTCGGCGTCCAAATTGGCTCTGTTTGCTTATGCTATGATCACTTTTTGGTAAATGATTATGGCAAAAGTGATTACACCATAAGCAGCCAGCTTGCTTATGCAAAGCTCACGTTCCTGCTTGCGGAGCACAAAGCCGAAAATAACTTTTTGCAGCCGAACACTATCAGAAGCAATCCAGTAACTGTACCTTGGGTATGTTGACCCTAGAATATCCTTCTGACCATACTTTCTCCACTCGTGACCGTCTGCAGGTAAATTTCCCATCGAATCCATAGTGACCCTCTGCATCTCTTTGAAAACTTCTCTTGGAAAATATCTTCTAGCTTTAGAATCTTCATGTTTCGTTTTGGATAATGAAGAAACTGAACCTTGGCGAGACCCATCAGATAGAGATCCCTCTACCTGTCCCTTCCCTTGCCCTCCTGATCTGTTGGACGTAGGAGGTCGAGCGTTAGGTTGCTCGACTAAAGCCTTGTAGCATTCATCCATCTCCCCACCTAGCGATGTTTCAACTTTCCTTTTCTCTGGACGCCTTTGGGTATGCACATTTCTTAATTGTATATGCACGTCCTATCCTATTACCTGCTTTACTGCCAAGTTTCCTCTAATACAAGCCATCAAAGCATGGTTGATCTCAGCTACCTGGTGGCAAAGATCTTGAATTGTCTTCTACATCTGTGTTGTCAAACAGGGACAAGATCTTACATAGAATTGAGTAGGAGGTTGGTAATGGGCCTCAACATGGCGTACCATCTGTCCATGATCAAAAGTGAAGTGTCCCTGGACAAACAAAACGTTGACACTAAGTACATACAAATGGTCATATTACAAAGAGAAAATATCTTATGCATATTTATCGAATAATTATAATTTTCAACATAATAAACCAAGGAGGAAAAAGAAAGAAAAGTGAGAAAGATCATGCACTTCATAAGCAGCACTTTAATAACCAGAGCGCAAAAAAAGGCACAACAGAAGCTTAGAGAAAGGAAAAGAGAGCACGATGGGAGGAAAACTTCTCTCTCTTATCCATTCGAAGTGAGATGTCCACCATTTATTTTTTATATCCGTCGTGAGTAAGACTAGGTGTAGCTTTGAGAAACTGATCGCGTAGTCGGAAAAACAAACATTAGCCAACATTCTAAAATAAAGCAACTAATAACCACCTTGAGCCTCAACAGAAGTACATCTACAACATGTTGACAAACTGAAGGCAAATAGAGATGGGCACCTCGGCAGCTATTTTTCGCGTACAATGGGACAATGTTTTGCTGACTACACGTTTGAACCAGAATCTCACTCTCAAACAAATCTTTGGTGGAAAACAGAACTTCGCGAGATCAAAAAGCTGTAACCAAACATTTTGACATATCAACTTGCGAGTAAATTTTCTGCAAACAAGGAGACACTTGATGAAAGCTTTGCAGTAACGTCTGCTCTTTTCCGTTTTCTCCTCTCCTTGGCAGCTATACTTATAAAGTTAACAGTGAATTAAGTGATGATTTTTTGTGGGTTTTGAACTTTCCAAGAACCATAAACTTGGATCCACTGCCTGCGTAGTTTCTAGTTGTTGTACAAGTATTTCTACTATTAGCGCACGCTTTGATCCTTTCTTATGTGTCAACTATACTATGTTTTGTGTTTTAGCACTTGTTTTCTTCACAATCGCCGCAGGAAAACTGGTTTTCCAATCAACTTGTTTTCTAGAATTAAGATAATGGTTCTGTCTTGGTAAACGCCATGTAATTATTTTCATAGCCAATAATGTCTAGAAGTGCTCTAGATTCACAATTACCAAAGATCCTTAGAAACATCGGACCAATGGCTTACCCCTAAAACCTTGCCATTTGAACCCAGCCTTTTAGACTTAGGGAAAGGAAGTTTCTTTGATACAGAAAGGCAGGGAAAGAACTTCAATTGGCTTGAATGGCACCCTGAAAGCTAAGCAGAGCACTTGATGACATGCAGACACTGCTACAAAAGGCACAAAAGGCCCTGAATTACATAAGCACAAAAGGTAGCAACCAAACAACTTACAAAGACAAATTAAAACCCTCAAACAAGTGCTCAACTCTGAAAGAGGTCGCAGAGCTTGTTAGCAGAATCATAAGCCAAAATTTGTTTCGTTTAGACACATATACTAAGGTGTTCGTAAATTTTTGTCCTCCACACTGAACAAAAATACAATGTAAAAACTACCAATCAGAACAGAAAAATGCAAGAGACAGAATGTTAGTTTGCTCTGGCATTCAGACAGGGTACATAAACAGGAAAATCAATATTCTAACTAGTGATGTCCAAATTGGCAGGCACATTCTGTGTTCAATTTGGTATTTACAGGACCAATTTGGGGTTTGTCATATACTGCTTTATTCTTACAAAGTAACTTGCTGAATCAGGCTCCTCATATAAGACTTATTGTTGGTATTTAGGGAGAGATGATGCCACTGCCATAAATCCAGTTTAGAGCTGACTTTTCCTAGAATGATATGACTTTGATCCAAGAAGAAAAAAAAACTTTGAAAATGCAAAAAATAACAGAATCATCCGTCACAACCAACAGCCAACTGAATATCTCAATACCGCAGCCCCAACTCCCAGATCCCGCCCATGCCAGGAAAACAAGAAGAGAAAAAAAAGACAGAAAGAAGGAAAATTATACCCAAGAGAAGAAGAAAATGGTGTTTGTAAAGCAAGCATATAAGTGGCAAATATGTCAGCTTTTCTTAAAAGAAATGGTTAAAACAAGGAAAAGAGTATAGAGATACATACCCCAAGCAGAAGCGGATCAGGAGCTGAAGGTCCAGAATGTTGGTATCGATTTATGGGTGACGAGACGGAGACGCCCGGCTAATTGTTTTCATCGTTATAAACAAAAGTCAAGTTGCTTTAATTTTCAACTACATTATTCTATCTTTCGCAGCTACACGAGCATCGAAAAATTAAAGTGCCTGCCATTATTATTGGGCTCATCACATGTAGGTGTATGAAATTAGAGTAAAATTATAATTAAGAGCACAAAGTTCAAAAAAATATAAAAAATTAAGATTTAAAATTTTAAAAAAGTATCAACTGTACCCGTGTCTATTCGATATTGACCCGTTAAGAAAATATAATATTTTGTTGTACGCACTCTTAAAGTACTCATATGCATTTTTAAAATACCAATTGATCAATCGTTATCCAAATGCCCGACTAATTGCTTTCTGTTAATAAATTGGGTCGATGGACTCATTATCCGCCCACTAACAGATAATGTGTATTTATTAGTCTGGATAATTACAGTTATCTCCTCATTGTTTGAGATAGATACAATGTTTATCTCTTAGGTGTTTGAGATAAATACATCTTTATCTCCTAAGTGTTTGAGATAAAATCAGTTTATAATTCTATCTCTATATAAAAGTTAGAGATATCCCAAGAAATCATAAGTCATAGACAACAAGTCCCTCTCTAGTACACTCTCTTTAGAGTATCACTGAGCTCTAAGATTTGGTTTGTGGACGTAGAACTCGACTCTAGTAACTGTTTTCGTGTCCTACATCGGAATTTTCGGAGATTTTCGTACAGTATGTTTTCGAATCCACTACATTATGTGTTAAGCGCATTATATTGTTTCAATTTTTGTATCAGAGTATGATTACTTGTTAATTCGTCTTTACATGCTAGTATTATTAATGTGCATGTTACGATGATTTTTCGAATACAATATATGAGACCCATCAAGAAAAAATTCAAAATTTTTAGCATGTTATTTTAAAAATTAATTATATATTTTTGTTCTCCTATGTTTAAGGATGAATTTTATAAAATTTCGCGATCATTGGATGCATGGTTTTGTGAGAAATCATGATTTTATTTTTCAAGAAAACTGTGATTTTTTCGAATTTTGTGACTCAAATTCGGAGCATGATAATCAGCTTTATCATGATTGGTTGATATAATTGATCTATGTCGCATAAGCTTTCCAACGATATATTATACGCATTATTTGGCTTAAAAATGAGAAAGATATAGCCTTCGAAAATTGGCATCTCGGCATGGCGGCTGCTGAAAAATTAGGATTTTTCAACAAAGAAGACGATCACACGCGGCACGCGCTGATGACACGTGTCATGCGCCAAGCGAGCTGGGCACATGCGCCAAGCCTCGCCGTCACGAGCATCACGCTCGCCCACGCGCCTCCACTCATCGTCACGCTCCAAATGAGGCTACTGACATGCGCCACAAGCGCAAGCAGCTGACCGGTGCCCATGCGCCCACGCGCGCGCGTGTATGCCACGCGCCTGCCTAGAACCAACTTCCTTGCCCACACACAGTGGTGGCTGATGGAGGAGCGTGCGGGTTTTTTTTGGCTGGTGTTTGTCACCGCCGGCAAGTGGAGCTTGACCATGGCTTCTGAATTTTTTCTATGGTGTTAATTACCTTTATACCCTTTGTGTATGATATGTTTAATTTTTTAACGATTTTTCTATAAAACTTAACTTTGAAAATTTGTTTTAATGCACACATAATTTTTCTTTAGTTCCAAATGGTATATCAAGGTTGAATTTACTGTTTGTCATCTTCTAAAAATTTATCTGTCATTTTTTTTGTCATTTTTTAATATTTTTGTGATACTTTTGTGGTCTCAAAAATACAAAAAATGCGTAAATATTAATTTTTTGCACTTTGTGGACAAAGATAAATATTTTGGAGAGTTGTAATCCCATAGATAAATTTTGTCTTGTTTATTACATGCGCTTGCCTTGATTAGATTTATAGTTTAAAAATATTTTTGTTAAAGTATAGTTCCTAGATTTTCGTAAGCCCACTTTTAAACCATTTATTTTTCAAGGCCTTGTCGCCCGTTTTCCTTAGAAGGAGAATGTGGTATATTCATCCATTTATTTGTCCTTTAACTTGTAAGTTGAGCGTGCTAGTTTTAGGTTAAATGGACGAATATTAGATTGACATTCTAAATAAACTTATGTGTTTATTTTTGTTATTAGAATGTCAATAGGACTCATTGGAGTCCTTGCACTTTGTTGTGTGGTGCAATATTATGTTGCTATAAATTATCATGTGGATGATTTATTACATTATGGAATATATAATGAAATTTATTGCAAAAAATTATTTTTTCCAACTCACATACATAGGAGATGATTACGAGCTTAGCTAATTTTCAATTTCATGATGTGAGGAAGGATTATGTTTTTCATTTGAATTTTTTGAAATAAATAGAAAGATGTATAATCAATGTCTTTTCATTACGCAATCTAATATAATGAATATAATAACCACCAAGAATGTCATAACTGATCTCGTTAAGGGTGAGAAACTTAACGGAGATAATTATGACGTTTGGCACAAAAAGATGAAATTCATGCTGAACGAATAAGAGCTCGAGGAGAACCTGACCAAGGAGATGGTCGCGCCAATTGAAGCGCAACCCCTAAGAGACCACACTGCCTACCTAAAGTGGAATCAGAAAGATCGTAATGCGTGCTACACCTTATTGAGCAACTTGTAAAATGATATAATTGGGCAGTATGATGAACTTCTAACTTGCAAAGCTTTGTGGGATCAGCTCAAGTTCTCTTTTAGTAGAACCTCAATTACGCGGCTTCGTAACTTTGTGGTTAAGTTTGAGGAGTAATCAAAAGACCCTAAGTATACCATAAGTGAGCATCTAAGGGTGATGTCCAATATAATTGATAAGCTGAAGGATACTAGACATGCGCTCACAAATGAGTAGCAAGTCAGAGCTATCATAAGGTATCTTTCTGCCTCATGGGCCAATATGAAATGGCTATTGACTCATTGTGAAAACATCAAGAACTTTACTGATATTTCATAGCATGTCATTCTTAAGGCTGAGACTCGAGACGCTGACAAGGCCCTCACTTATGTCGCCCAAGAGGGATCGCACAATACAAATAGCGAACTCGGAAGACAAAGTAAGAAAGGCGAGGCTGGCACTTCTGCGCCAAAGGATAAGAATATGAAAAAACGCAAGAGAGGAAAACGCGGTGAAAAAAAGAATTTGTCTAAAGTTAAATACTTCAACTGTCAACAGTAAGGACACTTCGCTCGTGATTGCACTGAGCCGAAGAAGGTACTTTTTGAATCTCTCTCTCAGTTATATGTTTCCTCACATGTGATGGTTGCTCAATCCCAACCTGTGTGGTTTGTGAAAACAGGTGCAACAAAACATGTAGCAACAAGGATCCTACATCAGAATTTTTGGAGTATCACCGAGCTCTAGGATTTGGTTCGTGAACGTAGAACTCAACTTTAGTAATCGTTTTCGTACCTACGATAAAAATCAAGCGTGTTGGAGACTGGTAACAACAAGGATCTTACATCGAGAATTTTTGAAGATTTTTGTACGGTATGTTTTCGAACCCACTACATTATGTAGTAAGTGTATTATATCATTTTTTTAACACTTTCATTATTATATATATAAAAAAAGAAAGATACCTTAATCTTCAACTTTAGTATCCTTTTTTGATACCTTACAAGCATTAAAAAACTATGTACAATTATTGCTGGGCTAATTACATCTAGGTACCTGAGGTTAGAGTGAAATAACAGTTAAGTGAAACAACGCTTGAAAATGTAGCATACAGTGACCAACAACTTTGAAAAGGTAGTAACCGTGCCCGTATTCATCCATCGTTAACCTATTAAGAAATTATAATTTATTACTGATATAATCAATACATTCTTTTAGAATGCTAATATAATATACATTTTCGTAATACATATTGACCGATAGGTGTCCAAATGTCAGACTAGTTGCTTTCATAATTATAAACAAAGAAAGTTACTTTTCCAACTTCATAATTCTATTCTTACACAACAGCTACATTATAAGCATTAAAAAATTGGGTGCAATTATTGTTGGGCAATTTACATTTAGGTACCTGAGATTACAGTGAATCAATGACACAAATGTTGAAAGATGTTAGCCAAAAAAAAAAAAATGTTGAAAGATAGCAAATCGTGACCAATAATTTTGAAAAGGTATCAGTTATGCCCCGTATCGATCCGTCATTGTCCCATTACGGAAGTGCAGTTTTTTTTGATGTTATCAATACTTGCTCTTAAAAATACTAATATGTGTTTTTGTAATACACATTGATTCATCTATGTCGAAATGTTCGACTAGTTGCTTTCATTATTATAGGCAAAGGGAAGTTACTTTAATTTCCAACTTTGTTATTCCATTCTTACACAGCTACATTATAAGCTTTAACAAATCAGGTGCAATTATTGTTGGCCTAATTAAATTTAGGTGCTTGAGATTACAGCGGGTCAATGATACTGTTAGATTATATACATTAATAAGCCAATTACCTTTACGGTCATCGGACCTCACGCCGAGACCTTTATGGTCGCCGGACCTCACCTCTGGACTCTTACTTTGTTCTTAGTCGCCGGACTTCGTTCTGAGGCTTCTACCTTGTTTTAGTCGTCGGACCTCACTTTGAGACTTTATGGTTGTCGGACGTTGCCCTGAGACTCCTAATCTACACTTAGTCGCTGAACCTCGCCCCAAGACTTTGATGGTTGTTAGACTTTGCCCCGGGACTCCTACTCTATTCTTGCATTGCCGGACTCTACACATGAAATGCTTCTCAGTTTGGATCTCAGACTTCAGCTAGCTCCAAACTCAAGCTTGTTCTTTCCTACCAACTTGAGTTTGAGAGGGAATGTTAGATTATATATATTAATAAGGCAATTACCTTTTCGCTATTGTTCTATATCTAGATTATTCTAGAGTTATCCTAACTTCTATAAGATTCTCTTTTTTCTATTTTTGGTAGGATAGTTTCTCTTACCTATATAAATGCTTCATTGTACTCGATTTTATTAATCCTCTCTAATATAATTATTTTTCCCTTCACCTTTTCTATCAGATAGAAAGTTTAAAAAGATAGCAAATCCTGACCAATAACTTTGAAAAGATATCAGTCGTGTCCGTATCTATCCGTCATTAACCCGTTAAAAAAAAAATTTGGCTGATATTATCAATATTTACTCTACCAATATATATTTTTAAAGTACGTAATAATTAATCGGTGTCCAAATGCCTGACTGGTTGCTTTCTTTTTGTAAGCACAAGGAAAATTACTTTTCCCAACTTTAGTATTCTGCTGTTACAAAGGAAAGTTACTTTGATTGGTCGGTGTTCTAAATATGACTATCTTTGATACAACAATCATGAAAATAAAGCTTATGTTATAGGTTGTAATTTGCGGTTCAAATTTTCTTAGGTAGATGGCTATTAATAAGATTGTTCGATACTTGGCACGATTCCAGGCTAGTCGTATTGATAAATCTTATTTAGTTTCAAAACTAATTTTAAATATTCTAAAATTCTATGGAACCAAAATATATAGCTTGTGAGAATTAAATTTTGACTACCGTGTCATTGAAAAAAATTCCTAACATGAAAAGAAAAATTCATAGTTTTTTTTGTCAAAATGTCTTTTGTATTGCATTATGAAACATTTATATCTCTATTTGTCAATCTTCTGATGACTTATCCCGCTATATGTACAAATTCCTCAAATATACACTAATTGTCCAACAGTTTATCTTCATCTAAGTCCCACACACTACATAGATTTTTGTTCCTTACTGTTGTTGCTGAAGCTCTTGGCCAACTATACACTCTAAACTTGATCCATCGTAAAATAACAAACATACATCCTTGCATGCTTGTTTGTTTCCTTTCATATATCATTGTATTCCTCTCCTGCCAAATACTATAAATAGTAGCAGCCACAACCAATTTTTTCCAGTTTGGTTAAAAGCTTTTTCACTTTGAACTTCTGTGTAACAATATAACTGATCTGCTCTTAGGATTGTAAATTGACTTGTAACTGCATTTTCCCAAGAAAATTGTGCCAAATTGCAGCTGCATAAGGGCATTGAGTGAAAAAATGGTCCTCAGTTTCCATATTATTCATACACAGCACACACTGGTCATCTTGTAGAACACCTAGGCTTTCAATTTTGCTTTTGTTCTAAGTCCCCCTTTGCTTAAGATCCATACTATTATTGCTTAAGTTCTTGCGTTCAAAATATTTGACTTACAATTTATAGAAAATATTCTATAGTCCATGAACAGGAACACGTGTCTTTACCATCCAAGGGTCCTAAACCATGGAGTATGTGTTGGAAGAAGTAATCCAAGAATCGCGTGGTTTGGCAATGGTTGCTAAAACTATCATTAAATGCATGAAAATATATGTAACTCAAAATTAAAATCAGTTTATAACGCAGGTAGATGCCTGGCATATACTGTTAGAGGTGTCAAATGGGCCGGGCTTGGGCCGGCCCGGCCCAAGCCCATCGGGCCTCGAGCAAAACGGGCCGGGCCCGGGCCAAGGGGACTGCCAATCGGGCCGGGCCGGGCCTGGCTCTGGGGATATCTGGGCCCGGTCCAAGCCCAGGCCCTAGGCCCAACATTTAGGGCCGGGCTTGGGCCAGGCCCGGGCCTATTTTTTTTAAATTTTTTTTTTGGCATTTTCTTGTTATTCAATATTTAGTGGCTACTTTCAAAAGAGCTAGCGAATTAAATCGCAAACTTCATATGTTAAGTATGATATCCACACACAGATACCGGGAGAGAGACAGAGAGAAATGGACCTCAGGGCCACCAACTTCATGAACCCTAATGGCCTTGACCATTTTTGTTGCTGTTGATACAGAGAGTGCTCTCACTAATGACTTGGTATTACAGTAGTTGTTGCAGCAAACTTGTTGAAAAAGGGGTGATTTTTTGTGATGAAGGCCAGTCACAAATGGGTTCAAGAGCAAAGTGTGGAAGTGATGAAGAAGTCTCAATCTTGACCCACCCACAAGTCAAGTTAGCTTAATCCCCATGTTGCGATTAGAAATGGTCAAACGCGTCACTTTATTTCTTTACCTCTTTTTTTTTCATTTTTTATTCGTACACGGGCTTGTCGTTGGAAGAAGAAAAGAAAAAACAGTTCTCTGGCCACTTTGACCCGGGCCAGAACTGGGCCAAACCCGGGCCGGGCCTGACCCGGGCCAAGCCCGGGCTTTTTTCGGGCCGTTATCGGGCCGGGCCAAGCCCGGGCTTTTTCGGGCCGGGCCGGGCCCGGGCTTTTTTCAGAAAAATCCAGGCCTGGCCCAGGCCCTGGCCCTAAGCCCAAAATGGCCGGGCCAGCACTGTTCATGTATGGGCCAAGCCCGGGCCAAAAAGGGGCCGGGCCGGGCTGGGCCGCGGGCCGCCCGGCCCATTTGACAACTCTATATACTGTGAATTGTTAGTTATGTATTACTTTTTCTATGTTGAACTTATATCTCAATGTTGAAGGACCTTAAAGCAGTGTCGTCGTTGTAAGGGTCAGCTTCTGGAATTTGCACTAACGTCAGGGATCCAAGTGTTAAAAAACCTCATCTTTGGCAAAAATATTCCTCCTACCTTGGCGTTGACCCCTGCTTTATGCGAGCTTCAACCCTTTGGTTCGATCATACAGCATGCAATGAAAAGGGAGGAAGATAATGTGGGTTGAGATTAAAGAAGGTACTCAGATGATTGCACTTTCCCCCTTTAACTTTTCTGCTTGAGTCCTTACTTTTGTTTTGCACATAACTGATAGTATTTGTTTTAGCCTGTAACTCTGAAAGTAATACATGTTTACAAACTCTCCATCCACAAGCACAATTACGGCTCTGGTTTGCACCCCAACAGTTTGCATGATGATAACTGGTTATCAGAAGTTTGTTGTTCCTTGATTTCAGGTGGAGTTTGTCCCAGGTACTTCTTTCAAGTCTTATTCGCTTTGAATTTAAAGCTCTATAGATATAATGGGATGATCACACTTGAATCTACTGAGCACGATCCTGGCCTTCTTGTCTGCTATAGCAGAATGTGCTGTGAACCAAAATGACTAATAGATTGCGGGTATGCCGGATTCTTGAAGATAACAAGGTTCTTAAATTCCAAAATGTATAGATCAACTCCAGTTTTCAAACGAATACGCTCCACTGCTGTTGCTAAAAATTGTAACTGTTAGCGAGAGGCATATAATGTGCCATTTAAATTCACGTGGAGTGTACGAGTTCGAAAGTGTAGGGCTTATAACATTCCCAAGACCAGTAGCCATTTCTATTAACTGTTATTCCTGTGTAGCCATTTCAACTGTTCCTAGAAGGTAAAACCCTATCCGATGCATCTGTAAACATGCTCGTAGCCATTTCATGTGTTATTCCTGCCTAGCTGTACAGAGATTGCCTTTCTTTCCGATTTCAGTACCCTGTAATTGTGTGTCAAGAAATTCTTAGTAGCTTTTAACATGTGCGTGGCTTGCTATATAGTCAATGGTGAGTACTTATACAAGTCCTTGACACTTCACAGAATTAATGCAAAAGCCAAATCATCTTTAACCACTATTTATGTGTCCATCCCTCTGAATTAATCCTTATCCCATACTTGATGGCTTTCAAAAACCACCAAGAGAGATAAATGATGCAAAGTTGGAAGCTTGTGAATAGATTGTCAAGTCATTAGAACCTTAAGTGCATAATGCTCTTACGTATGGAGATGGTTGGGGCTCTGAAATTAATTGCAGTTGTTTCAGTAGCTTGTCAGAAATAAGATTCATTTCCGCTGCTGAATGTCGTGTTCATATACAGCAATGCCCTTAGTGGAAAGGCTCTTGGGGTCTTCTAATTTTCAGTTGGATGTCAGACCCCAAGGTTTCCCATTGTTTCACCTATACTGTTTTGTGTACACGCGTACACATCGGTTCTTGTTCCCTTTGGGTTACTTACGAAAAAGTGTCATCATTTAATTCTTGTCGAAGAAATTCTTCTGAATTATTAGATTTTTTTTTCCTTCCAGATTTTAAAGTTTCTTGATGGGTGAATTAGCAGCAGCTATCGCAGCAGCAGCTGCAGCAGTTTCTGCAATAGCAGCTGTAGTACCAGAAGTTAAAACAACTTGGGCGCACTTCATGAGCAAATATCGTTCCTCAAACAGTACAAAGGAGATTAATGATGCTTTAAATGCTACAATGGGAGTGCTACGCGCTAAAACGGCAGATTACCAGAATGAAGTCCACAGACATAAGTCGAAGATTCCAAGTGAAACTTACAATCAGTGGATTTGCAGGGTAACGGAAATCGAAGAGCAAGTTAAATATCTAGCATCCAAATATGAAAAGAAGAGGAAAAAGTCGGCTTTTTGTTTACTTCCACATACGGATTTAAGCAAGAAAATGAAAAAGAAGGATGTAGAAGCAGCCAAACTATTGAAAGAAAGTGAAAAGCTTGGAGACTTCATGCTGGTTGATCAACCTCCTGACGCTGTTGTGAAGATGAGAACCCCAAAAGTAGAAAACTATCCAACGCTTCAAGAGCCACTAGAGGAGATACTCAAGTTACTAAGGAATGACAAAATTAAAGGGGTTGGGATTCGGGGAATGGTGGGAATTGGAAAGACAACCATTATGAAGAACTTGAATAACCATGAAGAGGTTTCCAAATTGTTTGAAATAGTTATCTGGTTGAAGGTATCAACAGAGGGAAGCCTGGAGAACTTGAGCAGAGAGCATATTCAGCAGGCTATTGTGCAAAGACTGGAATTGGATATCCCAGAAAGTAGCGATGCTGACAGAGTTGCGAGGACCATAAGCAAGGAGTTAGAAGAGAAGAAGTATTTGTTACTTTTGGACGATGTTAAGAAAGATGTCGACTTGGAAGAACTGGGAATTCCTGATGGGAAGTGCGGTAGCAAATTAGTACTGACAACTAGATTGGGTTATGTTTGCTCCTCTATGGTGAACAGGGTGGTCAACGTGAAAAACTTGTCTCAAGAGGAAGCTTGGAAGATGTTTCGAGACACACTGCAACGACCCGACCTTATGGGTAATCCACATATAGAGCGACTTGCATGGCAAGTGGTCAAATTGTGTGGTGGTCTTCCACTTGTGATAAAACTGGTAGGAAGTGCCTTCAAAATGAAAAAAAGTAACGAGAGTTGGGCTCACGGATTGAACAACCTGAGAAAATGGCCTGAAAAAGAACACCAGGGCATGAGAGAGATGTACAAAATGTTGAAATTTTGCTACGATAGTTTGACTGGTGACCAAAAGAATTGCTTTCTCTATAGTTCATTGTACGCTGAAGATAGTGACATTTACACACAGTGCTTGTTGGAGTCTTGGATTGCTGAGTATTTTCGTGGTCGTTGTCATGATGTGCGTGCCTATGGGCATGGTGTGTTGGAGCATCTCGAGAATATGTCTTTACTTGAGGAAGGTGCGAGTACTGAGTATGTTAGGATGCACAAATGCATCCGACAAATGGCCCTAAATATCCTATCGGATATGGGTGATCGCAGATACATGGTGAAAGCACGTGAGACACCAAGAAATCCTGAAATTGAGGAAAATTGGAACGAGATGGAGTGGATCTCTTTGATAGATAATGAGTTGCAAAACTTACCAGATCAACCAGGCTGTAGCATCCTTTCCACACTGTTCCTCCAGAAAAATACAAGGTTAAATAAGATCCCTCAATCATTCTTCAAAGATATGCAAAGTCTTCGTGTTCTGGACTTGTACTGTACTGGAATTGAGTCACTACCAACATCTGTGTCGAATCTGCTCAACCTCAAAGTGCTATACCTGAATGATTGCAAAGCTTTGATGGAGCTCCCTCCTAAAATATTTGGACTTGAGCACCTTGAAGTTTTAGATATTCGTGGCAGTGGGATCAAGAGCATACCAGCTCATATTCACAAATTCGTTTGTCTAAAGCATTTGCGAGCATCCTTCAGTAACGATATCCAGGAAGCTGCTTTGAATTGCAAGGTGATTTCTATGGTCACTACGCTGGAAGAGTTGGTGATTGATGTGAAAACAAACAAGGAAAGGTGCAACGAAATGCTGGATTACACCATAGAAAATGTCGCTACCTTGAACAAACTGAAAATTTTCCAGTTTCGCTTTATTAATCATGAGGTTGTAGATGTCATTAAGGTGGTGGGTACCACTCCACACATATGTGTTCCCAAAGCAGCCACTTTTGTAAGTCTGATTGAAAAGAGAGATGACATTCTCTCGTCGTCTTTCCAAGTTGTCATTGGTCGCCAGCATTTAGTCTTTCCGCAAATACCAAACTTCTATCGATATGATCGGTATGTCAAACATTGCAGCGGACAAGGCAGTGATCCGGCAATATCTTGTGTACTTTCTAGAGCTGACGCTTTTGAACTGGTTAATCACAATGGTGCGGAGCATCTATGGGAGAACTGGAATTACAAGCATGAACCAGCTCCAAGGTTGCTTAATCGAGAGTTGCAAAGGTATCAGGACCATAGTGAATGGTAATTGTATGTTGGACAAGCCAATACTACCAATCATTGGATGGTTTTGCATTAGAAATTTGCCAAGTTTGAAAAGCATTTTGGAGGGTCCTGTACCGCTTGGAAGCCTATCCCAACTTAAGACTCTTATTGTAGGCAAATGTCCAATGTTAATCAATATATTTGCCAATGGGTTGGTTCGACATCTCTCTGTGCTCCAACATCTGGAAATTGAAGGTTGCTTCGGAATTGAAGAGGTAATCAAGAAAAATGACAATGCTGGACTGGAACCTTGTGCGCTTCCAAAGTTGCAGGAAGTAATACTTCTTGATATGCCAAATTTAAGAAGTATTTGGGTAGATGAGTCACTGGAGTGGCCTTGCTTGGAGAGGCTGGAGATACTTCGGTGTCCCTCACTAAAGAGATTGCCATTCAGCAACACTAATGCACCGAAGCTGAGCTACATTAGTACAGAGCAAGATTGGTGGGAAGCATTGCAATGGCAACGCCAAGAGGTCAAAGAACAATTTCAGCAGTATTGCACCTTCAGGTAACATTTTCTTATGGCAATTTTCCCAATAAATCACCCTGTTTTTCCACAGAGACTCTGGGGTCATTGTATCAAATATGCATCTTTAAGATTTTTAAGAACTGGTGTACACTTGCTGGTCTATGTTCTATGTTCCTTGGACTATTGTCTAGTCCTCGTCGTGGTCGGCGAGATTACAATCTTTTTTCAGTGCTTTAAATGTGTTTCTTTCTTGCCATACTTCATATATTTTCATCATCATCATCACCCCCTCTCTCTCTCTCTCTCTCCACACACACACACACACACACACAGTGCGTGGCACACACGCTTACTCACACTTATGTTGCTTATCAGCTTGATGGAAAAAATTAACCTTGCATTGTAAAACACCAGAATAGGTGGACATGATGGTGATATGGCAGGTGCTGTTGAGGCCTGCTGGCCTTGCAAGTGACGCATTCTTCAGTTTCACCAAATATATTACTCCAAACAGTACTATTCTTGCTACTCATTAGGCCGTTTTGACTTGATTAGCTTACCTTGAATTTAATATTGAACAAAGGGCATGTCTACTTCACTAGAGTCCGGTTATAAGGCGGTAAATATTCAGTAAGAGCAATCAATGTTGTGAAAAAAAAAGCTTATTTATTGTCTCTTGGGCTAGCAATTGTGGTAGTTATCGCTCTTGCTATTTTAGTGCAAGGCTTAGGGCACACGAGAAAGACCAAAATCTAAGCTAGGGGAAAGTATTTGCCAAAGTTGGTCTATTCAGCCGATCGAGTCATGACATTGCAGGGTCGTTTGCCGGGTCTGAGGACTAAGCGAACCAATATGCTCCCGGAAAAAGAGCATGTGCTTCAGGTGCCCATCTTAATGCTCAAAATTGGACGGACGTCAGCTTTTGGACTGATTTGCAAAGCTTTTTTTTGATATATACGAGGACATTGTTCGAGAGAGGTCGTTTTTACTGGTTAGCAAGTTTTAGGTTAGTGATTTTGGAGGAAATGGATTAAGCAGAGTTGTGCTATCTCAAGACAAGGCCTCCTGGGAGGAGGACTGGACGGAATTGGTGGTTTTAATGGTTGTTTGTCAACCGTGAATCTGCTGAGTTACAGGCTAGGGCTTCACTTCCTCAAGAATAGACTAACATTGCTGAGCCTCTCCATATTGTACAGTATAGTCATGTAGAGAGAAGAATGTTTATACTGGAGCAAATGCTGAAAGGAAACTCATGGATTACATAGCTGGTGAATGAACGGTTTGATGTATCTTCCCTATAGTTATTTACTGGATTGCTGACGAGACATTAAAGCAGTTTGAAATAGTTAAAACAATCCAACTAGGATAAGTGGGACAAGAATTTCTATGAATTGTTCTTACCAAGTTGCGCGAATCATATTAAGTCCACCTTTCTAGACGACTCAAAGACAGGTCATCCATGCTCGCCGAAGGATTCACAACGAATTGCCGTGTGACCTCACGAAGACTCAAACCCGATCCAAATAACTCAGTCACTGCTTTTGCTTGTAAGACGACATCACATGTTTCAACGGTGGTTCGCAGCAAGATTAGTAGCATTGGGGTCTTGCTAAAATGTCAACATTTAGACCCACATCGATTCCATTTTTTTGTGCCTAGACCTTTTTTTTCTCTTTTTCATTTACGTCTTTTGGAGTTTTGTTACCAAATACGCCTAGCCAAGATGGCCTTTATTTTTCGTTTTATTGATAAGAGGTCAAAAATACTTCATCACGTTCCTGATCAAGGGTAACCAAAACAAAACTTATTACTTTAGGGCGGCTCTAAAGTTTAGAGCAGTGCATATATCGGTAGCTCCACTCCTAAAGTAGTCTCCCAGTTCCTCTGTGGTTATGCCTTACCCAATCTCTCTCCTAAAATAGTACTTTTATTTTCTAAGGGACTTTTATTGTCTACGCCTTCTTTTGTACTCTCTCTCTCTCTCTCTCGAAAAATTATTGGTCGTCATACTTTTGGGGTGCGTCTTACAAAACGAGAGACTATGTTTCCACGTCTTGCTCTTCCTCTCGTCTTTCCTCACCTCTCCTAGAAGCTTTAGATGAGCTCTTTCACCCTTGTTGAACCCGTGCATGTTGGATTCACAATCCATTGCGTTGATCTACTTGGCTACATCTGCCCTAGCCTGAAATATTAGGGCTTGCTTTGACAAAGATCTATGTTAACCCCTCGATAATGTTGGTCTCCTCAGAGTTTTGTTGTTCCTTTGTGAATGTTTAATTTGGTCTGTTTTACTCGTTCTTAATGTATCATCGTTTTCCAAAGAAAAAAAATTGTAATATCATGTGTAATATAGCTTATGTAAAAAATATATGGACTTTGACTATTGACTTTTCCGAACTTGCAACTATCGTCACAAGAATACAAGATTATACTACTATTAGATTGTTGTAAATATGTCATCCAACTTCATACAAGATGATCCGAATTCTCCATAGTAACATCTAGTCCTATTCGAATGGTGTTTTGATCATTTTAATTTGAAAGATTGATATTGAAATTACACTCTGGACAAGACTAAATATTTATGTTGGAAGTTATGGTAAAGAGAAGAAATAAAATGGTAAAGTAGGTGTGTTTTTTTTGTTAGATAAATTATTCCTAATATTATTACGCAAAACACGAAGGCCTAGCCTAGTGGGCCATGATTGAAATACACAAATTAACAGGAAGTCCATGAACTTCATCACACTAGAATCAAACCTTTGACCCACCACAGTTATTAATGTTGATTATCAACTACCATCATTTCATCCAAAATAGGTGCAACCAGCGGCCATTGCAACCACCGAAGCAGCCTCAGTTCCTCGACTATCACAATTGAAAACTACCTTCGTCAGCTAGTTGAAGCCTCCGCCGTCACTACCAATTTTGCTTTGTTTTTTCTGCCATTCGTCGCCATCCTCTGCCTACCGGCCACTGCTTGTTTAGGCATTAGTGGCATTTTCAGTTTGGTTTATAGTAAAATTAAGCAAAACGTCATAGCTTTTGGAATCGTAGAGAGTCAATTTGTAGCTTATTTTTTATATTCTTTTTCAATTTCGCAAACTCAAAAATATTTTGTTAGGTTACAAAATAAGTTATTTATCGCTAAGAGATACAATTATCTTTTCATTTCTATAAATAAGTTAATTACATTAATATGGACTATCATGTGCTTGACAAAACTAGACATAATAAGGTGTGGGTGAAGTGATAATAACTCTTAAAAAATAACCTCGTGAACTCGAATTCCGATGAGTCATATAAATTATAATTATTTCTTAAAAAAATAATACAAAACTAAACACATTACGCAGAAAAGTAAGCCTCCAAAAGAATTTTACCCTTCGCAGCACAAATACCCAAAAAGGTAAATCCATTCAATCATTAACTCCTTCCAACCCACTGGCTTGGTTAGCGCATCAATTAACGGATATTAATGCGAAAATATCTAGTAGATCCGCTTTTCGTTCTTTTTTAACTCCAAGATTTTGTGAAGAAACTAAAATTAAAGATTCCCAAAAGCACAGTCATTCAACCCACAATGCAATCTCTGTACTTTCTCTCTTTTATGCACCCTTAACCTATTACTCTTGTAGTTCTTGCTTTTTTCGTGCAAATTGTTGGTCCTCTGTTTTAGCTTAGTTTTTCTCAAATGGGTCTTTGATTATCATCAGTTCTGCATGGTTTATTTGCTTTATTTTCAAATGGGTTTTGGGTAATCATTCACTCAAGCCCTAAAACGTTGTTCTTGGACGGAAAGAGTGAATCTTAATGATGGGTTTCTGATTTCCAGTGGTTTTTAGGGAAGATTCTGGGAATTTGTGAAATTGGGTTACTCTTGTGTTGCCTTCTTCTAGGGTGTAGTAGTGAGTGAAGATCAAGTAATTTTTTGTGAAAGAAGCACATATGAAGAGAAAGACAAAAAAGACCCCACGGAAGGAAGAAATTGCAGAGGACTGGTGCTTCGTCTGCAAAGATGGAGGGCAGCTGCTCATATGCGATTACAAGTGCGTTCTCTCTGAATCAATTCTTTAGTGCTCAATTCGTGTAGTTAGGGTGGTGAATTTGTTTCTTTTATATATTTGCCGATTTCTTGGAATGAAGGGTATTTTTGTCATGTCGGTGGCTGAGTAAAAGGTGTCCCCAAATGAAGGGCCTACGAGAAGTCGCACTTTTCTTTGTTAGGTAGGTAGATTGGCTGCTTTTGCTGGCCAACCATGGCTGTCTGTGTACTACTTACCACATGTTCAATTGCATTTCTTGTTAAAGATAAATTCTAGGGGCGGCTTCTGTCAAAGTAATCTCATTTTTTAAGGAGCTGTACCATTTGCTTCTTTTGTAGTACCTTGCTTTGGGCGGAGTCCTTTTGCTTTTAAACACAGATACTGTATGTTAACCCAAAAAAATTAGGAGTTGAATCTGTACTAGTATCTAGAATTCACCCCAAAACACTAACAATGTCCTACACTATACTTGCTCTAGCAAGAATTTATTTTCAGTATCTAGATGTAAGCTAGACCAGTGATATGAACACTTGTATTTCAGATGAGTTTCTTAAAAACCACTTAATCTGGTTATCCTCATTTGGACTGAATGAATTTTGTCTTCTTACTGTGCTCCAAGGTGGTTATCTTGTTTTTGTTGTAGATTTTAAGCTGCAAAGTTTTCGGATATTGTTCAGCAACCAAATAATCCAAATCAGCGGTTCCTTTTCTATATAAGGTTGCTGTGAAGTGCAATTCTTTCGCTCTCCCCTGTTTGGAAGTTGTTGTGCCTTCAGTGCTAACTGGCGCAATTAATTATATGTGACCATTTGTGTGATGATAATAGTTGAGGAAATTAAATCTCACTCCCCTGGTCCCTATAAATTCATCCTGAATATCAGAACATGTCGCATGGGGATAGACCACCTTCGAAAAAATTAATGATATATGATAATTTTCCACATGGCTAGCAAGAATTACTCATCTCAGTAAGAGAGTTGGGATGCATAATAGTTTGCACATGAAACGAGCTTTTGCACATTTCCATTCATCCATGAACGGGATCTATATTGACATAGATTAATAGATCTACACACCCATGAACAGGATCTATATTGACACATAGATTAATAGATCTACGCACCTCGAGTGGAGAAGGATGTACACATGTATTTAAATTCAGTCGGAAAGATAGCTTCACATGTTCCGTGTGTTTTTGTACAAAACATATATTTGATCCTGATTTATGGTGGGTTGTTACATGCACTTTCATGTACAATTTTGACTCGTGGCTTATTGTCCATTGCATTTATCACCCGTCTACGGTGTCAATTTTAAGTTTTTAGTTAACTACTTCATTTCATTGCCAAAAAGGACATAATCAGGAGCATCACATATTTAACCTCGGTCTGTACATATGGCTTGAATGCATCGATTATAGTTTGTGGTTTCAAGTTCTTGATTTTGAAGGTTCTACATAATTAAAGCTGGATAGGCAAAAAATGGGCTTTGAAAGGAGGAGCTCCCTTATAAATTTCTGACCATCTGCTAGAAAGACTGGTGGATGGTCTGCAAATGGAAGGTGCTCCATCTTTTCCGTGGACACTTGAAACTTTGATTGGAAATAGTGATCTCATGCTAGAGAGGGGACGAAAGATAGTGATTCATCCAGTGCTGCATGTGGTCACTCCTCTATAATTTGCATGCATAAATTCTGCAATTTGAAATTATTCCTGGTTTCAGGCAGTGTCTAAAAGCTTATCATACTGATTGTGTGGGGAAGGATGATTCATTCCTGAAGACTGGGAGCCGCTGGACTTGCAGTAAGCCACTAACATTTAGTCATGATTATATCTCATTTTCTTGCTTACCGCTTTTCTTTTGGCATCATATTTCCCTGATGCAAAGTCTAATTCACAATGTAGATTATACTGCACGTGGCATAAATAATATCCGACAATCAATGTACTGATAAATTATGTATCGATGTATGTCCCATCAAGTTTTGGATGATTCACCACCTTGTACATATTTCAAACTTAACTTTGTTTTGTGGAATCTGCGTTGTCTTTATTCTAAGTTACATATCCTCCGTTTAAATGTAATAAGTTGAACAAAAGTTAAAGGTGTGGAGGGCTTTCGTCTTCTTAGCAATTCTTAAATGTCAAAGATTTTTGAGGGCTATCTTCAAACGAAGGGAATATAAAAGAAGGTAAGAAACAAGAAACAAGAGGACAGAGAACTCTAGGCTTTTCCAAATGTTTTTCATCTCTCAGTTTCTAACGTTCAGTCCCCTTTCGCACCAACGAGGCCAATATGCAAGCCAAAAAACTCTTAAAGCTTTTCTGCCGTCTTTTTGTAATAAAGAGAGACTCCTTATTTCATTCCTATAAAAATCTGAATCTGCAATTATGCAGTACATAGGAGCACTTTTAATCAAGGGTAATTGGGACTGAAGTCCTGTGTACCACGGGGAATAGGTTGAATCGGTGTTGTAAACCCGAATGTGAACATAACAAATCTTTATTCCGGCTATATTATGTTGCTATTTCATTAGTTCATCTCAAGAGCCTTTTATGTTTGTGGGATAAATGAAAACATGCGAAGTGATGCAGTTTTCTGTTTCAGGTTGGCACTCTTGCTTCATGTGCTATAGAACTCCAAAGTTTTATTGTTATGTCTGTCCAAAAGCTGTGTGTCGACGCTGCATTGACAATGCAGATTTTGTACACATTAAAGGGAACAAAGGATTCTGTACTCACTGTTTAAATCTTGCACTACTTGTAGAAGAAAAGAAGGATGTCGACTCTGATGGGGTATGGGTAAAGATAGAAGTTCTCTTTCTCTCAGTTACTTGTGTTGTTAATTGCTTGCTCAATATTGAGTTACTTTTCCAGCTTATCTGCTTCTTGTGATGAAAGCAAGCTTCGTGTTCAACATTTACTCTGACAGATAATCTTGTAGCTGTTGTCTTTGGCCCAGCTTAGGACATATATCCCTTTTTTTTTAACTTTTGCAATATAAGAAGAAACTTACATCTCTTTGTTGGAGATTCTAGATTACTATTACGATGAAGAACCTAAGTTCTGTTTCTCGTTCGTATATATTCGCTGGTTGCTTATTGCTTTGCAGCTTAGAGTTGGGAATACGGAAGCACATCTCTTTTCCTTTTCGTCAGTGTAGGGTTTCGTTAAGATAAATGCAAATTGTTGGGCACATTCTTTGACATCTTAAGCTTTTACAGTTAACATGTCAGAGCTTGATTTAGTAGTCTTGGGTTCTTGTATCCTGGTTCGCATTAGTACCCATTATGTTTGTGCCCTGATGAGCACCTTATCATGTTGCTTTTACCCTGGTGAACAACTGGTTTGCCAGTTTTGGTTGGAAGCTCGCAAGTGAAGGGGCTTGTGACGCATGCTACACATTGTTGGTTGCATTCTTACATCATTAGAGTACATAGTTACTTACGAGTTTCTTCCTTTTTGGGTTCGGAGTGGGGAATGGGAGTAAGTTTTTCTTCTCTTTTTCCCCAATTGTTGTGCACTTGATTTGCAGGTAAAAGTAGACTTTAAAGATCGGGAAACGTATGAGGGCTTGTTTAGGGAATACTGGGAGATAATCAATGAGACAGAAGGCGTGACAGTTGAAATTCTTCGATCTGCAAATGCCCGACTGGTGATGGGCAGAAACTATGAATCCGACTCCGGCTCCGATGCAGATGATATTGATGAAGGTGAAGAAGACGATGAGGATGACATAAATGAACACATGACAGAGAATAGAAAGAAGAAATCCAAAGGGCAGCCTTATGTGATGAAACAAAAGGTAAAGGCGACTGGTAAAGAGTTCATTGGCTGGGGATCAAAATCCCTCATACAATTTCTTGCATCAATTGGAAGAGACACGAGCAAACAATTGTCGCAACGTGATGTAACTTCTATTATGAATGATTATATTAAAGAAAACAAGCTTTTCCACCCAATGAAAAAGAAGAAGGTCCTATGTGACACAAGGCTGCAGTCTGTTTTAGGTAAGAAAACTGTCAACAAAAATGGAATATATTACCTCCTGGAAGCCCATCTTGCTGAAAACCAGGACACATCAGAGAAGGATGAGCTTGAGTACAACTTAGAAGACAAGGATGATGGTATCTCGGTAGCATGTAAAAGGAAGAGAAAGTCGAATACAAATAAATTGTTCCCGATAAAAAATATTGTATCCGTGGCTCCTCGCATTTGTTATGCATCCATTGTTCCTGAAAACATTAAGCTTGTCTACTTGAGGAGGAGTTTAGTGCAGGAGCTACTAGAGCAACCTGAGACCTTTGAGAGCAAGGTTAATGGAAGCTTCGTGAGAGTGAAATCAGATCCGAATGATTGCTTACAAAGGAATACTTATCAGCTCATCCAAGTTACAGGTTTGTCTTCATAAACATATGATATTTCAAAATATTACTGCTGTTGAGGTTCATATAGGCTGCAACTGGATCAATAGAATGTATAATGTTAAAAACCGCTCTGTTACACAAGCTCGTGCTTAGATTTACAGTTTGTGTCCAACACAGAAAGTTTCACGATTTTATGACGATAATATTGGTAGATGTAAAGAAAATTATACAATTAATAATTATAAAGTTGAATCTTTAGTTCTTAGTGATTGCAGCAGCTAATTTAGACGATGATCAATTCGTATCACTCCAAGGCACTTAACAGCTGTTAGATGAGTTTACGCCGTATTATGTTGGATCTTTGAAACTCTTGACATGTATGTAAACATATAGGCTGTGGACCCATTGTTGGCAGGAATTGGACTTTCAGTTCTGGAATATGTGATTTTTGGATTTCTTGGAGTATTCTAAGAGTCAGTATGTTGTGTAGTAAAGGGTTCTGAATACAA
Source organism: Escallonia herrerae (assembly GCA_033070095.1). Classification (NCBI taxonomy): domain Eukaryota; kingdom Viridiplantae; phylum Streptophyta; class Magnoliopsida; order Escalloniales; family Escalloniaceae; genus Escallonia; species Escallonia herrerae. Next base: position 229,473 of record JAVXUP010000934.1, on the reverse strand, counting down.
GAAAAGTTTGTGTAGAGAAGGAAGGTTTTGTCTCTAAAGTGATACTTTCTTTGAATCTTTTGGAACTACAACCTTCATTGCAAGTTCAGTTTCCATAACTCCGTTGCCTGTTGGAAAATACTCTAGATAAACCCACAACTTGAGTCATGCAATCTATAGGTCAGAGGATGCTCGTTCAGTCGAATGAGCTTACCTGAGTAAACTAACCAGATTAAAGTTATTCAAATAAAGCTGCATAGTCAAACCATTATATCACCTTTTTTGCACAGAAAATGTTTTTAGGACCCGCGGAAACTAAATATGTCTCATATCTCATCACTCAATTGCTCAACACAATTGACAGCACTGAACCTAATCTCTGTGGCATAGTTCTGAAACATGCTTCTTTTGATCTTTATCTCTTTGATATAAATGGCTTTTACTCCTCATTGTATCTCTCTTTTACCTAAATAATGCAAAATCGAACCATTTCGTGGTAGTCTTAAATGAAACTGCTTTTCTGTATGATTTTCTCCATAATTGTTCAACGTGTATCTTGTTACAGTTTTATCATGCATTCTCAGGTATAAAGAAGTGTTCGATTTCTGAAAACAATACAGAGACATTTCTGCAAGTTTCAGATATTTCAATAGATATCCGCATCACTGCGCTGTCAGATGATGACTTCTCCAAGGTAAGCAAAAAAATATTGATTGAAGTACAACCCGTTCTTCCTTACTGCCTCTGTCTCTTCAACGGAACATGGGTTCTGAGTAACATTGACTCCATTGAAGTATCTTGTCACCATTCCTTCTCCTTTTGCCATTGGCAAACCCTACTAAACAGTCATATCTAGATCTGAGGGAGTGACACCACTCTCACAATACGTATAAGGTTAATAACAAATATGCTAGTCAAGTTAACCCAGATTACCTCAATTCGGTAAAAAACTTGCGTCAAACTGGGCTACGTGAATCCTATTATGCCACTCAACTCTTCTCACAGCCATGTATTTCTGTTTTGTCGTAAGTACTCATGTTTCTTTACAATCGCAATCCATGTCAGTTTTTGTCTACGCTTCCATAGCATCTCCATTGAAATTGATTATGCTATTTTTCCTAACTGGTATCATGTCATTGTTAAACCATAAGCCAATGATGTACAAATGTTGTGCTAACACATCCTAGAAAAGAAATTGTACAATCTTTTGGAGATGTCTTAGGTTGCTGATTCTCATCTTTATAGACGTGTTGAGGTTGTTCTCGCAGTGCCCTTTCAATTTTCAGTGTAGCTTGGAGTGGCAAAAGCATTAAATTTGTCCTTTTCTAGAGGGGCGTCCTTTTCCATACAAGAAAATGGCTACAAGGACATTGCCTTATAAGCCCCTTTCACTTGTTTTGCTTTTTTCTATATTACACTTGCTTGTTATTTCTTATCGCTTCTGGGTAGTTGAACTCCATTCGGTTATAATAAATTTCTGGTAATAGGATCAAAAGCTGTCTGAGAAGAGGATACAGGGGCGGGAGTCCAGCATGCCTCAATAAATTCAACTTTTTAGGTTTATATTTTGGACACTTCGCATTCATTGACTTAGTTCTGTTTGTTTCTTTGCAGGAGGAATGTGAAAATCTGAGACAGAAGGTGAAAGGTGGCCTGCTCAAAAGGCCTACTGTAGTAAGTACTTTCAAACGTACGAAGCTCTCAAGTTATATCTTCTAGTATTATTTTTCACAAAATTACTGAGCAAATGAGAATTTTTTCTTTCAAGCACATCTAAAATGAACCTGTTAAGACAACTACTAAAAGGGGGCGTCCCCGGTACGCGAAGGCCCCGCCAATGATGTGTCTGGTAGGTTGATGTAAGCAGCTTTACCCAGGGCTTCAACTTAGGTCGGGTAAGAAAAGGTGGGTTTTTAACCCAACCCGACCCAAGATCAAGAAAATGAATTGGATTGGTTATTTCAGTTTGAAACTAGGTTAATTTGGGTTGGGTTGGCGAACCAATCTCTTATTTGATCTTTGTAAGAATAAAGTAATATATTTTTGACAGCAAAACCACCACTACCTGCCTGTAATGGCCACCACTGCTGCCAGCGACCGCCTAAAGCCACCTCCTTTGCCGGATGTGACCTTCTCCGCCTCCACCGGCAACCGCCGTCACCACTACGCCAACTGCACCACTGGCCGCTAACTCTGCCACTGGTGGAAGCTGTTGGCGACCAACTCTGTGGCCACCACTGCACGCCATGCCGCTAACCACCGGTTGCGGCAACAATTATACACCACACTGATTAGTTTTTTGTACGTCCATACCTACCCACCTACCCAATCAAACCCATCCAACCTACCACAACTTCAAGTTTCTCTTGAGTTGGATTTTAATAGCACATGGGTGTGATTGGGTTGGGTTGTAACCCAGTCAACCCCAAGTTGCTCCCCTAGCCTTACCCCCACTATTGTGGGGAGACTGTTTATATAGACAACTTTCTAACAATGGCATTTGATCCTTCATTGTGTATTGAAAAGTTTCTACCATTTCTGTGTTTTAACAACTAACAGTCTCCCTACTGTTTCTGTGTGTCAAATCGGCTTTATGTTGTTTGAAGCCTGCCACGATCATTGCGCCAGCATATCTTTTAAATGGCATTCTTAAGACTTCTTTTTTCCTCATGAACTCTTTTGTGGCCCTTCACCAACCGCAACCGAGTAATTCCCATATTTAGACGTGCAAGTGAGGACACTTGTCAGTTGTTTATGATTAGACTGAAAAATGGTCTTGAACTAACGCTTGGGTATACCTTTGTATTTGCTGCTCCAAAAGAAAGATACCACTAGGATCACTGGCGCTCTAATACTGTATTGAAATAAATAGGGCCATTTGCACAAACTATAAACTCTTAGGAGAGAATAGAATAGAAATGGTTACCACAATTATTTTACCTAGTCTCACTGGTTTGACTCCATGAGTTGAAAGATTAACTCTATTCCACCAGTCTGGCTAGCACAAAGTTGGCTACTGATGCATTTGCAACATACACTGGAATGCACCACTAACACATACTACTAGGTCACACTAACGCACCATGACTCTTGACGTAAGAGGTTTAAGAATGGAATCAAATTATGGTTCAAAAAACTTCATGCTAATAAGAGCAACTTGAAACAAACAAAAAACAGAGAAGCCTAAAAAACACGAGACTGGTGTCTGAGCTTCAGTAACTAACTAATTAACCGAGGCTTGACTTTGCAAATATTGTAACCTGTGACAAACCTTTCCCGGTAATGTTGTCTTTGGCAGGAGGAGCTCGAACTGAAGGCCAGAAGTTTGCATGAGGTTATAACAAAGAATGTATGTGTTACTAGCCATACTTAAATACTGTTTATTGAGGATCTAGAGCTTTATTAATCCACAATGCTATTGCCTGGGTCCTGAGAATGCACTATGCGAGTATGCACACTTTACTATAGAAGTTGGAAAAGAGAAAATAGGAAGAAGCAGCAGGAGGCCAAAGTTGTCATGTAAAATTGCATGACATCTTTGGTTTGGCTTATAATCTGTTTATTGATCTAATCTTGAGAGCCTTGGACTTTTGCTCGTTAAATTGGTTATTGAGGTGAGAAAATACTGAATTTACCACTAAATGAGTGTATGTATTGTTGCGCGCGCGCGCGTGTGTGTGTGTGTGTGAGAGAGAGAGAGAGAGAGAGAGAGAGAGAGAGAGAGGTGTACGTTTTTTATGATAGATTAAATTCTTGATGTTATACGATACATTACACATGAAACGGTCTTATTTTATGTAGAGGTAGCCTAGTTATTCCTTATTTTCCAATTTCTATTGCTGGATATCAACTACATTGGTACTATCACCAGCTGGTGGTCGTGTTCTTTCTCGTGGCCGACATTTTTAACCACATTTCTGCATGATATCATGGAGACTGTAGACAATCAACTGTAGAGGAAAGATGATGTATCATCTATAAAGTATGGACACTGATGCAGGACAAGGACTTGACATGTCGACGTGGGAAACATATAATTGGGAAGTCTATGAATCCTAATTATTGCCATTCTCCGTTATGGAATGGTTGGCTTGCTTGGCCCCGATGGTCATCCGCTCCAGTAGGCCTTTTATATGATTTCCTACCAGAAGGGCTAGTGAGTCGGCCAAGCCATTTTAGATTCTCGAAACATGGGTGAAGGTGATCTCCCTAAAGTGCTTGATCAGGTCAATGGCAAGTTCTTGGTACGATATGAGTTGGGGGCTCTTTGGTCTTCTTATGTGGTAAGGACACTCCATATCAAAAGTAATGGACACCAACAAACATTTTCACGTGAAAGCTTTTGCAAGTGTACTAGTAAATATACAACCGTACTAAGTAAAATCATTACAGGGAATTCATTGTACATGTGGATGTAATTTCGAGTAAGTAAAAACTCTAATCAATGTTTAAGTTTGAGAATTTTATGATTGTTTCTTGCCCCGTCACATGCCCACTCAAATTTTGTTGGTGGATATAAAAGAAAATAATCTCGAAATACTCAAGGTGTGTCTAAAGGTGATGCAGAAGTGCCTGGACAGGAGAGTAAAACCCACCATCCATATTTCTTCTCCATGCCAATAGAAAGCCTCCTCTCATTAACCTAGGTCTGTAACAAGAAGCATCTGCTTACATGTCCAAGAGGAAGAACCAATATGTGAAATATGTAGAGTGTAGAAGTGTCATATAGAAGTCTGAGTGCAAGAAGTGTCGGTGCCCTTGTCAGACATGAAATGATTATATCAAGCTGGGAGTGCTTCCTTCTTTCACAGTATTTAAACCTTTTTTCCAGGAGTTAAATATATGACAACTTATATCTAAATGTCAATAATGCCAGGGGAGTTACTTGATCTTACTTAATAAACATCTGAATGCCACTTCACTCATAGCTACTTTCTTGTTTGCATGAACATTTCTTGCCTGACTTTGATCTTTATTTTTTCATCAGTGGATTCCCAGAGAGTTGTCTTTATTGCAAAACCTCATTGATAGAGCAAATGAGAAAGGATGGAGAAGAGAATATCCTTTTATTTCATGATGTTATGTTAGGTTAAACACGCCACGGTCGTGATTGCATGTGTAAGAAAAGCCTATCGTACTGAAGAAAAGGTAAGTAGTGTTGACTAAGCCCAAAATTGGTTCACATCTTCTATTGGATAATAATTGGAGCAAGGGAGTAGAAGCTTCCCCAAATTGCGCGTCCAATTAAATCATCCATGTAATAGTTGATTTTTGGAGTGAGAATGTGAAGCCAGAGAAGTAAACTCATACGTTGAGTAGGAATATGATCACACTTGCACGTGCTTTCTTTAGCATTTATAAGGTGTCATCTTTACCTAGTGTTGGCCCTTAACCTAAATGGCCATTCTACGCTCTTTGAATGCTCCGAAAGAAGACAGCTATTGAAAACATCAGCAGAACAGTCACGGTTGCTACATAAGGTCCCGACGGTGATCTCAGATGTAGCAGAACTCGAACATATTCCTGATGACTTCAAAGATGATAAACATGTCGGCGAAGGGTCACCTAAGTCGATCCTCAGGAGTGGCTCAGAAATTCCCTCTAGTAACTGGAAATGCAATGGAACTTCTTCAGGTAAAAACATGCTTATATTTTATATTTCACTCTAAGCAATTTAGCTTGGATTGTTTGTTGTAAGAGTTTGAAACATGATTTTAGTATAGTTAAAATACCATACAAAACTAAGTACCACCTTTTTTTTTTTTTTAACAATGGTACGTACCAAATACCGGTTCTTGTACCAGTACCGGAACCGCTACCAAAACCGGAACCGTGATGAATAATAACTCAATTCTATGAGTATAGAAAAGCTTAAGACACCAAATACCACCCATTCTTCTCTTTCTATGACCCATGAAATAATCTTCGAAATGCAAAATAATTAGTAAAGAACCTGAGTCTCACCCCTGATCCCACCACCATCTCTAATTCGGTGGCAGCAAGTCTCTTCACCATTTAAGATTGCCATCACCTCAGCCTGTGGTCTCGCCGGCAACATTTCATCACCGGCACCCTCCCAATACTCTCCATGGCCGACTCATCATCACAATAACCTTAATTCCTTTCTTCCCTAGCACCACCATTCACAGATTTGCATCAAATCAACCACCTCCCGGGTGCATTACCTCACCGTCAACTCTGCAATTTAAGAAAGCTTTGGCCTTCCTTGGAAGAGGCTGCTACTAGAGAAGATCAGAAGCAAGGACGGTTTAAAGCTTTTAGTCTCTTCGATGATGCAAAATTAATGGCCACAAAACATATACTCGATAGTGGCAATAGAAGGTGCACATCTGGGCCTTTTTAACAGGCCGGCACATTGTTGCTTGTCTCGGCCGGTATGGAGGTTTCGTCCGGTAAGGTGTGTACAGGCCAGGTACGGTCGATATTTGCCGGCATTAAGACTGGTATGAAATATTAAGGGTGTTCGTACCGGTATAAGGGGAAAATGGTACGAACCGGGCAGTATATCAAGATCCGCTAGAGTATATATAACTATGGATATCAGCTAATTGTTACAACGTAGAGAAAAATAGATGAGTAACCTACATTATGAGGTATTCTCCCAACGTACAGAACGATGACAAGAAGTCAGTCAAGTCATAACTCTGTATAGCCAGCTTGGGCTTGTCTAAAGTCCTTTCCTATGAAACAGCTTTCCTATGAAACAGTCTAAATCACACCCTATATTGCTTGACCTCAAGTCATTCATTGCTAAATAAAATTAACAAGAAGATACTCAGCTTTTTTAGCAACACTCTGAGGGTATGGATTTTAGAAACCCTTCTTGTAACTTAGTTCTCCTTTTTGCTATTATCCGATGGTTCTAAATAAGAGGGTGAACCTTTTAAAACATTAAGGATATTCCACCCTTACAAGTTTGAAATGTAGAAATAGTCTCTTCACAAAAGTGGGGTAGGCTGCATACGGAAACCCACCCACGTATTGGGTTGCAATGGACTGATTGGTACGGGTTCGACAGTGGGTTCATGACTTTTTTTTGGTCACTAATCCGAAGTCAGATTGCATTTACTCAATTGAATGAGTTCAAGTACTTCTCAATCTATTACCTTCATGAAATTCGTCTTTTTGTACCAAGGCTGTTTAGTGCACTTTGGAGATAAAAGACCTGCAAACCCCTCAAATTAGCATCAGTTACTTGTTGGGTGGCCTTCTGACTGTTAATACAGTTTTGCAGTTCCTCTTTATGCCATTGCCACGTCCTTAGTAGGACCTTTCCGCAAGTTTTAGATTATTGGGGGCTTTGCCTCTTTGACTCACCAGTCACACACACAATCACAACTTGAGTCACACTACTACAGAGAAGGCAATTTACATGTTATTTGTCACTCCGAGTCTCGCACATCGAAATGTCAACAGATATTTCCTTTCTTTTATTTCAGTTCAGCATGTTGTTCATTGCTTACTTCCCTTATTTATGCTTAGTTGCAGAAGAGAAGCAACACTGCCACCACGCATCTCCTCCAAAAGAAAAGCAGCATCTTTCTATTTCATCTGCTCAGAAAGAACTAAATGACGTTGTCCTCCAAAGAGATCCTCGTCTTCTCAGCTGTCAAAAAGCATCTACTGTTGAACAAATCCGAATTCAGTGCCATATTCTTGCTTCTGAAGATCAATCTAATGTCATTGTTAAAAGTGAAGCGGATCAAAACAGTTCTTGTCCTGCTGGAGCAAACCCAAATCAATCAACTGTGGTTGAACATGGACCGATGGAAGACCAAGAAAGAATGACGGATCTTTTGACTGAGCTGAGCAGCTATGATGATGCAAATGACAAGTCAAGCGCTATGATCGGAAAGCAGAAACTCGAGAACCCAGAAAGTTGTGTATGGTATTTTATGGCCCCAGGTGGCGAAAGAAAGGGACCTAAGAAACTGTCTTTTCTCAAGCGTTATATAGATCAAAGTGATGCTGCATTGAAATCTAAAGCTTGGAAGGCAGGTCAAAGTGAAGAAGATGCTATCTCGTTGATTGATGCTGTAAATTTGGCTTTCCCAGGAGAATAGCAGCAAACGGGTCAGAGCTAAGAATTGGTGCTCTTTTGGCTGGTCTATCTAAGAACCTTAAGAATATAGTTAGGTGAATCTCTATCTATAAGATTCAGGTGCATAGAAAATCTATTTTCAGCTCATCTACTAAGTAGGTGTTTTGGGATGATTATGTTAAGTACCTATTTGTGGTACATTGCGTCATGCGCCACTGTTAGCATCTGCCAAAATAGGAACTTGTTGGCAGATGTTGTATTTTGGTATAATTCTGTGAAAAAGGGATGTTCTATGCACAATGTTAAGCAGGGAGAAGTTATTTGTAGTACCCACTGTAATCTTCTTGTTGAGCTGTAAATGATAGGTCTAATGGTGTGCTAACTAAGGTGAGCGCACAACAGAGCGAGGGGGTAGCGAGGGCAGCTCAATAAAGAAGTCCTACCAGAATTTTACGTTTGGGGATAACCAGCTAGTCAACAATCTAGCTCTAGTGACGAACCAGATGTTATACAACCAGAGGAAATGGCAGGAAAAATACCGGATGAAACTCCTATCATGTTGTTTGAGCAATACTAGAAGAGTTTGCCACATACTTCACGAGTATGCAACCAAGTGTTCAGTGCTTCCAGAAAAGAGAAAAGGTTCTGTATGAGGAATCTATTGTGGTGCACGAATGCATCCATATATTCCATTAAACTGCTCGTTGCTGTAACTTGCCAAAGGTTATCACATACTTTCCAACACCGCTAGTCTGCTACACAAAAGGCTAAAATAATCCCTGAATTTATTCCATCATTTGATAACGGAGTCAGGTACTACTAGCCGTATGCAATCAGATAAATCTTCTTAACGGTTGTTTCTTAGAACGGTGGAGAGGATCATGTGTATAGATCAAACAATTAAACGTGAATTATTCGAGCCTAAACGACACAACTAAAAGTAAATCCAAATCAGCCATTGTCACAGTACTCTCTGGCACACAAATGTTTCAGGATTGTATTCATGAACATCCTAGAACGCTCATTAATTGGGTAGAAGGAATCTGAAACTAAAGAAGAATCAGTTAACTAATATACCATACACTATTCTTTCAAATATCAGATCATCTTTTGACAACTTAACTGCTAAGCCAGAATCTATTTGGTGAGTAATGATGTTTATATCTGCAAAAAATATGGGGTTTGTGAATAGGAGTGGTAACACAAATACTGTAGCATGAACCTCTCTTTTATTGCAAAAGTTGCCATGGTTGCAAGGCCCTTTCTTCTTAATCAGAGGCCGACACCTTCCACAGTTACACCCGCATGAAGTTTTCTTCCTCACCTCTCTCTAAACTTTCCTTCCTGCAAGCTTGTAGCCTCTCTTTCAGTTTCTTACTCTCTTCAAAGTTGGCCTTTCGCTTCAATGCCTTCTGTGAAGGCAAAAAATTGTGAGAGGTTTAAATGAAAATTCCACTTAGAAAGTGAAAAATATGCCATCTGGAGAAAGAAAATTCTCATTACTTCCTGCCGGAAACAGCGATCAAGCTTTATTTTGAGGTCTGTGCATTCACCAAAGAACTTCCCATAAGGGTGGTCTAAATGACATTTCTGGAACTGCTCAATAACCTGCACCAAGCAAGCAGTAGCAAGTTTTTTCAGTAAAACTCTACATTACTAACCTTGAAATCCATAAGCAATCAGCTATATGTAATAACCTTGCAGGAAAACACAAATTAATGCACTGGCAAAGTTAATCGGCACATAGAAAAACCACCATTCTATAGCATAATTCGCAAAGGGCTTACCAAACAAACTTCCCATTGAGTTGAAATTGTTTTTCATGGCAGACAATTCTAGGGTCAAATTCCATAGTCGAGATTCAACAAAATAAAACCAAAAAAATGTTCTGGTTCAGCTTCAAGTAAAAGACAAGCATACTAGAGTGGATGGTACAGCTACAAAAAGAATCAATTTGCCCGCCTGCATTAACTACACAGAAGTTAAGGGATGGACATCATATATGCGCTTAACATGCATACAATAAGAATGGCAGCATTTCCTTTTTGTTTGGAAGTAATAGTGTTGAAGTGTAGGTGGTGACATGATCCATTTCTTACTAATTTCCTTTGTTCCTTCACAAGGGTCATGGTGAGACCTTGTTGCAACTGTGTACCGTGGAGTGAAGATAAATAACCATTGACACAGCCTCTCTGATCCCTTCCACCTCTCCTAGTACGTGAAGTTCCGATTAAACTTAAACCTAAACATTCCCGGACCCCCGTAGCCTGCCCCTACTCGTAAAGACATATCAAATAGGTCTAGTAGCAAAGGAAAACAACAATAAGCATTAAACATCTCACAATCACCGAAACATAAGCTAGAAAAACAACTTACTTCGGCGCACATAGGGTGCCTGTGTAATGTCAAAGGAGGATGCATTACCTTCCCCAAGCATACAGGTCCCAAAACCCTACAAAACAAACAACATGTTTCCTTCATCCCCAACTTATAATAAAGAAACCATTTGTAAACCTAATATTAATGATTAAAGACAGGGAAACCAGATTTCCATAATTCATAATTCAAAGTGGAGTCATGAGAATGCCAGCAGTTATCCCCAAACTTACAAGCAAGAAACCATTTGAAACAACGGTTGATTAAAGACAAAACAGGAAAAGTGTTGAGACTCAAACCGGAGTAATAGGTACCATGTAAATCTTTTTTTCAGTTCTAACAACAACATGAAGCAGCAGCAACATCACGAGGCATTTCAGGTGAAGTAAATTCAAAGCTGGATTAGGCGCAAAACCCTACAAGTACCAATAAGTTAAATGAAGATGATGCAGTAAGGAAATTGAGCAGTGATCTAGGGCGGCTTACAGAAGTGAGGAACTTGAACGGAGACGGCAGCCGTTTGCTGGGGAAGACGCAGACGACACTTGTAGAGTCTTCGATCTGAGGAACTCGTTACGGCGGCGGTCAGTGGTGGAGCCAGGAATATTAATCAAGGTGGGCACAAAATATATAAGAGAAAAATTATCACAAAAATTAATTATACATTAAACTTGAACCATGAAATTCTACATTTGCCACTTCATCAATCTGAAATTCAAAATCACAAGTAAAAATCTCAATCTTAAATAAACAATCCCACCATTCCCAATTCACAATGGAAGGCAGCAATTGCCACAAATCCCAACTAATCTGAACTATAAATCCCACGAGGCAATATTTGCCAAATTCCCAAATGTCAAAGTCAAAATTGAAATAAAAATATAATCTAGTACTGAGAATTGAGAATATGTTCAATTGTTGAACGAATTAAAAAAAATACCAAAAAGGATCTTACCTTTCTTTGAAGTCAAAATGACCGCCGACGGGCGATTCCCGTTGTGCCGTGGCCGTCAAGACTGAGTCGTGTCTCAAATCTCAACTGATTGGCTGCAGCGCTCGACACAGCTACGCCGGAGGTACGCAGACAACGCCGGAGGTGGACCGGCCGCCAGCTGGAGGACTGAGGCGGGAGACGAGAACTGATCAACTGGAGGAGGGAAGCGGACGCGGTTGAGCGGTCGAAGTCGAACCGTCGACGCCGTGGCGCTGGTTGTGATTACGAACAAATGACCATGAAGTAAAGGATTTAGTGGCGGTGGTGGTACGGTAATGAACAAGAAATGTAAAAGCTGAACGAAAGTAAATAATTTAGGTAACGTTTTGTAACATGACACACAATTTTTAGTTTTTTTTTTCTTTCAATTTTGAAAAACAGTTTTTAAAATAAGATTATTTTTAAAACTCTCATTTTAATAAGTTTGGTGTTTTTGTTTTTGTTTTGAGATCTCCCTGCCCACCGCCGTTCGCCATCATCACAAAAGAAAAAACTCAGAATAAAAATGAAATAATCAAACACCCAAAAGAAAAGAAATTCAAAATAAAAATTGGGTAATCAAACACCCATTTGTTTTTGTAAAAACTAAAAATTAATAAAAATCAAAACTGTAAGTGATTTCAAACATACCCTTAATATCCCGCATTCGCTACGATAACATTTACATCATATTTTCTGCCTCTAAAGATTAAATAACATCACTAAATTAAATTGCAGAGTATCAAAACAGAAATATTAGATGGCATAAATGTCTATAATGAAAATTTGTCTTTTTATTTAAAACTGTAGGACCAGAGAACTTGGTGCAAACAAAATCTTTTGAATAAGAACAAATATAAAAAGTATCTCTTCAAAAGGTATTTAGTCATTCTCTAATTATTGTTCTTGAAAATAAATGCACGCATTTAAACCATTCAAATCAATTTAATCGGTCAAATTGAACCGATCAAACTGGCTAATCACAAACTTCTTTCAAAAAATGATCTATTTTTTTTTTCTAAATCAATTGTCGATTTGGTTGGTTCGGTTTGATTTTTCTGAAACTTCAAACTGAACCGACCCGAACATGTATATATCTAATTAAAAATGTATAAATTTTAATCTAATCCTAGTTATTTTTATTTTTACCATGCGAATGATTTAATCGCAACATATATAAGTAAAATCTATGATATTTTGAATAGTTAGGTTCCAAAAAAATTATTATCATGTATATTATAAATGCAATAATTAAACGGTTATTCCGAAACAAGTCAAAAGTTACTCCAAGCTCAAACCGGTCAATCAGCTCAAACCAATCCATTTTGATCGGTCCAAATCGTTGAAACCGAATCGCTAAATTAGCACCAATCCATCTCCAAAACCCTCATATTCTCCTCGGCATCGCCAATGGTGACCCACCGGTCCCAACTCCCCAACACCATCATCCACTGCCACCCACTTCCATATCGACACCAACACCATCTTTGACAACCTCGTCCTATCCCCGATGTCGACGCCAGTGACCCACGGATCTCAACACCACTTCCCACCAGCATCAACATCATCTCTAAAAACCTCCTCTTTCCCTTGACAATGCTACCAGCGACCCACGGATCCCAATACCATAACATCATCCACCCACCACATCCTCGACAATCTCCTCTTCTCCTCGACGTCGCTACCGGCAACCCATAGATCCCGACAATACGACACCATCCCCCCACCACCAATCACTTCTTCCTTAACTAGTGAGCCTTCACTATCGTTGCCATTGGCATCACCAACGGCTCCATCATCGAGCGCGCTAATCTTGTGGCCTACCTCATCCACCTCACCGCCCTTTAATTTCCCACATAGGCATCTATTGTTCGCTGCGTCGAGAAGGCATCCAATTCATCAATGAACGGTTAAGTTTCTACTTTTGCCCTCCCATTTAGGTCCATATTATCATTTCACAAAGCACCAACGGACGGAGGGACCGATTGGTTCAGGGAACTATAATCACGGGACTAATTGCAAAGAAATTGAAGATGCGAGACCATTTATTGGATGTGATTCCTTGAAGAATGTCACGGAGGTTTCTCAATTCCCTACCAATTACATTGATTGGGTTATGTTTTGTGTTACTGTTGCAAATTTTCAAATAACCTCGGTGATTCTATGGGTTATGGGAAAGGGGATCCCATCTCCCCTGCTTTTTCTTGTTGGTCATGAAAGAATTTTACGCCTGCTTGAGACAAAACAGACCATGCCGACTTCACCTTCCACCCAAAATGCATGGAACTAAAGATAAATCACTTATGCTTTGCAGATGATCTATTTATTCTAGTTGCTGCTGATCAAAGCTCTATTACTACGATCAAATAGCCATTATTGAGTTTGGTAAACTTTCGAACTTTATCCTAATTTTCAGAAAAGCATCATATTTCTGGCCAGTGTCACTGAAGATATTACTACGCAGATAAATTAAGATTATTGACATCTTTCATGGTTAGTTTCCAGATTATTTAAATTATTGACATCCTTCATGGTCAGTTTCTGTGACCTGCCTTAGAGTCCATCTTATCTCCACCAAGCTTATACATATTAATATAAATGATGATTGTCAACTCCTCGTGGAGAGGATGTCTACAAAGATAAATTGTTTGGGCTACCAAATATATACATCTTATGCAGGCAGGCAGAGTCCGGTTAGCAATTTATGTCCTTCTTAGCATTCAAGTCTATTGGTGTTCTATTGCCGAAAAGATAATCAATCAACTAGAAGCCAATATTATAGCTTCTTGGCATGCAAATATATATAATGCATGGGGTCAACGTCGCTTGAAAAAGCTGTGCCTGCCTAAACAGAAAGTTAAATTGGGCGTAAAATGGTCAGAAGAACGGAATAAAGCTGCTATTTATAAGCATATCTGAAATATTGCTATATAACTATGGATTAAGTGGTGTCATAGCTACATCAGATGTTGTTCATTTAAACGTCTTGGAGTCGGTGTAAAATTATGAAATTGAGAACCAAGGTTCAACATTTCATGACTTACAAGGTTGGGATGGTCAAGATGTTTGATTATGGTTAGATAATTGATTGCTTAATGGTCCTCTTATTGATAGATATGGAAATTTCATCATATATGACTCTGGTTCAGACATGAAATATAAAATCATGCATTCAATTGTTTGCCTTGAGAACAAGTTATGTACTCTAGAATTATCTAGTATTGTACAAATGCTTTACAACCGAAGAAAGTTATTTGGTATTTTTTTAATCTTTTTTCAGTTGCACTTCTTATCTTCACAAAACGTGAGAAGTCGTCGGATGCTTTCAAGAAGTCACTCCTTGCTCTACAAAGTGCAATAAACTTTCGAAATTACCCTTTCTATTTTTTCCAAACACATGCCCACACACAATCACACGTATATGCGCACACAAGTGCAATCACAAACACATAGACACACACGCAAACGAACAACCAAATACACACCGTCAGACACACAATCACCCACACAACAGACGCATTATCACCCCAAACATACAAACAGATACTCTATCTTTTCTTACTCTCTCTCTCTCTCTCTCTCTCTCAAATGAGTCCTAATTACTATGAGGGCGAAGACGGCTAAGGTTCAGAACTGCCACCACGGCCACAAAGGTGGTGCAGCCACAAAGGTGGTGGGGATTGAAAGGGGAGGTGGTGGCTAGAGATTAATTGAAGAGGGAAGAATGGTGGTGGTTGAAGAGAGAGAGGGATGAAGAAGTAATTCACCTGAATGGTGTAAGTGCATTTTGAAAAGTTAGAATATTTTATAAAAAAATCGACTTTCGAAGGGCAAAAACCTAATCAAACGGAGGGAATATTACTGTCCATTTGAACATAGTTACATTGCTCAAGCATTACTGGCTCGGTGTCGTAACTGAGAAGTGTAACAAAACGTGTTTTAGCGACGAAATTACTACGAAGAATAATAATAGCTACAAATTTCTTCAAGTGGTAGTCATATGATGCTAGAGCCATTATAGCATAGGTGTGTGACATCACCTTACTGCTATATCTTTTATACTATACTATACTATACCATATATAAATCTAATCCCTTTTTTATGTAATACGGTTTTAGTGGTATATAACTACATGCTTGAGATAATGACATTTGACATTATGGGAAAGTTACTAAAAACACAAAAAGAAACTTAAAATAGTAAGTATTTATATGTCATGCTTGGTTCTTTAAAATTTTAAAATTATCAACTTTAGTTACAGCAACTACTTACAAAGAGAATAGCCCTTCTGGTGTAACATCACTTTTGATCTTAGATAATCACCTACTTATAATATTGACACTTGGCAGTAGATGAAACACTTCAAATATAACACAAAATAAAAGTTTACAATAGTAAGGACATGTTTGGTTTTACGCAATATAATTTATTTAACTAGTGTTGGCTATAACACTTATATGTCATGCTTGATTTCTTAACTTATTTCAAGAGAGAACACTCTTATGACGAAGCCTTTCTCGAACTTTCAATTTTACCCATATATTACACTTTAATTTCTCTCCACTAATAGCCAACAAAGTTATAATAATGATACTTAACATGTAAGTTATTTTTCCATCATATTCCCTACATCATTGTCCTCATTTTCTCATCACCAAAATAATCTTCATCTTCCATTTTTAGTTTGTATGGTGGATGCAGGAGAATGCGACAACCGTAGGGATGGCAATTCAACCCGTACACGGCAGATATCCGCCTCGCTCCTATAGGAGCAAAATTTTATTAACTATAACCAGGTCATGGAGCGGGTTTGGTATTTATTTTTAAAACCCGCACCGGATACGGGACATGTATGGTTCTAAGTGTCACTTCCCCACTACCAGACCCGCTCTACTTTATACCCTAATCAAGGTTTAATCTCAATCGTCCATACTCCATCTATATTAACTGTTGAAAACCCTAGCCTCCTTTCATCTCTCTCCCCATTCCCTTCTTCTCCTCCAGCCGCCGCAACCCCAAGCAGGTCACGAACTTCGGTTGACTTCTGCAGTCGACCGGTGACCCCAAGCACGCCACGAACTTCCATCGCCTTTCACCGGTCGACTCCTGCCGTCGCCCTTCGCCTATATCATCGTTTGGTCCATCTGTTGTTCGCCGTCGTCCATCGGCCTTCTCTTGTTGCCTTCCCCCGCACTTCCTAACCATGTCCTTGATGAAAATCTAAAACCAGATCCGTCTGGAAGCTGGACAATTACTGTCCACCAATGCCGATTGTCGATCCTGGTCCATCCACCAGCGAATTCCCACTCCCCCGCAATCACAGATCCGTAGCCTGGTGAGTTTTCTAAATTTGTACTTTCGACCTTGAAAATGGGACTACGGGTCGAGTCGGTTTACCAATAAGGCCATTGGATCGGGGATGGTATCATCATCTCCCAACCCGATGGCGGGGCGGGCGAAGTTACATATTTGGTGTGACAGGATAGGTGCGAATCTTGTGAAACCCGCATCCAACTTGCCCCATTACTATCCCTAGACAATCAGGAGTAAGAATTAAAGCAGGGCAACAACCACGAGTAAGAACTGTATTCGCGCTCCACTTCCGGTCAAAATACATCTGCAAATCGAAGAATTTCAGCGCAGAAATTTTGTGTTATATATGGTAACAGTTTGAGGTTGCTTATCTTTCCGATAAAGGACCAAACCCCATCAATCAAATCTAATCACTTTTTCGGGAGGGCCATCACGAAGGGAACAAAGAGTAACGCCTGACCAGCAGATTATTTATTTAATGGGCTTTACTCAGGCCAACTAATCACTTATTAAATGCACAAGGTATCAACATAAGCTCGTCAAGATTACATTTGTCGAATCATATTCAACCACAATACGGTCCACTCATGAATTAAAAACCAACCCAGATGCTTGGATATTTGCAGAACACGGATTTAAAAAAGTCCCTGCAAGTTAAACATCTCACCAACCAGTTCAATTGCGGATCAACAGGTTTAAGATACGAATCTCTTTACTCTTGTAAATGATTCCTACGGGCTCTTGTATCCCAATTTATGGCAAGTCAAGTCGCGCCTCATTCCCCAAAAAAAAAATTGAAAAGAGAGAATGAAACAGGATTCACCTTTCAGCTGCATATATCCAAGCAGTTCATATAAGGTTAACCACTTTCACCTTTCACCTTGACGTAAACGGAACTCAGATGAATAAATCCTTCCGCTGTATAATGATGTCTGAGAAAGGCCCCGTATATATGCCCGCAGTAGCATGTTACAAGAATTACAAAAACGGGAGTTTCAGCCCCAAGCCAACTACCAACGCTTTACAAAAGAAACCCATCTCCATGATATTTACCTCAGGTTTTCACATGTTCCTCTCTGCTTTCTACAAAAAGTAAAATGTATTTTCCTTTTTGGAGTTCATCCGAGGCCCCTTAAGCGTGGGCTACACATTGTGGGTAGACCTCTCCGTCCCTTACACCTCTATCCTGGATATAGGAGGAAATCAATCCCAAGCCTCTTGTTAATCACCAAGGGACATTAACTCAACTAGTAGATTCCCCCATGCTAATAAGTACGGCAGTTTCCAGTATTACTTCAAGAAAGACCCCCATGTATGGACATGGAAGGGAGTTCTCTCATAACTTGTGAGGAAACCGGCTGCTCTCTTATCTGAGATAAAAGGATGGAAACTTGTTCAGTTGCAATATCCAGCCGCTCTTTTGACTTGGCAGATTCTGTTAGAAGAGTGGATACCATACTCTGCAGTAGGTGAAATCTTTCTGCATGGTCGCTCGAAGTAGTCTTAAGGAGCTTAGCAGATGGCGTGCTGAGTCGGCGCCACCGGAGGGGCAGATATTTTTCTGGTATTTGGAAGCAGTTCCCTGTTGAGAGAACTCGAAGAGCATGCCGACAAAGGACTCCAGAGAACTCAAACTGATGGCAGCTGCAACTTACCATGCCTTCCCGTGGGACCCAATATACTTTTCTACCTCCCTCAAGTTTTGTATGGTGTCTAACAAGAAACCCATCTTCCATCTGAAATGATGCATAGTGGGCAGCCAAAACAAGTTGTTCTTGGAGCCTAGAAAATGCAAAAGGTGTGAGGATTGTGGCAGCATGAGATTCCATAGGAGCCCCTGTTTTTAGGCAAATGTTTTGGATATTTTGCTGCATTGTTTGTTGTTCTCCTGCTTGATCTTTAAAATCGACAGCAACAGCTACCTGATTGTGCAAAGTTGAGTCAGTAGTAGCAATTACAGTAATTTCACATACTCTAGTAAATATCTAATACACGACATCTTCAACACGAAATGTCTATCAGGGTAACTCCCTTAATTTCTAGCCTTCAACAGGACGCTCAAAGTAACATCATATCACTGGTCAAAACTCAACCACAGCATAGTAATTTTGTTATTCACGAAATATTGTCATAACACTAAGGTAATTTTGGCATCAAACAAGTCTGACACTAAGTTCCTTCAAAACACTTCAGTAAACCATTTCCAATACATGCTTTGCCAATTCATAGCATTTAATGCATCATATTATCAAGATAGATGAGCAAATTCAGCTTAAAGTAATGAGATGGCATACTAAAAGTTTGAGAACGATTTATGTTTGATTCAAATCAAATATTCGAGACTATCTTGCTCCAGATACGAGGGGGGCTAGCCTAAATCTGACAAAATGGGGATTTGCAAGGACCTACCAGAGAGCACAGTTTAAACCATTTCTTTTCTGATTCGCTCGTTTCATTCAGATTAACACTCTTAGCATCACAGACAAAATAATTCACCAAAGCAAAAGATTCCAAAACCCTTTCCATCAAGGTGAAAAGAGGCAAATGGTTGGGAGCTTGAAGTAAAACATTTAGTAGGAAGCAAACGAACAAAGGGCTTATGCCAAAACTGTACCATAAAGTATCACCCCAGTACAACTCAAGTACCCAACATTTCAAATGTGCCAATTAAGTACCTAAGTTTCAAAAAATGAGCCAAATCAGTCCGATGGCTAAAGGATCACGAATGCCATTAAAAAGTCCAAGGGTAGGACTGTCAATAACGAAAAAATAAATATTAAAAAACACGTGGCACTATCATAGCTGTTCGATTTTTCTCTTCCAGTCATTACAAAACTAAAAACTCTCTCTCTCTCTCTCTCTCTATGTCGCTCTGTGTGTGTGTGTGTGTGCGTGTTGCCACGGCACGACAAGCTTTCGCCGGCACCATTACACCAACCCACCAATTTGACCATAGCCAATGTTCCCACTTCTACCACCGTATTCATCTTCCTCCAAGCACATCCACCAAACCAACACCGAACCCGTCACCACCACCATTATTGTCAATTCAGATCCGACCAACACAGCCAAAAAATCAGATCAGATCTGACCAAAATCTTGAAGAAATGTGTAACTGGGTAATGCGTGTGTTACTGTGTGTGTGAAGAAAGAGAAGAGAGAGACGATGGTAGCGCCAGGGATTTCTGGGTGTGTGCGTGACTGTGTGTGGGGGTGGGTGGGTTAAGTGTGTGACGGTGTGTGTGTGCGGGTGGGTGGGTGGGTGTGTAGGTTCTCACTCCAATTGATCCAAATTCTCAAGAACCCGAAATGGACCAAAACCCAAGACCCAAAAGAACAATTCTTGAATCACTGGGTGAAGAAATCATCAGAATCATAACCCCAGTTTCAATTTGTATGCTCTTGGTGGTCATCCTAGTCTCCATATTAAACACCAACAACTCAAGCTCCTCACAATCCATCTCCACCATAGCCTACACTGAGGATAGCTCAACCCCACATGGGAAAAGCTCAAAGGTGCCCTTTTGAACTCACTAGTCTTTGCGGTCGTTGTCACTGCTGTCACCTTCTTCATGGTACTCCTCATCTACTTCAGGTGCACCAAGTTCTTCAAATACTATGAGTTTCTCTTCTTTCCTTGTATTGGCATTCACTGGTGGCGAGATTGCCTTGTTTGTATGTGTTACGGGTGTGACAGTGTGTGTGTGTGTGTTTGTGTGCGTGGGTTGTGTATGTATGTGACTGTGTGGGGGGGTTGTGTGTGTGCGTGACTCTGTGTGTGTGTGTGTGTGTGCGTGACTCTGCGTGTGTGTGTGTGTGTGTGTGTTACGGGTGTGGCAGTGTATGTGTGAGTGTGTGTGTGTCTGTGAATTAAAGAATAAGAGAGAGAGAGAGAGAGAGTCTCTTTTTACATAAAGACAGTCTTACCCTTGGACTTTTGATTTGGCTCATTTTTTAAAACTTAGGTACTTAATTGGCATTTGGCACATTTGAAACGTTGGGTACTTAAGTTGTACTAAGGTAATACTTTAGGGTACAGTTTTGGCATTAGCCCATAAACAAACACAGAAATGGGTTGACTCAAAATTTAATGCCCAGAATTTCCAGATGATATGAGCTCTTAATAATTATTATCTTTTTTTTCCTTCACTTCTTTCTGTAACTACTGAACATGAGAACACCAACAGCAAATTATAAACTCATTAATCCATAAGATTTACTCTTATGTTAACAAACGTGGGATTGGAGACCATACTTGTTCTACGAAGTGTGCAAGCCGGGTTTGTGCACTCAAAAACCGTTGAATGAAAGCATTAATCGACTTAGAGTGGGCAGTAGTAGTCATTCCAGCAAAGAAATGGCTTCTCAAGTACGGCAATGCCCAAAGCGACCTTAAGGCAAACAAACTGGTGATATGTCTGTTGGTGTGAAGCCCAGAGGAATTAACCATGTCTCTCCACCCAAGCTCAAAATCCTCAATCGCCTCCAAATTATAGAGTCGATAAAACTCAGCCTTCCACTCATTGTAACGTTCTCCTAAAACAGCATTAAACCAAGACGGAAACTTTGACACGATCATCCAAATGCAAAGCGCATGCTTAGTCGTTGGCATTTCCATTGCTATCGCTTCTTTCAGACACATGTTTTGGTCAGTTAATATTGTCTGTGGAGCCTTCCCATTCATGAATCCCAAGAAAGCCTGTCAAATTTATAGTACAGCGCAAGTCATTAATATAATAGAGGCAGTCAAATTCGGTAAAAAGAACAGTATGTTAACTCTGCCATGTTGATCTTTTGCTAATGTTTACTTCCAAAAAGATTGAAATTACGAAAAAGAAGAGTCTAAAAGCACTCCCCAAATGAGCCCCCATAACCATTATTTCCCAACTAACCTCACCTAATACTTTTAAAAGTATCTCGTGTGCATAATATAATTACATTGGACTCGAGGCGTATTATGTCTAGGGCTTGGGCAGCAGTTCTATATTTGACACATGCGGGTCATTGCACTCATCAAGACACCAAAAAGACTCAAACAAGGTCTGGAAGAATAAAAACAACTATCTACTTATAACAAGATAGCTCTGGTGAAATTTTCTCTCCTTCAGTGCCACTTCTCTCCTCACAAACCGCAGCTCATCAACTATGGCACGCCTCAAATCCACCGTGACAGTTTTAGTCCGCAATAGCTAAAGGTAAATAGCAATTCCTGAACACATCATCGTCATGATATCATTTCAACTGGAGGAGGCGACTATCTCATTACCTTATTATCTCAATCCTGTCCCAATCAGAACTCAAAGAAAGTTTCAAGAGGATTCTTTCTGATGCTTCAGCTGGAGACAACGGGAGTAATGTAAAGTCAGTAAGAAACTGCCAACTCTTCTTACGGCGTCAGATTTCCTGAACATACTAGGTTCTAATTTTGATTTCAATATCAGTCTAATATAATTCTTCCTTTTAGGAACAGGATAGTTTGAAATGGCATACGGAGGGCTAGGCAGAATAGAGATAAAAAAGAGGAACTCTGGTGAAGAAAGGTGATTGAATGTTACTGACGGTGGCGAAGAATGATGGTGGTGTTGCGGGTTTTGCCTGATGCTTTTTGGTGATTGTGAGAGCCCCTGCTCTTGACTTGCGAGAAGTAGAGCATAGAAAAAGAGGCCAACACTTATGGAATGAGGTGAGCGACAAGATCAGATTTTGGATGGGAGTTAAATTTCCAGGGTTGTGTGAGAATTGTAATTCTATGAGATCCACAAAATTCCGGAATAGATCAATCAAACATCAAAAACTTTGCTTACTCACTTGAACTAAATTCCCACACCAGAATTTTAACTTAGTGCATAACTAAAAAATCTTTCTAACAAAGGCCCAAGGCCAATAAACTGAGTATGGGCATTCATTTTGTCTACACGTAAATTTGCGGGTAATTTTTACCCGTACCCGCATGGGTTGGGTAAGAGTTGGGCATGAGCATACCTGCGGATATATTGTACTCAAGGTTTTAACTTTTGATCTCTCAGTCATTTTATCTTTTTCACTCAGTTAGACAGTAACTCAACACTCAAACACTATGTGCGTCTGCATATGTGTTCTTTATTCTGCACATGAATGTGTGCATGACTGTGTGTGTGTGTGTGTGTGCGCGCACGCATATCTGTGTTGTGTCTGCGTGTGTGCGCATCTGCTGTGTGAGTGTACGTTGTTTATTATGTGCGGGTGTACGTTGTTTATTATGTGTCTGCGTGTGTCTGTTGTGTGTGTGTTGTTCGTTCTTTCATTTAAGTGTGTGTCTGTGTATGAGGGTGCGTGTGTGTGTGCTGTGTAGCTCTATGGGTGTGTGCACGTGTTAGGAAAAAGAGGAAGGAGAAGAAAAGGTGAGGAAAACATTGGAATACTTACAGGTATACCCGGTCCATGGTGGGTTGGGCATGGGTCCAAAAAAATGCTACCTGCAACACTCCGGGTAACTTCTACTTGTATGCACTGACCCGTACCCGCGTGTATGTATGTATGTCCATATGTGTAATCAGCACATCTCAGCCTACTATTGTGTAATCGTTGGCAATAGAAGCTGAATCCTAAGACTCAAGCTCTCTCACTAGACGCTACGTGTAAGACCCGTGTAACTTTTTTTTTTCCTTGACGTGTAACTGAGACCAATGAAATAGAAGTCACATTTTTCCAATTAACTACATGTCTAATGATGTTAACTGGAGATTAGAGAAAAAGCATAATGCATTGGACGGATTTTCCATCCAATGTAGATACTTACATTTACCGACTTAATTTTAATGGCAACAGCTATAAGGGAAGGGTAATTGAGTGATCCACATAAAGTTTGAAAAAATACACGTGGCAAGATAAGTTAAAGGGCATTCAAGAAAATACAAAGTTTTTATCCTTTACCTTCAAAGCCCATGAGTACGACTTCAAATTTTCCTCTCGTAGAAGCACACAACCAAAGAAGCAAGGCATTCCGTAGTTATTCATTCCAACCCATATTCCAAGGGGCATGTCGAAGGCAGTCAAGCGATGTGTTGTATCGAACACCACTGCATCACCGAATATCTCATATGACTGGATTGAAGATGCATATGACCAGGCAATGTTCTCCAATCTGTTGTTTGAATCGAGTGCATACTCAAATTGGAAATTAGGGTCTTTGTCTTTAATGTTTCTGCACATTCTCGGTAGGTCTATGCTATCATCCTCAGGATCAATTTTTCTAAATGATTGAAGTAAGTTCCGAACGTCTTTCTCAGTGAACGGTAAAAATCCAGGCTCGACACACTTCTCAAGCTCCATAAGCCTCATCATCTGCTGCACTGAAATCCCTGTTTTGGCAAACATCAGGATTCTGCTCTTGTCTGTATCTGATATGGAGCGGTATGCAGGAAGAAAACGGACTTGGTTTGGCTCTAAGAGTTCGTGATTATGGTAGTTAGCAAATCCAGTGACTCGCCACTCTGGTGCTCCTGATTCAGTATTCTTGCTTATCCGCATATATGCTTGACATCCACATCTTGAGGATTTTCGATTTCTTTGAGGTTTATTTTCATTTAAGGTTTTGATAGGGGTATTGCCCGCGCGGTGGCAGACAAAATAGCGTCTTGTAAGTCCTTTACCAACCCCATCTTTACCTTCTGTACGATGACGGCGGATAGAGAAACCACATCGCTTGGCAAATTCACTATAGAACTCGTAAGCAGCATCATGAGTAGCAAATCTTTGTCCAGTATATGGAAACGCATCGTTTGTGAACTCCAGGGAGAGCCTGGTTTCATCTGGTGATTCCTCTGTGCTGCTTGTATCATCCAAAGATATCGATCGTTGATCTGAGTGATCATCATAACCCACCATCATCTGGCCAACTTCTTCAGACATTATAGCCTTACCAATAACCCTCTCAAGGTCAGCCGAAGATAACCTGAGTTCCTACCAGACAGTTACAGCAGAAAGAGGAAAGACAACATTATATTCAATCAATGGATTAACTGGATGATCTCCAACAGCTAAAAGAATGCATAGATAAAGTGTTAGCCCAGTTCACGAGGTTCTCACCATTGCAGGGTCTGGGGAGGGTTAGATGTCCAAAATAAAAGACTGCATAGATACATAATATAAGTTGGGTAACAAAATTTTTTTGATTGACAATAAGCACATCTTGGCATATTAATCAAGCACAGGTGAGCATGGATGGAAAAGAGCAACCAGTATCACATTACATATTTATGGAATGTAAGAGCACCTGCTAACAGAGTAGCTCCTCTAGTACAGCAAAACAAAGATGATCAGACAATTTAGATACGATCAACAGTAGTAACACCAAACCAATCTATTTTCTTTGAAGCCCCAGTTAAATAGGGGGAAGGTAACATAAGTCTGCTTCCTTTCATTTTTTACAAACCAACACTTGAAACAAAATTCTACTGGTTTCTACCAGGTAAGTAATTTATGCCAAGAATACTATTAGAGAAGGAGGTGCAGTCCTTCATAAGCGTAAATTATACAGCATAACTATGGTTCTGACATTTACACTTTAAACATGTGTTAATAACTCCATCTAATAATTAACTGATAAATGTCAAACAAAAACGGAAAGAAATTCAATAAGTCCGAGTTGTCATAGAATGTATCTGTCCACTGGCCAACCAGGGGATCGCAAGGTTTTCTGGCATGCATTATCTTTCTCCACATGCTTCTGATATACGCACCAAAAAGATGGGGGGGGGGGGGGGGGGGTGAAGAGAGAAAGAGAGAGAAACAGTTTCCAGTTATTCTACCGGATCGAAATAATGCTTTTGAGTCAATAGTTGGTCTGTTTAGGGAATCCATTTGAAGATAGCGACTCGTAGGAAGAAAGGAAGCTTCCTGTTTTGTCTTTCATATTTCCTTTTTTTCTTTTATGGGCAGCCGGGCGGGCTTCACCAATTCCACCGGACCGATAACACCCTATACCTCTTGGCTTCGAGATTCCGGAAATAGAAATTTCAAGTCACCGAGTCTAAGATTACTTAAATCAGTTCACAGATCAACTTTATCGTTCGTGATGCCTACTTGCATGTTCATGATGGCAGTTTTACAAGTTTTTCACAGCTAAAAACTAGCCTGAGCTCAATAAAGTCACAATGACGAGCCATTTGAGCTCTATCAACTATCAAGTACATTTTGCTGACAATGCCAAGTGGGTACAGTGTCTTGTAGCCACTCCTTTGTAACTCGAGAATACGAAAAGTCTGCCTACTCCAGCTACTAGGTAATCAAGATGGACATGAATTCTAAGTCACATTAAAGCGTCTATAGGATCCTCGTTATCTTTCCTGCGCGTAAAAACAAGCTATGAATTGCACTAACCAATCGCAATCATTGAATTTGTTTCCACAATCATCATGTCACCTACAACGCACATTCTCACTATCAAGTGATAATATCCGGTGTAAATCACTCGTACCATATTTCGGTATAATCTCAATCGCATTTCCGAAAAATTAACCAAAAAAGCTACGATATTAAGCATTATATGGCTTTACAAATCGATTCCGGAACAGACCTCACCATTGTGGCTTGACTCCGAGTTGACGACGGCGGAAATTGGGTCCCGCTGGTGAAGTTATTATTGAAGAGGTGTAGGGCCGGGAAGGAGTGACGCGGCGGTGATGCAAAGAGGTGCGATACAGAGTCGTTGTGGAGATAGGTGGGTGAGTGGGCTGTTGCGGGTGGCGGTGGTGGTGGTCGTCGGCGGTTTGCGGGAGAATGCATCGAATGGGCCAGAGACGAGAAAGAAAGAGAGCTGGGGGCTTGTTTGGTAATAGGATTTAAGCTATTTTTATCCCACTCCAAGGTTCTGCCCTGAGCCAGCCTGGTTGATGTTAGGAGAGGAAACCTCTGCTCTTATTGCTAGTAGCAATTTGCGCCATCCAAAATAGAGGTGTCAAATGGGCCGGTCCAGCCCAGTCCATCGGGCCTCCAGCCAAACGGGCCTGGCCAAGGGGCTACCAAACAGACCAGGCCGGTCGGGGCCAGATTCTGGAAATATCTGGGTCCAGTCCAAGCCCCAGCCCTAGGCCCAACATTTAGGGTCGGGCTTGGGCCGAGCCCGGGCCTAATTTTTTTTTTGCATTTTCTTGTTATTCAAGGTAAGGGTTTTAATTATGATAATTTGTTGTTATTGTTTAAGCAAATTGTACTCTAGGCATGTCCAATATTCACAATTTAACGAACCTAATATTTATCCTTTTATTTCATTATAAATCATATACATTGAAGATAAATGAGTTTATAGGCCCTCCTCCTTTTATCCGGGCTTGGGACCGGCTGCTTGTAAACAAACAGGCGAAGTTACCTATTTTTTTATATATACGAAAAAATATCTATCTTGCTTGTAAAAACTTACTATATATATATATATATATATATATATATATATATGAAAAAAAATTATATTTTGTGAGAAATTTTATTCTTAAAACTTAAGAGAAGGAAAATAAAAAGAAATTACCTAATCATCCGGAAGTACTTCAACATCCGAGTCACTGCTCTTCCTATCATCAATCGGTTTATCTTGCTCGCGGTATTTCGCATCAAGATAATCCTTCCAACATACACATAGCTCGAGCGACTCGGGGTTAAGACGACTCCTCCTGTCATCCAAAATCCTCCCGCTCGCTGAAAATGCCGACTCTGAAGCAACCGTAGAGGCTTGCACTGGCAGTACATCCCGTGCAATTTGGGCTAAAGTTTTATACATGTTTTGATTTTGTTTCTAAAAATTTAACAAATTAAAATTAACCTGTTCTTGCATTGATAAATCAGAATAATGATCAGTATTTGAATATACACCAATCTCATTAAAAGAGGAAAAAGTAGACGAACCTGCCGAATTAGAAGTACCTTCACCTGGTAGTTGTCTTGCTACTAGATGTTCAAAGCCCTTAAGGTATGGCGCATAATACCTCTCAGCAGTCGATGATGAAGCTCGTCCGCGCACGTCAGCAGAATTACGATAGAGGTTGAACAGTTCCTCAAATGTCTTGCTCACTTTCGCTGTGAGTGCGGTTGTATCCTCTACTGGGTAGCACATTAATATCGATATCTCTTGTATCGAGACGTTCACGCCATGCAACTTTAACCTAGGATCTAAACAAGTAGCAACAGCAAAAACAACAGGCAGTTCACTCCAATATTTATTAAACTTTTTATCCATCACTTTTACTATTTCCTCAAAGGGTCCTATATATCTCCATTTTGTTAACATTGTAGCCATCTTGAGAATTTCTATTACAGCGAGAGGAGAGGTGGGATAGTACGTACCAGACAATAAATTGGTAGACGTGTAAAATACCTCCAAAAATTCAGCTAGGTATGTGGCCATCTGCCATTCCTCTTGAGTTGGCAAGCCGGCTGGGAACAAGGTTAGTAGAAAATGCGTATAGACTTCTCTGTATGCCAGAATGTGTAAAAGCATATGGTATGTAGAGTTCCACCTGTGGACCACATCTGTAACTGCTCTCCTGCGAGGCATATTATATTCAACACACAACGTTTTAAATTGTTGTGTTCTCGGACTCGAACTATTAACATACGCTGTCATACCCCTCATTTTGACAAGAATATCTCCTGCAGCAGCTAAACCATCTTGAACAATTAAATTAATTATATGACAAACACAACGAACATGAAATAATTTACCAGAAAGTACAGGTTTGAGGCTCTCCTGTAAAGCATCAACAGCAGCTGTATTGTTAGAAGCATTATCAAAACTAATACTCATAATCTTATCCTTTAATTTAAACGTGGTACATGCTTTTAATATAATACTAGCAATGTTCATTCCATCATGCGGAAAAGGAAAGAGCTCGAAAGCGATGATTCTCTTGTGCATAATCCAATCTGCATCAATCCAATGGGCCGTCACACAAGTATAACTAACAAAAGTAAACGGAGATTGCCAAATATCAGAAGTAAGACTAACTTTACCGTCAAATTTATCGAAATAATCGATCAGGCGTGCTTTAGCAGCATTATACTGTCGGAGTGCATCGGATCTAGTTGTGTTTCTATGAACCTTTTTGTACAAAGGTTGAACGTATGTGTTCATATATCTAGAGTGCTTAGCATTATCGGCAAAAGAAAAGGCTTGTTCATCGTGAATAACAAATTCAGCGAGACCGTCTCTTTGCTCTCGCTGATTATAAACAAATAACTTACCGTCAAAAGATAACTGCGTTTGGGTAGGTTCGACGTGGCCTTGTCGAGGTGCACACTGAGGGTAATGCCTGTTAAGATGTCCATTACCACTACCAGACGAAAATAATTTAGCACAGTACTTACATCGAGCTTTCGGATGCCGTCCACCATAACTTCATCAAAGTGATTCCAACACTCGGTTTTCTTTTTTTTCCCCTTTTGGACTTCTGGCTCATTACCGGAGGCATTGCTCGGCCCTTCTTCATCATGACCAGGCATAGGGTTAAGATTATGCCACGGAGTAGTAGCTTCGCCAACCGAGCTGCGTCCTTGACTATAATGCGGGGGGTCTTGATCAGGCGTGTATTCAAAATCTGGAATGTTTTGATTGAACTCCCAATTGGCTTGGGTATCTATCATACAGCCTGTACTCATTCGTCCAGGAACGAATGGTTGTGGTGGTGCTTGGATTGGTGTTTGTGATGGCCGTGGTGCTGGCGCTCGTGGTGGTGGTGGTGTTTGTGATGATGATGATGTTTTTCGTGATGATGATCCACGCTTCAGTTTTTTCAGTAATCCAGCCATATTTGACGCTAAACTTTTTTACTAGATTGAAAAATAAAATTAGTAAGAGTAACTAAATACACAAGTATAAGAGCAGTAATTAGTAATTAGAAATAACAATTAAAAGAATTAAAGAGTAACAAATGAATCACTGAGGGTAATTCGAAATTGGAGAGAGTTAGTAATTAAAAAAATTAGTAATAGTAATTGATAAATATAAAAATTCACTAATTACTAGACAAAAGAATTAGAGAGTAACAAATTAATAAGAGGAGTGGTTAGTAATTAAAATTTAGCAAAAGTAGTAATTAGTAAACAAGAGTAATAATATGCAAGAGTACTAATTACTATATAAAAGTAGTAATTAGCAGGAGTAGTAATTACCAAGAGTAGCAAAGCTTGTAGAAATGTAGAATGTTTATATAAGAGAGAGTAAGAAGATTGGTGTGAAAAATTAGAGAGAAATGGTGTGAATTTATAGATTTTTTAAACTTCACAAAAGACCAAAATACCCATAAAAACTATCCGTTTATAGTTGTTGGGGAGGGTAAGAGTGTAAAAACCTTAAAAGAGTTAAAAAAATTAACTTGGACCAAAATACCCCCCAAACTAGCCGTTATTTTGCTGTTGGGGGGTAAAAGTGGAATTTATGGGGAAAAGGGGGAATAAATCCGTTGGGGGGAAGGGGGGAAAATCTGAATTTGAAAAGTAAAGAGGGGGGCCAGATTTGGGCCAGAACCGGGCTAGACCCAGGCTGGGCCAACCCGGGCCTTTTCGGGCCAGGCTTGACCAGGGCTTTTTTCTCGGATTTGCAGTCCTGATCCAGGCCCTAAGCCCTAAAAGGCCGGGCTAGTACTGTTCATGAAGGGGGCCGGGCCAGCCCGGGCCAGAAAGGGGCCGAGTCGGGCCAGTCCGCAGGCCGCCCAGCCCATTTGACAACTCTAATCCAAAAGGTTATCAGTTATCGTATTTTTCTTTTATATATGATTTTATTTTTTTTTGCTTTTGTTCGTCAAACTCGTCATAAACGGAGATGTAACTTGGGTTGAATAACCCATCAACAACCATTGCTAACTCTTAAAAATTTTAGTTTAACTCACTTTTATAGCGATCGTGGTGTATGTTAACTCAAAATTTTAAATTCGTAAAAAGTATTGGCCGGAGCTGAACAACAGTTTTTAAATACCTGCCTAACCCCGAAAAAACTTAGAATACAATTCATTTATGTAAATTTTATGTGTATAAGAGGAAGGAGGAGGGGGTGTTTATCTCCCCATCCATCATATAAATTCAATATAATCTACACCTCCCAAAATTTTCTTCTTTGTTTTTTTTTTCTTTTGTCTTTTAAATCATCTCACAGACCATCACACAAATTCAATATAATATATGCCTTCCATATTTTTCTTGTCCATTCTCAATTTTTAGCTCACACTAACGTAGCCATACGACTGACATTGTGTCTTCTTTAACTCCTTTGTCTCCCATTCTCTTTACCCCAGTATATGTCTCCAGTTTCTTCTCTCACCACCGCATACAACGTAACACATGCATACACAAATACCCTTGTTGAGCTTTTCCAGTGGAGAGGCAAGTTGGAAACCAAGCACTAACTCACTTAGATTAGACTCTCCACATGGTGGTCAGTGGATGGAAGGTGGTGTTGATTTTCTGAGAGATCAATGGGCATGAGGAGGATGATGAGGATTGGAATAGAGAAGTGTGTAGGTGGATCAATAATGGTTGGTGGTCCGTGTAGTTACGGTGTTTTGGTCGCGGTGGTGGTAGGTTCTCTTTTTGTGACGATGGTGGGTCGACTGCAAGTGGTAGCTTCTCTATTTGTGATAGCGGTGGGTCAACCGCTGGTGGTGGTTTATTATACTTTTATTTTTTATCATGATTAATCAATGGACTATAATGATTGTTGATATGCTTATTAATTAAGTAAATAAAAAATAGTTTGTAACCATAAACCACTTGTCGGCATCATGTGTCCAGCTCTTACCGATCAAAATTTTCATGTTAGACTTGGACAGATATTATGCGGCCCGTAAATAGGTTAGGTTGAGTTGGGTGTAAACATGAGATTCTTTAGAGTTAGCTAGATGGGTTGGCATTTGGACTCGTCCAGCCCGCCCAAATTGCAGTCATACTTGCAAGTATGTTAGTGAAATTCATGTCGCTAAAGTTGACATGGAATAGTGTGTGACGCGGTATTTAATCAAAATATAGGTGTTTTCATTTATTCTAAGATGAGATCTAATCAAAATATACTTGCAAGTCAATACACGTTTTATAGTTTTTTAAAAAGGCTAAATTGAAATGAACCTTCAATGTTTGGGTAATTTATACACGGCACCCCTGAGGTTTACCCTAAACTACACACGGACCCCCCTATTTGAAAATTACACTCCGATCCCCCAGGTTTGTACCCGCATTTCACGGAGTCCCACAAAATTGACGGGGACCCTAACTCTGTCTAAAGATTCACTGCCCTCCCTTTCTTGAATAAAACCCCTCTTGCCCTTTAGGGTTTTTCTTCTTTTCTTCTTCTTCATTCTCTTTCTCTTCTGCAGACCCATTTCTTTCTCCTTCTTCCTCCCTTTCTTCCTTCACTTCATTCTTTCCCTTCTAACAAAAAAATGTCAAGGTCAGAAAATAGTAAGGAATGGTTGGATCTAAAGTTTAACTACATAAGTTGCTGTGTAGAAAGAGAGCAAATCTTAGAATTGTTGAATCTGATGAGAAGCCAAGCAAGGGGAAGTTGTTCTTCACTTGTGCAAGTGGTGGATGTAACATGTTTAGTTGGTGCAATCTTGATAGAACAATATTGAAGCCAAGTGGAAGGTCAATCATCTGTTCACCTGATGTTTATGAAGAAATTCAAAGGCATGAAACCAATGAAGAATCAAGGATGCAATTGCTTGAGGCAAATGAAGCTGTAGGGAGTAAAAAATTACAACTAATTGAGTCTAATCAAGCAATGTTGAAGATGTTGGTTATTAGTTCTTTAATTTCCTCATGGATGTGTATGTTGATGATAGTTTTTGTCATTAACAAATATGGAATGTAGTGAATGGCTATGTAATGCAACCAATGTAGCCTTAAGAGAGAAATGGTACTCTCTAATTTTCTAGGGTTCATGTAATGATATTTGAATGAAGTATCTATGGCTGTAATGAAATTTTCTAGGGAAATGAACATGTTGGTTATATATTTTCTAGGCAAATGAAGAGG
Source organism: Escallonia herrerae (assembly GCA_033070095.1). Lineage (NCBI taxonomy): Eukaryota > Viridiplantae > Streptophyta > Magnoliopsida > Escalloniales > Escalloniaceae > Escallonia > Escallonia herrerae. The sequence goes on along the minus strand of JAVXUP010000934.1, from coordinate 196,776 downwards.
TCGATTATCTATTTTCTAAGCAAATGGAGCATCTATGCCTTCTTAAGGGGGCTTGTGGTTTGTGCACATTGCACAAAGAGCACAAGCAATCAACCTGCTCCAACCATGCACAAATTCTACCAGCTGTAATTTTTAAACTCAAACACAAGCACAACCTGCCCTAACCAATGCTTCTAACACACTTCACATTCTGTGCAAATAAGTAAGATCTCAATCCTGAGCAACATACTGAAACTGAGTACACATTAGCTCAACCATCATTCATCATCCAAATGTTAACATTGTGCAAATAAAGTTTACATCATCCAAATGTTGATAACACATGATTAAAAGCATTAATGTTGACTAAAACCTAAAGTTTATAATTTGAATATTGTAGTCAACCAAATTGTAACCTACAGTTAACCTATTCCCACTGTGACTTTAACTTCAAAAACTTGTCTTCAGTCACAGCAATCAACACCATTTTCAAAGTCTTCAATAAGCTTCACAAAAGAATCTGCACAGTTTCTGGAATCTTCACAAAATAAATCTTCACCATGTATACACACAAAATGCTGCACACTAGTAGCAGCTAGGGCATGGTTCCTTGACTAGGACCCCCCACATCAAGTCCTCCCTGTTCAAAAATTCAAAACTACATTTAGTCAAAAGTAAACTAAATCACAGTAAACCAAAATCAAAACCACAGTTAGTATACTTACATCCATATTCATGCTAACTTGACTGCATTCCACTTGATTGCCTCCCACTTGATTGCCTCCAGTTTGGCTGCCACCAGTTGCAGCAGTGCCTCTACTAATGCCTCTCACAGGTGCCCTCTGACATGTCCTTTTGTTATGCACAATTTCCTTGTAAATTGCACATTTTATGGTGCATGACCTCTTGCCTTCCTTAGCAGGTTCATCAGTAGCCCTTTTCCTCTCTTTTCTTGGCCTTCCAGGCAACCTTCTTAATGGTGGAGGTTGAAAGGGATCCCCTGAAGCAGGCTACGATTGGGACTCATCATGCACTAGGTGCATGACCCCACCTTAGGTCTTCAAGTATGTGTCCCTACTGTAGCATACATCCACAAAATCTAATACTTCCATTCTCCTAGTATTGATGCATGCTGCTGCATGCTTGCAAGGTATGCCAGTTATATTCCAAACCTTACAATAACAACTCCTCCTTTGAAGATCAACCACATGCACCTTCCCAAGATCAACCACCTCAAATTATGTACCCCTAGCACACATCACTATGTTACAATGCCTAGACTGAGCAATGGCTTGGTCACATTTTTTCACAATCTTAGGAGCTACCTTACCATCCCAAGAGGCAGCATTTTCAAACCTTTCATGCACCTTGGACATCAACCTAGTTCTAATAGTATCAACCAAAGATAGCACAGGTTTTCCTCTCAAGTTCCCTAGCCAATTATTGAAGGACTCAACAATGTTGCTAGTTACATGCTCATTCTTAACAGTATGGTCAAAAGTGTGTCTAGCCCAACTCTCCAACATATGCCCACTTAACCACTCAGCTGCTTCTGGTAAGCAGTCCTTCATTTGACCCATGGCAAGGTTTAAGTCATCAACATTATATGCCTTCACAGCAGCCCAGAAATATGTTTTCAACTTGATGCCAGAGTACTTAGCCTTGAAGTTACAGTAGAGATGCCTGCAGCACCTTCTGTGACTTGCCACGTGGTATGATCTCAGCTAAGGCATTCTCAATACCCTTTTGGCCATCAAACATAAATACCCATGGCTTAGCCCCATAACCATCCCCAATGATGCTGAATAAATGATGTAGAAAATACATCCATCTTTATGTGTTCTCACTCTCAACCACAACAAAAGCCACAGGGAACAACCCATTATTCCCGTCAAGACCCACAGCAAACAGTAACACACCTCCAAAAGGCCCCTTGAGATGACATCCATCAACTGCAAGAAAAGGGCCTACAAGCATGTCTAAAGCCATCTTGGATAGCTGTAAATAAGAAGAAGAGCCTATGAAAGTGAGGCAAATCCAAGTTAGGACTAACCTTCTGAGTTTCAAGCTTGAACAAGCTACCAGGGTTAGTCCTCATCACTTCATGCCCATACCTCCACAACTTCTTGTATGACTCAGCATGAGACCCCTCTATTTTTTTCAGTGCCTTCCTTTTGGCCCTATAAAGCTGCATTCTATGGGCCTCTACACCAAACTTCTCAGCCAACAATTCTTGCAGGCCACCCAAACTGATGTCAGGATTTCCCCTAATATATTTAAACAGCTTCTCTGAGATCCAAGTGGAATTGGCTTCTTTGTTAGTAGTGGCCATTACACAAGTGTGTTCAGGGCCATACTTCTTAATTTTAAATGTTATGCCATCAGGGATACTGGATGCATGTATTCTCCAGGCACATCCAGGGCTGCCACAATGGGCAGCCACCCTTCTCTTCTCATTCTTGTCTCTCACCAGTGTAAACCCATTCTCAATGGTATAGTCTTTCAAAGTTGCCCTAAAATGATCTACATCTTCAAACAATAAACCCTGATGCAGTTCAATTTTTTCCCCTTCCTTATGTTGAAACAACTTCCCACTCATAAATCTGTCTACATTTATTGTTGCCATATCTACATTCTCATCACTATTGTACAAGGGGGTTTTATCATCAACATCACATTCTGACAACTTTTCATCACTTAGCTTATCATCATCTGTCTCGGTATCTTCATCATTAGTCCCTGACTCTTCATCACTCTCACTCACTCCTACTCATTGCCAATCAAAGTTCTCAGAATCATCACTGGACAGATGCATTTCCTCCTCACTTTCTTCCTCTGCATCACTGTTGTCCCCTTCACTTTCTTCTACTTCATTCAAGTCCTCATTTATAGCTGCCTGACTACTTGGTTCTGGAAAACAAACTGCCCCAGGTTCAGCCCTATCAGTCTCTAAGTAGACATGTATATCCTTAGAGTTCTCATATAGTGCAAACATGTCCACTAAAGCCTTATCAGAATTTATTTCAGCCCTGGCCTGAGTTCCAAGCAACATGAAGTACATGTCAATGCATAAACCTAGCCTAGGGGGGATGTCTTTTAAACATAGCTTAGTCGCATCAGTTAGCAGGTCCACGTAATTGTATTCGTCTGGATCTACATTCTCAATATCTCTGGCTGTGTTACAGTAGTGGACCAGTAGGGTATGCATTTCTGTAATGTAACTAGAAAGAGAGTTAACTTGGATGTCAATTAAGCTGTCAAACATGGCTGTAATTAACTTGCCAATTTGAAATAATATTATTTTATTTATCAATTCGGGCTTTAACAAAGCTATCAATTAGGTATGTTAATTAGTTATCTATTAGGGTTTCCATTTGGGTGTCAATTAGGGCTTTAATTTAAGTTCTTAATTGGGCAAGTTGACTACGTAGTCAATTAGGGTTTCAATTGAGTTGTCAATTGGGGTTTCGAAAACGAAATTGAATTAGGGCTTCAATTTCAGTGTCGATTAGGGATTCAATTTGATTAAGTAGTCAATTAGGGTTTTAATTGAGTTGTCAATTGGGGTTTAGAAAACGAAGTTGAATTAGCGCTTCAATTTCAGTGTCGATTAGGGATTCAATTTGATTAAGTAGTCAATTAGGGTTTCAATTGACTTTTCAATTGAGGTTTTGAAAACGAAATTGAATTAGGGCTTCAATTTCAGTGTCGATTAGGGATTTAATTTGATTAAATAGTCAATTAGGGTTTCAATTGATTGTCAATTGGGGTTTCAAAAATGAAATTAAATTAGGGCTTCAATTTCAGTGTCGATTAGGGATTCAATTTGATCAAGTAGTCAATTAAGGTTTCAATTGAGTTGTCAGTTGGGGTTTCAAAAAGGAAATTGAATTAGGGCTTCAATTTCAGTGTCGATTAGGGCTTTTATTTGATTAAGTAGTCAATTAGGGTTTCAATTGACTTTTTAATTGGGGTTTCGAAAACGAAATTTAATTAGGGCTTCAATTTCAGCGTCGATTAGGGATTCAATTTGATTAAGTAGTCAATTAGGATTTTAATTGAGTTGTCAATTGGGGTTTTGAAAACAAAATTAAATTAGGGCTTCAATTTCAGTGTCGATTAGGGGCTTTGATTTGATTAAGTAGTCAATTAGGGTTTTAATTGACTTTTCAATTGGGGTTTCAATTTAGGGCTTTCGATTATGGCTTCAATTTAGGGCTTTCGGTTTAGGGCTCTAAGTAGGGCTCTAGTTAGGGTTTTCTGCTAGTGCTACATACAGCATACAATAATCATATACTAAACATGCAATAACCATACACTTAACATGCCCATGATTACATACAGCAGAGACTCAACATGCACATGATTAAACACAACAGAGACTTAAATTAGGGCTTCGTTCTTGAAAATCATTCATAGCAATTTCAAAAAAGGAAGAAACTAGACGAAATGATTGCAATCAGATGAAAAGGGTATGAAAACATACCTTCGTGTTTGCACAACCGTCCACGATCTTCACTCGAGTACCACCGTTCAGCGTTGCCGTCGTCGTCGTCTTCGTCTTTGGTTTGATTTCGGAGCCTTCAAGAAACGGGATCGATTTTGATCCCGTTTTTCCCTCTGTACTAACTTCCCTCTCTCCTCTCTCTCGAAGTCTGTAACCCAAGAGCCAGGCGTCTCGATTTCCCTCCAAAACCCAAGAGACACTATGTACTTATATACGAGGGCAGAAACATCTTTTTATAACCAGCCGTTAACACCGTCAAAGAAATCTAGATTTTTGGAACGGAGTGTACTTTTCAAAGATAGGGGGTCCGTGTGTAATTTAGGGCAAATCTCAGGAGTGCCGTGTGTAATTTACCCTTAATGTTTACATACATCTTCTTACTTAACCCCTCAATATTTTAATTGCATCGTATAGCACCTTGCATTTATATCACGTTGTAGTTGAAACCAAAATCACAATTTTGAGAGAGAGAGAGAGAAGTGGTTGACGATTCCCATATGCCCCTCATGACTATTTTGAAAGGACAAACTAGTAAACACTTAAATCTTCTTCCTCACTTTCTCATCCCTAAACCTTTATCTATACTACTTATAAAAGTACGAATGTTGTAAATTATTTCTGGATAATTATATCCTCCATTAATTACTCCAATAACACTCCTATCATCCCTTTATGATTCCTTTTTTAATTTTTTAATGAAATAAATATGAGGAAATGAATCTATTCTAAACATTGAGAAATGAAAAGTGTTATGAGAAAGAATACTAACAATAATACTAAGAATATTGTAAATCATTTCTGAACGATTATATCATTCACTAACTATGTCAATAACACTTATGCCCTCCCTTTTATGACTCTATTTCTAATTTGGTTAAAATAAAATGAACATAGGTAATGAATTCATTCTAAACATTGAGAAATGCAAAGTGTGATGAAAAACAAAACAAACAAATCCCTTTATTACTCCCTTTTTTTAAATTTGGTTGAAATACGTCGTGCATTTTTTGGGGTTAAGTAATTAATGTATTGAAAAACTAAAAAATTAAAAACAAAACAAATAAACTGAAATATACCCAAAAAAAGGCTAAAAAAATTAAATTTAGACGTGAAAAGTCAGAAAAGAAGAAAACCAATGGAGATAATCCGAGAGAAGAAACTTGAAAGGAGTAACTTCAGGATTAAGGAGTATACTTCTTGAAATGCTACAGTCTTCTGCAAAAGAATATACTTGAAATTGAATGAATTACGTCTAGTTAATTTACTAAATGATTGTGCTAGATGTTTTTGCTCAAGCATGATTCAATTGATGTCATCTACGTCATTTGGTTGCCAAAACTACCACATGTTGTATAGCATCTTCATTTTTCAGGCTTGTGAAGTTACAATAAAATATGTATCATTGTTCAATTGCTAAGACTTCATAGCAATTTGTTCAGTGCGAAGCTTTTAATGTTAATAAGAATTTTGGCATATTATGTAGTTTCTGGATTCAAGTTTGCAATGAAGACTTCAATTAAAAGATTAGATTTAATGGTTAATTATATTTTTTGACACATTAAAAAAAAAGAACCAAAACATGATCACATAGTACCTGCAATAATGACAAATAACCTGTAGTAGTAGAATATGGTTTGTATCTTGTATAGTTTGTTTTTGTTTTTTTTTTTTGGTTTCTTGAGGGGGTGGGAGGGGGGAGAAAATTATAATTATGAATTGGTGTTTTTGGGAGATTCCTTATTTATTTTGTTGAATTCACAGAAGTTTCATACAAGTTCAAGTCTGGCCGGAGTTTACATCATAGTTTTGTTACTCAAGTATGTCTAAACTTCTCTTTTCAGGAAATCAAATACAAATACGTTTGTTTTATTTACTGGGTGCTTGTGCTACATATTTTTGCTCAAGCATGGTTCAATTGTTGTTAAGTAATGTCACTAGATATACAAAAATATCACATCTTGTATAACATCTTCATTTTGTTGTTTTGTGAAGCCATAATAGAACTTGTATCACTGTTCAATTTATTAGACTTTTGGTAATTTGTTCAATTCAGAGCTCTTATTTCTTTTTTATTATTAAATAGAATTCTTATTTTTAAATGAATAACGAAAGCTTTATTTTTGTCTTGCGGTGAATAGAAAAAAAATCTAAAAATCTTATAAAATCAAACCAAATTACAAAAGCAGATTACAAAAATAAGGACGTAGATTGATTCTTTTAATTTCTACATTTGCTCTTCTTTTCAGCAACAATATCAAACATATGTTCAATCCAGAAGAAGATTTTCAAACATTGAACTGATCACAATTGTGAGTATCAAATATACTTTTTTTCTAAAATAAGTCACAAAAGAAATAAGAACATAATTGAATTATATTATTTGTTTCCAAAAAACCTAATAATATCACCTCAAAAATTACTCTTAACCACGTCTACGTGCAACGCAGGTGCTCCATACTAGTTTGAGTAAAAGCACCAATTCGTATACCCCTGCACCACAACCTGCTATTCCACTAATCATTCTCTTACACGATCTCGCTATTCAGCAAAGCCCTAGCACCAATTCTTCACAAACCTAAAACCTCTAACATTTCAAGACATTCACAAAAACAACGACTGGCGCACCATACTTTCACAACCACACCCCCCCCCCCCCCCTTACAAGATTTTTTATCCCACAAAACCATGAGACCAATTTCCCATAAACCAAAATCCTCATACTTCCATTATGAATTCATACAAGTTTAATGTCATCTCATATTTGTGTTACCCTTAGCCCTTAATAATGCCCAAAATGTCAAAAGACAAAGACTTTGTACATATTTCATACTCTTCTTACAATTATATAAGTAAAAAAACGTTTATTTGATTACGGAGGCACCAGGTTCTTGTTGGAGTTAGATTTTAAGAATTTGCTCAGCTTAAAATTAGATTGAAATTTTTGGGGTTTTGGATTTAGGCGGAATTAGTGTTAGGGTTTTGTTAAATAGAAGATGTTTGTAAGAGAGGGTCTAATGCAGGTGGAGGTTGTGGTAATTGAGGTATGATGGATGGATGGATATTTTGGTATTTGTCTTGAAAGGAAGGCTACGCCAAAGGGAGAGAAAAAGGAGCAGTGTGTTGACATGTTTGCCCTTCCAAAATAGTCACATTAAGGACATGTGGGAACGATCATATGTTATTTCTATAGCGGAATTTTAATTTTGGGCCCAACCTCAGCATTTTATAAACGTCATGGTGTTTTGTGACCCAATTAAAGTGGAAGTTAAGTGAGACGATAATGTAAACCTCATGGGTTTATATGCAATTTAGCCCTTCGATAATAGAGACATCTTAATCCAGAAAAATATATGGAAACCAAACATGTAAATCTCCTTGTATTTTAAGAAATTGCACACAAGTTCGGAAACTATTGCTAGCCATAAGAGTATGTTTTAGATGAGGTAATTGAACTGATAATTTCACTTTATAGAGGATTTGAAAATACATGACACCAAATCCTATCTTTGGATTAAGAAGAGATGGATTTACCATATTAGAGTAGAAGGATGTTTAATTCAACTTTTCAACGGACAAGAAAGTAAACTACAAAGGGAGGTGAATCGATACTCATTCATTCTTATACGTAGCGCGCATCTTGTTTATCATTCAAAATGTGTTTTGGTGATATGGCTTTAAATTCTTAGTGGCAACTTAGGTGTGGATGAATGTTTTGTTCAGTTCTTATTATATAGTTATAAGCATATAATTACCTATAATTGTTATTTCGTGCCCAATTGCCTTGCGACTCTAACTTAATATTAGTGTGGTGATAACACTTCATTGATTGTCATACTAACCCGTGCATGAGGTGATCTTCGTGGATAGGTGGTTGACACTATCATACTATTGGATGCAGATCAATGTTGAAGAATAAAAAATACGATCATGAGAAAGCTTAAATTCAGTATTATGGGAAATAAAGCTCAAATCACTACAATGAATGTTTGGAGGTTGTCGGGATCAAATGCTTATCATTACACCAAAAGCAATTGATGTTATTATGAGCGCAACTTTATTTCCTAATACTCTCGTGACATAGCAACTAATGCATACGGTTGAGCACAAAAAAGAGTAGGTGGACGTGACCAAACTTCGATTTGCCAACAGAGAAGTTCAAAGTTCAATCAACAATGTCAAGCTGTGAAGATCATGTCACGCCCCCGACCAGGAGGTAGACCTTCACATACTAAATTCAAAAAGTTTCTATTTACAGGCATTCACAAAAAAACTCAACCTCAACGAGACACTCAGAGTTATAAAAGGATAATCCAAATCCAACTATAACTCATAAACTATCATAAATGTTCTTAGTTTCCAAAGTTAAAAAAAAAAAAAAAGCCTTAAACCAAGGTAAAAACTCCAAACTCTTTCATAGCTATTATTCTCTTTCTAAGCAGAACATATAGAATCCAAATCGAAAGTGTAAAGACGATATATAATCTTACCACGACAAATATTCTCATTTGGAGGTATTGACCCAACAAATATCAAATCAAAGTCAAAGAGACATATTCGACGAATTGAATTCATAGTCAAATAGGATACAACCACGTGACACATGAGTGCAAAGCAAGTTACCTAAGCACACGAACGTTCTAAATTAAAAGTTTACATACTGTGATATATCATATCATTATATCACATTAACCTAAGTACGTGAAAGTAGTAAATATTAGTTTCATTTCAAAGGATTTCAACTGATGTCAACTATCACAAATCATATGAGCCACAACGTAACAAAACTTAAAATTTTAAAAAGAATGACTTAACAATTTCATATTCAATTTTAGACTCGAATCGAAAAGAATGAAGAGACAAGTTTAATAAAAATGGAATCGCTTAAATGTGAATACGTGAGCTTGATACGAGCAAATAAAGAAGACATGTGTCAAAAAGAACGAAACAATCAAGACCCAATGAAATAGTGACACGTGGCATGCCACATAAGCGATGTCACATGACTAGTATAGGCTGGAACCTTGAAAAGAATTAGTAAACCCAATTCTTCAAAGCACAGGCAATTAGGTGGGGGGGGGGGACAACGAAAAGTACAGTGATTCTTGGTCCAAAGTACCGCAGCAGCAGTGAGAATTTGAAAAGGTGTTAACACTTTACCAGAATATATTGGGAACCAATAAAACGATGAGGACTTTAACGAAGCCAACAGGAAAAAAAAAACACTTTCACTCAAATTTTCAGAATTTTGCAATTGCCGACATTAAGGGTTTAGTAACGAGCGTATCAAATGTCATTTCAATACCAACACTTTAACGTGAATCAAATAGAGTTTGTTGTTCGAAGTACGTTACAATCTTCACAAGTTTTCTGAGCCTCTAATAAATTCAAAACTTAAAGAATCAATAAACAGAGTTTCAAATTGATTCAAATTCTCCTCATAATAAATTAGGTTTAAGATTCCTTATAATTTATATGTAGAAAGTTGAAACAGTCAAGTCTTAGGTCTCTATTTCTTCCATGTCTCTTTAAAACCAAACCCTTTTTACTACAAAACAAAAACGGACTAATCCTTATTTCTTGAAACTTGGTAAATAGTTCAAAAGACTCCTAAAAATATATCACTTATTCAAAAGTAAAGCAAATGTTACTAAAATTACAAGAATAATCTAAAACATAAAATAATTAATGATAGATTATTTGAGATCTTACATATCCATCAAACAATTAATATTTCTAGTGGATGCAAAGTAAACGCTATTATGAATTAATATCAAACACGTGAAGACTGAATAGATACAACAATGCATCACTTTTAACCTATGAAATAATAGTGGGAACGAATGTAAATAAGTACTAATCTTTCTCCCGAGCATTATTTAACAAGGCAATCATGGCATGATATGATGCGGAGTGCCCTTTTTTTTTTTTTTTTAGGATAATGTACATGTATATATTAGGATAAATTGCACGCGACATCCTTGATGTTTACCCTAAAATACGCACTACTCTGTTTATCCTTTTTTATTATACTTCGCTCCCTGTAGTCTGTCGTTGTGTTACGTAAAATCATTTCTGTTAGGACATCGTGAGAAAAAATTAAGGAAACATTGGTTATTACGATATACCGAAAATGCCCTTATATTTTCCTCCTATCTCTCACCACAAAAAACCAGGCTACCGCCACCACTGATGCCCGCCATCGCCGCCGACTGCCAACCACTTCCCATATACACAATACACAGAGAAATTGTGAGAGATAAAAAGATAGAGAGATCGCAGGCAAATAATTTTTTTTAAAAAAAAAGAAGCAAAGCAGAGAGAGAAACAAAGGGGGACAGGAAACAGAGGGAAACATAGAGAGCGGGGGAAGGGAAAAACAGAGAAAGCAGAATGCCAGGTCAATGGAGAACGGGCAATTTACCTCAATGACCGTTGGCATCGATCTACCCCAGTGACGATCGGTGACCATCTACAACGGTGGATCTCGAGGCAAAGAAGATTTTCGGTGGTGGATTAGTGACCATCGACAAAGGTGATCGATGCGCGAGGATGATATGAGCATACCAAATAGGGGCAACGTGGTGGCCTTGGTGGTTGTGGGTGGGCCAATTTGGACATGGAATGGGCCAGCAGTGGTGGGGCATTATGAGGGTAGTGGTGTTACTCACGGTAACGTCGGAGTGAGTTGCCTGAGGTGGGTCGTGGTGGCTGCGCTGGTGGCCTAATAGTAAGGTGAAGGGACATGGTTGTTGGTGGGTGGCTGTTGATGGGGCAATGGTGCTTGGTTGAAGATCGGGAATTGGGTTTGTTTTGGGAGGTGGTAGCAGGGCAATTGAAGAGGGTAGGGCAGTGGTGGTTATTGGCAGTGGACAGGGTGGGTGGTCTTTGGTGGGGCTATTGGTGGGTATTGACGGTCGCCGAATGATGTTTTTAGTCACCAAAAGGTGTTGCCGGCAAAGGCTTGGGGGTTGGTTCACAGGGGGTATTTGGGGGTGGGGGGGGGGGTGGGGAGGTGTGTGTGTGTGTGTGTGAGGGGGGTATATTTATTTGTTTATGAGGGGTATCACACTTTTTTCATTTATTTTATTAACTTTGTTAACCAAAAAATAAAAATGTATTGCTTAGTGTAATAAGAAAAGATAGGCATTGCCATGCGTATTTAGGATAAACCTCAAGGGTGCCGTTTATAAATTACCCTATATATTATGTATGTGTGTGAATATATGATCTACTAGGGTACAAACACAGGATCTTAGAAGATCTAAGAACACGAGATCATCCAAAACCACCAAAATGATAAAAAGATGGCATCCCAATCCGTTGGAAAACCATAAACCCCACATGATAATGAGCGACCGTCGGCTCAAAAAGACCCAAGGGACACTACGGTTTTGTTCGACAACACTTTTTTTCAGTTTCAAAAAAAAATATTTTAAAGAGTAGTTTAATTTTTTTTTTACAAAAACAAATGGGTGTTTGGTAACTCAGTTTTTTTTTTTTGTATTTGATTACCCAAATTTTTTTTGTGGTGGTTTGTGGTGGTGGGGCGCTGCGGTGGCTGATGATAGTGGTGGCCGGCGGTGGGTGGTGGCTGCCGTCGAGGGTGGTGGTGGGCTGTGGTGGCTGCCAGCGGTGGGAGGGTGGTGGTCTAAAAAAAAACTCATTTTTTGAGTTTTCAAAATTATTCTTGATTTAAAAACTGATTTTTTAAACTGAAGAAAAATGATTACCAAACGCAACTATTTTTTCCAGTTTCCAAAACTGGAAAAAAAAAAAAAACCTTGTCAAACGGGGCTTAGGTTATAAAAAGCCCAGGTGCACACAAAGCAAACACATCAGAGTGTACATGATCAGATAACTATGCCTAGGCCATACCGAGGAAGTGCTTATCTCTCTGGGCAATATGTACAAAGTCCAAATGATGATAGTTATCAGTGAAACAGAGTGCCCGTTTGGATGTCATATTTTCATCTTAATTTATATTTTTGACCAATTTCCATAACAACAAAATTTCAATCTTAGTTAAAGAAATGTGAGGTTATCATATAGTCAACCTCTTTAGTTGGAATGCGAGGGTTATCTTATAGCCAAATTATTGTTGGAGCAGACCACACAGGAAGATATCTCAAGCAAGTCGCATCTCATCTCAATTACCTTCTGACCAAGTGAAATTGCTTGCAAGTAAGTTTGACAGGCAACAGTGCATACGCAAAGTGTTAATAAATTTGGTCAATTGACTCATTATCCGCCCACTAACAGATAATGTATATTTGTTAATTTTGATAAATACAGTTATTTAGAGAATATTTATCTCTTAAGTGTTTGAGATAAATACAATCTTTATCTCCTAAGTGTTTGAGATAAAGTCAGTCTCTAATTGTATCTCTATATAAAGGTTAGAGATATCCCAATAAGTCAAAAAAAGTCATAGCAATAACTCTCTCTATATAGTATTCTCTCTAGAGCAATCACCAAGCTCTAGGATTTGGTTCGTGGACGAAAAACTCAACTCTAGTGGCCGTTTTCGTACCTGCGAAAAAGATCAAGCGTGTTGGAAAAACTCAACTCTAGTAGCCGTTTTCGTACCTGCGAAAAAGATCAAGCGTGTTGGAGGCTCGTAACAATAAAGATCCTACGTCGGAATTTTCGGAGACTTCGTACGATATGTTTCCGAACGCATTACGTGTTACGTGGTAGCACATTAAATCGTTTCAACACAAAGAATCAAAGTGTATAATCATCTCGTAAGAAGAAGAAATGATGTGTTTAGCACCAACAATCCCAAATTCCCAATTCAATCACTATTGCAAGAAAACCTTAGGGGTGAACATTAAAATTACTTAAACCGATGAAACCAAACCGATCAATCTAACCATTAATCAATCACGATTCACGAACCATTTTACAAAAATAATTAGTTCTTTTTTTTCTCCTTCTACATGATAGACGAAATGTTCGGTTCGATTTGATTTTATTGAAGCCTTTTTAAATTGATCTGAACAATTGTTACCCTACTTAAAATTTAACCACTAGTGTATATTAACTAAAGTACGTTAACTTAAATGGTTAGGCTCCAAAACACTTGTGATTGTATATATTACAGAGGCCAAATAGTTAATAAATATGCCCAAACAAATTCAAAAATGACTACAAGTTCAAGCCTGTCAATTCGTCCTAATCGGTCCATCCAAGTCGTTGAAATTGAAGTGTTCAATTGCAGTTTGATTTTTTTTATAACCTTTTTTAACTGACAGTCGTCGGTTCGGTCGCTTTCATATTTAGCCTCCAAAACAAAGCTACCGAGTTGTGCTCACTCCTCATTATTGTGTACACAAATGGTAACCAACCATATTTTCTCGGAGAAAAACTCAAACTTTGTCATCACCACGAATCTAACGTTACATCGTACTTGAAATCACTTAACGTTGTTAAAATTATTATAGTAACACAACAACATAAAAACTCTATAAATGTATACACCGACAGGAACAAAATATGCTTATGATTACAATAAGAAAGTCAAACATTGCAAATACAAAGGAGTATCAAGTATAAGGCTATCTTATGGCAAACTCATTCCCCAATAATGCAAATTAAGGTTAAAAAACCAACAAATGAAAAGAAAAAACCACAAAAGACAATGACACCTTAAGGAGACTAACCCCCAAGAGAGATTAGTTTAGCACAAACAATCCCGGTTCACGCAACCGGACGGAGACAGGTGTCAACATCCCACCAGCGAGTACCCAAATTTCCCCCCACGCGCGCGAATGTTGCTGTCACACGTCTGCGCACGACACTACATTCCACCGTGTATTTCGGGCCCTCTTCCTTAAACCTTTCTCTCTCCTCTTCAAACACGAACACAGCAGTAAGTACAGTACCAGTATGATTGTGTTTCCGCCTCCCTATCTCTCTCTAAAAGGACCTGCTCTCTTTCTAGAACTCAAACTCTTCTTAAATGCCACAGTGGGGTTTGAAACTTTCAGGCTCTGGCCGTTGTAGAGGTTGCCTTTTGGTTGCCTCCTTTCTGTGTAAACCCCTTTTGGCTTCCTCTTTATGCGTTGCTTTATGTACGGGACTTTCTTGAGATTAGAAAGTCTGTTTTGTTCCCTCTGCTTTGTCTGGGTTTGGCCACCTGTTGAAGTTTTGGAGTTTCATGCCAGATGAAGATATTCAATTATGTAACTCCCTTTTCTTTCTTCTTCTGTATCTATATGGGTTTTTGGATTATGTAACTCCATTTTCTTTTTTTTTTTTTTTCTATATGTATATGGGTTTTTGGATTATGTTGCTTTATGGGTTTTTTGAATTTGACTATTTTGCTTAAAGTTTGTTTCTGGGTTCTGAGAGAGCAGAGGGAACGAAAATTGACGTGAAGTGAATAGAAGGAAAATTTATGTTTCTGGGAAGTAAGTTTGAAGGGTTCGAATTCGTTGAACCAGGCCAATTGAGTTCGTGATTTCTAGTAGTAATCCTGTAGCGATTTAGTAAACTTTTCCTTTTTATCTATTGTATATGCGTTTTCCGATTATGTTGCTCTCTGTCTGTGGGTGAAGCTGTGGGGCTTTTAATTGGAGTTCTGCGTGTTTTAAAGTTTTGGATACTTTATAGTGTAATTTACCTCCTGTTCTATCTTGGTTTTTGAGAGCAACAGAGGAAACGAGAATCGGCATGAAGTAAATAAAAGTAAAACTTATGGAACTTGATAATATTGGTATGGTTAAATTGAATGTTATTGTCTCTGCAAAGCAAGTTTGAAGAATAGAATTTGTTGGACTTGAGTTTGTGGTTATGTAAGAATAATCTTTCCTTCTCGGATGCCCAAACTTTTGCAGATGTCCTTGTATGTTGAGTCTAATATCTTTGCAAATGAACATAGGATTATTCCTTGGATTTGATTTACCTTTTTAGTATTAGTCTTTCCAGTTGATTGCTGAAGAAACAGAAGAGAGGCAATTAGGGCCCTGTTTGGCTAAAAATATCATTTGCATTGAAACCTATGGACTTCTCTGAGTCTATTTCTTGAATATAGAAGACTGCGTATGTACCTTGTCGCCTTGTGTTCACACTTGTCAATTCCTTTTAATTCTCTTTTATTTGTCCTCTTTTCAGGTTTCTCTAACATCAGACCCCAAGACTCGATCATGTTTCTGGAGTCTCTTTGTTACTGCTGCTCTCATTTGTGGCGTTTACTTCTTTGGAACTGTCTTCCTTGCACAGGACTACAGCGTATGTGCCTTGTTAAAATGCTTGCGTCTATCTTTTTGTTTCAGCAGCGAAGAGATTATTTGTATATGGACATAACCTGACTATGCTTTAGCCTACAGTGCTAGAGATGCTATGAAAATAAAAAATGCCGTGAAGTGTCTTTGTTGAGTTAGTTTAGATTACATCAAATATCCCAGCGCATTTTTATCTATTCCTCTCAAATGCTGTGGTTAATGTGGGAAAGAAAAGACGGAATCAGATATAAAAAGATGAAGCATCTGAATGTGTAGAGGGCTTTATTTAGACTGGCTCGAGCCTCCATCACCTCGGGGGAGGAATGAATTTTCATTTATCGCACAGAGACTAATAGCTGCTCCAAGATAGGAACAATGAAATATTTCTTTTCTGCTTTGCTATTGTCACTGACCTTCCTGTTGTGTCGTTTGTTTCCGAAAAAGGAACATAAGTGTCTTTTGCTTCCTTGACCGGCCATTTCTCTAAGTCATATGGCCATTTCTCTAAGTCACATGGCCATTTCTTAGTCATGTGCCCGCTGGAGTTTGCCTCAAAAGTAAGGAGTTTGTACATTTGTTTCTCCAGATAAACTTAGCACCGGTATAGATAACTAGGTGACAGGGTCTTAGAATTCTGTTTCATTGTAGTTAAGTCTAGCCTTAGGACGAACAAATACGAGTTTTTGAGTTTCAATTCTTGAAGTTTTTGTTATTTGTATCAAAGCGATCTCTAATTTTGGCTAAAAGAATTCTGCATTGAAAAACATTATCTGAACATTTCCGTGTCACGGTACGTATGTATACAATGAACATAGTTGGGAAACGCTTTTGCAGATGCCACAAAGTCTAGAAGTGGAAGGGAATGGTACAAAGATAATGCAGGAAAAGAAACCTGACCTGCAAAGGCCAGAAGTGGAAGGGAATGGTACAAAGATAATGCAGGAGAAAGAACCTGACAAATGCAAGGTCCGTTTGTTCAAAAAACAAGACTTAATTTTAGTGACATATGGCCCTTTTACATGTTTTCTGATTACGATCTGTGTTAAAATGATGATAATGATGATTTTGGTCTCCTTTTAGAATCAATGTAGGGCCGTTGGTACTGAGGCATTGCCGGAAGGGATTCTTGCCAAAACTTCTAACTTGGAAATGCGTCCTTTGTGGGGTCCTGTTGCCAAAAGTGTATGTAAAGTCACTACTATGACTCCTCTAATTTTGTTCATTGTGAACCTCTGTATCTTTTGGCGGTTGTAGGTTTTTATGGTATATGGGGATTATTCACATGCATCGCTTATTCTGTTATTCTTACTTAGCTTCAAAACCATCAGCTGATTGAGGGCATGCACAGTTCATAAATACTTTGGAGGCCTTTGGGCCTAGGCTACGGGGATGAAGGGCCAGATTGGTGACGAATTATGTCCACGCTTGGATATTTACTTGAAATGACCTCAAGTTACGATGTGGGTGTGGACAAATAACGTATATTGAGAGTTTAAGGGCGGATATTGCAAACAAGCAACACTTCAAGGGAATTTTCTGCAATCAATATGAGCTGGGTGGAACTGCTCAAAATCGCAAAAATAGCTTTGCAGTGAGTGGATTTGGGTGGTAAAAGTAAACCATTCACCTCACCAGACCTCGCTTTGCACCATATTCTTTTTTCCATAGTATGCTGCACGCCTACGCACGCTAAACATTGACAAGCAATTGTGGCTCCATGTGAGGTTTTGCATTTCGAAACCTGGGACCTCCTCACTGTTGCACACGCCATCATTCCCTAGACCCTGCACTGGCAAGAACCTCGTGCAGTGCGTTGCCCCCTTGAGATCACCAATAGTGGTTACACTGCCCTAAAATTAGAATTTTCATGTTATGCTGCTGCAATCTTACGTTTTAGGTAGTCACAGTTGCCATTACTTCCGTGTCTCGTTTTAGTTAAGCTTTTAATCATTTAATTTATTGTTTTTATGAATCAGAATAATGCAGAGCGTTCAGTAAATTTGCTGGCCATTGCAGTTGGATTAAAGCAACGAGAAGTTGTCAAGGAAATTGTTGAAAAGGTCATGGTTGTCTTCCTTAGAGAATCCATATGATGTTATATCTTCATTCAAGAGATGTACTAATGTTCCATTTTGATGCAGTTTTTGGCACATGACTTTGTTGTGATGTTGTTTCATTACGATGGTGTTGTGGATGAATGGAGAGATCTAGGGTGGAGTACCCATGTCATACATGTTTCTGCCATTAATCAAACAAAATGGTTAGTTTCTGTTCCATCAATTCCACCAGCTTGTTTGTGGGGCTGAATTTACATACTATGTTTAATGCACAATGTACGGTGATATGTGACGTAAATTGTGGTTTCTATGATACCTTTTAACGGTGCAGGTGGTTTGCTAAGCGCTTCTTACATCCGGATATTGTTCATGAGTATGATTACATTTTCCTGTGGGATGAGGACCTTGGAGTTGAAAATTTTGACCCGGGACGGTAAGCATGATCTTTTGTGGATAAAATGCATCAATTTTGAGACTGGTTGCTGTCAGATATGTTTTGTTGCTTGAACAAAGGAGCAAATGACATTTGGATGGAACTTAACCTTTATTGCAAGCTGTGTCAGTTTATTGAATGCCATAAACTACGGTTTGACTGGCTTTGTGGAGTGAGGACACAGTGAAGTTGGTAACTGAGTGTCCCTGTAATTTCCTACATCGGTTGTGGGATAATTTTGAATTGGCCTCATAAGACCTATAGCACGGCCCCATCACAGTGCGATGCCTCCCTTGAAAGGGCTAGCCAACAGGTACTTATGAGTTCGTGGGCAGTGTCTTATAAGGCCAATCGAAATTATCCCACAACCTATATGGGATGTTACAGTTCCCCAGTTTGTCTGCTACTGAAGCAATTTCCTCTCTTGTAGATTTTGGATTTTCACAATGAAGTTCTTTCATTGTGGTACTGCTGGTACTCTTTTTCCAGTATACCCTGTGACCTATATCTAAAATTTCCAGAAACAGTTTAAGCGGAGATTGTTTTTCGCCAAGTACTTAGTTCTCTCTCTAAAGCACCAGGAAAGGTGTGAAAAGTTTTTAAGAAAGAGTTTCTCACCAGTTAAACTTTCAGAGAGTAAATTGAGCGCAAAATGCTGCTTCCAATGGTAGTAGGGAAACTCTTTCTAATTAGGGGCTTTTTTTCCTCATGCATGAGTAACCACAATTTATTACCAGTGGCTCACATATTGACTGGTCCTTTAAACTTGGATACGATCTGCACAATAGAAATTGGCTAATGCTATAATTTTACCTTTTTGGGGTATTTGCTGTTTACTTGTTTATAGCTCCAAGGCTTGATGCTTGCACTCCTAGAGACTTAAAACGGATGATTTTGGTGCACAAAAACAATTATGATTTTGTTTAGGTTGGGGTCGTCAAATAGTAGCTATCACCCTAGTTGGTAAGAGTGACTGCAGTCACAGATGAATTTGCTTTTAGTCATTCTTAGCCTTATAACAGTACTCTAGTTCCTCAAATTGTCTGTCTTTTATAAGAGTTGCATCGTTCAGTTGCATTGTTCTTTGTCTTCAACTGGTAGTTTGAGGCAGTAGTTTCCACGTCTGTGGTTTTGTGATGCTGCTTCACTTAATGCTATATGATATCTTGCCTTTTCTTCTCTCTTTCTTGTATATGTTATAATATGTCCTTACACTCAAGAAATGATTGGAGGTCAAGTAGTATGGATCTCTGCTTGATATAGAAAAATGAGGAATCTTGAACATTATAACTTTATTGCAGGTATCTGTCTATTGTTAAAGACGAAGGACTTGAAATATCACAGCCTGCACTCGATCCTGCTAAATCGGAGGTGCATCATCAAATTACTGCACGTACCAAGAGATCAAGAGTGCACAGGTTAGAAGTTTTTTTTAACCTTAACTTAGGTTATAGTCCTTTCTTGCAGCAATTTCACCAATGTAATCTCATGTCCCAATACCCTATAACCATGACTGAAATATAGTTGTTAAATTTGGTGGGTGGAGTATGGTAGATAAAGAACTTAGAGATTGAGTGAGCTATGACCATCAAAAGGTGTTTAAGTTTAAAAATTTGTCCCTAGGGACAGAAGTGCGGTAGTATGTCACAAGGAGTTCATGCTGAACTTCAAGCTATTTGACAGCAAAGTTATTGTTCTTTACTCTTTGCAAGCCATGCTTTAATTGGTGCCTTCCAGCCACAAAATTGCATCCACTTCTTCTACTTGTTGGTTCTTTTGCAGATTGTAGTTTGCTTCCATACATTAACCTAGTCATACTCTAATGAATCTTAACATATTCTCTGTCTTGAATAGGAGGTTCTATAAGTCAAGGGGTAATGGAAGGTGCGATAACAACAGCACAGCTCCTCCATGCGTAGGGTAAAGAACTGCTGTGCTGCATTTTCTTACATTTGTTTTCTGCCAAAGTACTTGGTGATGGTATACATAGACTTCTACTGAGCAGAAAAGACTCCTTATGTTCTTACGCCATGAGTAAATATTGTAATGCAGTTGGGTTGAAATGATGGCTCCTGTGTTCTCAAGAGCAGCCTGGCGATGTGCATGGTATATGGTCCAGGTTAGTACTTGAAGAACATCTTAATGGCTGCGAGTTGATACCTTCTGATCAGCTTGTTAGATACTTCATTATATGATGAACAGAGGGAAAAGCTAATATGTCTTTATGCCATTCAAAAGTTTATGCCGTGGCTTCAAACAACTTATTTTGTGTTAATTTCTTGAGTGAAGTGACAAAAGTACCATTAATGATTAAATGAATGACAAATTTACCATTAATAGTTTATTCTAAGCTATGTCGGCATGCAAAACTTTTCTATGGCATAGGAATATATTAGAATTCCCTATGAACAAATAAGGCACCAGTACTTTTGTGCCTAGTGTCCTTGGAAGTGAGATTAGTAAGCTCTTTGCGGTGTTTGCTTTGGTGGTAATTGTTTTCAAGAATTTGCTGCCTTAACAGAATGACTTGATTCACGCATGGGGACTGGATATGCAGCTTGGTTACTGTGCACAGGTAAAGTTCTTGTGGCCATTCCTTCAACTTGTTTCTTTGAGATGATTCTGGCTGTATGAGAGTAGTATTTCAACGATCTTCTGACAGGGTGATCGAACCAAAAATGTTGGTGTGGTCGATTCTGAATATTTAGTACATATGGGTCTTCCTACACTTGGTGGTTTGGCAACGAAGAAGGCAAGTAATTTTTACTTTTTGTTTGTATGCTTCATGTTCAGCACTAGGGCTCAATTAAAAGTTGTATTATTGACATTTATGTATGTATGTTTTCAAGACTAATACTGTAGACCATGGGTCCCAGATTACAGCTGACAGCACCCGGGACCTAATCTTTGAGTGTGGTCCACTGTGATTGGTTCATATACCATGTTTTGTTTCAAAAGCTTTATCTTTAAGTTTGGTTATTGGAGTAGACTTTAGAAATCTTTGTAGCTAATTCAAGCCTAAGTCAGCCTGGCAGAACTGCTGGCTCTAGCAGATGCAAAAGTTGCTTTCAACTTGTGGCAAATGTGAAATACATGTTAACAAACGGTAAAAGTTCACTTTTTAGGGACTGACTACTATTTTTGGTTTCAAATTAGAGCCACAAGATCACATGAAAGACATCTAGAAACTAGAATAGAAAGGACAAAAATTGCTCTAATGATGTGAGGCATTGTAAATGCTGGTTGCCAGAGAGTGGTAATACCAATATTTATGCCCTAGACTGTTTATGAGGCTTTGTGAGTAGCAATACCCACCTCATTAAAAAGAAAAAAAGGGAAGACCCCCAAGAAAATTAGAGGAAAGAAACCTTGCTAGTGTATGCTTTCATTGATACCACTTGAATGTGATGCTCTGTGCTAATATTATCTGCTCTCCTTCACTTAGCTCGAGAGCGAAGCACCCGCACCCAGCCATAGTCCACAGGCAACGGTGTGATTTCTAAATTTTTTTGTTCCTTATTTTGTTTGTTGTTTTGTGTATGTTAAAGTAAGAAGTTTCTCTTTGGAATTGCAGGCCAGTTCCACGTCGAACAACGTTGATAATAGACCTGAGGTAAGTTCTTTATATGAAGTTTTCTGCAGTGCAGTTTGTTCCCTAATTCAGAAAACTTAGCAGCACTGATATCCAGGCACGATAATTGGTGCTGAAGTTAATGTTCAGCTAGTCACCATGTTTTGAGCTATAAAAACATTCACAAGATATGAAAGATGACGCGCCATTAAATACTGTCCGTCTTCTTTTCAAATTTCTGCACCTTGTGGCTTGTTCTCGCTTGGTCCAGATTTGCTATTAATGCAAACATTAAATGAAATTATATTCGCTCCAGTTTCTTAGGAGCCTCAAAGTTATATCTTTCAGTTTGATGTCCTCTGGGACTCCCGTCTCTTGGTTAGAGTTCAAACTGCCTCTTTAGGGCTCTCCCGTTCTTTGTTCTAATTTTTTTCTGCTTTCTGAAGCCAGAATAATCAGTTCAAATTCATTGATTGCATCCTGGTAATAAGGCAACACCTTTTTTGTGGATAGTGTATATCGGGGTGGTTGCTTAGTTATCATATACGTATTTTCATTCTCATCCTCTGACGATCTACTTCATTGGGTCTGTTCAATGGTTTTGGCACAGGTGAGGAGACAATCCTACAATGAAATGAGGACCTTCAGAGATAGATGGAAGAGTGCAGCTGAGGAGGACAAATGCTGGGTTGATCCATATCAACAACAACAACATACAGAGCAGAGAAGCCGGTAGCTGACAAGATTTTATGGCCTTGTCGAAAATTTGCAAATCTTGGGATAATACATACGTAGCCAGAGATTATATTGAAACATAGTGGTAAATATTCAATTTTCTAGCGAGTGAAGGCATCTGGGTATAGCATCGAAGAGCCTCGGTTTCAAGACTATCGAGGCGGTGTACAGATGCTGCAGATGTGCTCAAGCCATGATTGATCAGTTCATTTTCTTTTGTAATTAGTTCCTTCGAAACTGTATAGGTTTTTATTTTTCGCCTTTGCGAATAGAAATAGGCAATTCTTTGAAATTATCTCGTTTGGTGGTTGATTAAATCATATTCGTCGTTGTACGTAGGGATTAAATTTTGGGCATTGATATGAATAAGAGGAATTTACAATAACAAATGCATCTGGGTATGAACTATCTCTTAGCGCTACATAATGCTGTAAAGGACTCATCATATTACTTTATTTTTATCATTAAGTCATATTAAATTCAACAGTGGAATATTTTTATTGTATTTTAAAAA
Organism: Escallonia herrerae; assembly: GCA_033070095.1. NCBI lineage: Eukaryota > Viridiplantae > Streptophyta > Magnoliopsida > Escalloniales > Escalloniaceae > Escallonia > Escallonia herrerae. The sequence continues at coordinate 173,755 of JAVXUP010000934.1, read as the reverse complement.
TAGATTTTTCATATTTTACTTTCAAAAACATGTAACTTCTTGCGAATATTTCACTATATTAATGTGTTAGCAAATGACATCCCGGTAAGATAACATAAAAAAATGTTTGTTTGATTTTAATGACTGAGTTGATAAAATGACTTTGCTAACAACTTAATTTAAGTTGTCAACGCGATCAACCGTTCTTCGTAGAGGTAGGCGGTTTAGATCCTCTATTTTTTTTTTTCCTAAGTTTCATTATGGGACATAGGAAATAAAAAACTTAAAAAAAATCAAGGTGATATAGTCCGTCCATCTTTGATGGACGAAGAGTCAGATCGCGTTGATAACTTAAGCTAAAAGTTTTTGGTGATAGCAAAGTAAAAAATCAGCTTCCTTTTATGAAATATATATATTACGTATTTAAAAAAAGTACAAAGAGAAAAATAATTTTTTTATTTTTTATTGAAGAGTAGAAATATATATCAAGATTAACGGAGAGAATTAGAAAATATGCCCAAATAGACAAGTAAAAAACTTACGGATGACATCTCCATCCCGTATGAATTGCATGAAAATAAAAGTCGACAACAACAACAACAAAATTAAGAACAAAACTATACAAATTACAGAAAGACGTAAACAAATAAGACGTTTCTTTATTTTGTATGGATATGCAATAATCAACTAACCAGCTAAAACTAACAAGTAGAGAAAACTAACTAAAGAGGATAACAATAATCGAAAACATGTTGTAATAGCAAAAATGTTATCGTAATAGCAAAAAGGTAAGAATTTAAACTTAAAAAGTGAACTAGGAGCTACTTTTTTCTAGTACAGTCGACATCTTTGCTTGTTAACACTCGCCGTTGCTGATTGGCAATACCACTGTAGCATACCTCTCTAAATATTCAGCCCGCCACAATCGCCACCACCAGATCGAGGCTGTTGCCGACACCACTCCTAGAGACCATGCCCTAAAGCTATTAACCCACCATGCTTGGCCAAATTTCATCTCCGTGAATTCCAGGCGCCAGCCATTGACGGTTGCAGTGGGCAGTTTAAACTCCTTTTGGTATTGTTTTTATTACGATGCAACTATATAGTTGCTATTTGAACCCTACCTACCATTGAACCCTAGTTTACACGAAAATGACTGTACCACTACCTGCCCTCTTTCAATGGAGTTGCATTGTAGAGATGTTATTGGGATTCTTTCCTTGTTGAAAAATTATAAAAGTGAAACATAGGCTAGCTGCTTTATGGATCGTCATATTGTGTTTATGGCGATGGCTCATGTATACTAGATTTTGAGGTAAAGGTTGAAGATTAACAGTCAACCCTTTTCGATAAAACAACTAAACTACCATTGTAGTATAAGTATGTACTACAATCTAGGAAGTACCGACACCTCGTGTGGGGTGAGATATGGTTTTTGATAGCTATCGATACCCAAACACCTCACCGACACCTCTTAGTGTGTTTGAATTTTTTATTATTTTTTTTAATTTCAGAATACCACATGTCACGGTATTAAAGACTTTCCTAAGTCGATTGGGCGACATTTAGCTAAATCAAGCTCCCGCTTGCATGCTAAGCCAACCTATCATACGGGCTGGACGATGTTAAGAGCAAACGGACAAAGGAAAATAAGAGTTTGGGAGAATGATATTCACTATATTGCTTGAAGAATGCTACAATGCTTTGGATCACTCTATGCCTTGGCCAAAATGAGGCCTTAATTATTTATACTACTGTACCCTGTCAACGGACGTTGGGGATACATTTGATTCTACGGTCTACAATTGTAGAACTACATACAATAGTCTCTAGATATTCTTACCTTTTATAGAGTTCTCTTCTAAGTCTCTAAAATTATCTCTTATGTACAAGAAGCATGTGTAAAGATGTAGTGAATACTCTGGAGACGCTGTCTATTCATTGTTTTGTAAGCATCCGACACTACGACACCTCGCGAAGAAGTTTTGCAACGTAAGACACCAAAGTACAAATTTTCAAACTTAATTCGGGGGTTTGTGTGTAATAACCGACAATTTTTGGAGCTCTTTTCAAATAAGCTCTAAAGGAAGCCCTGATTAGATCGACCCATTACCGTTGTCTACAGTCTCTTCTTCTTGCGGCGTCAAGAGAAGAGAACGAAGCAGACGACCCACCCAAACTGGTCGCCGGAGGATTTCGCTGCCGTCTCCGGATTCCGGCAACAGGTACCTGCTTCTTTCTCTCTCATTCATTTCTTTTTTTCCTTTTTTGCTGAGGTCTCCTTCTTTCTCTCTCATCTCTCTCGTTTCGGTACATTCGAAGATGACACTATTGATATAGATTGAGCCCTTGGTCGAAGGAAAGGAATAATAGTTGTGTGACTTTGTAAGAGTTAAGTAGTGAAGTAATTTCTTATGACTTTGCAAGAGTTCCATGTTCTGTTTTCTGTTTCTGTTGGGCGGTGAAGAAGAGGGCGCTTTCCCTGTTTCTGTTACCTGTTTGCATGACTTAGTAAGAGTTGAGTGGTGAAGTACTATGTCATGTTATGTACCATTTTTTTTTTGTATTATATTGCATTTAAATTTTAAGTATGACTTTTATTTGAGTTACTTGTTTTTTGGTTATTGATTACTGTTTACTATTTTAGATGTAGAATGTATTTGATATTTAATGACTATATATTTAAATAATAAGAAAATATGGTTTTTTGGAAATTGCAGTGTCTCGGTCAGTGTCGGACTCGGCATCCGTGTCCGTGTTCGTGCTACTTAGAATGCAGTTGTAAGCATACATGCTTCGACAGAGAGAAATAAACGAACACAAAACTATATTTTATCGTGAAAACATGATTTATTTAATAATTATGACTTCATTTTTCTACGTGTTAATTCATACTCTTGAGTACCATTGCAAGTACCTTCAGCCCATTAGTGAAGTTGTTTCACTGCTAACAAAGGTCCCTACTTTTGTTCAATGACATGGAGGCAGGAAGGCTAGGCTACACTTCTTTGTCCTCTAGAAAAGCTCTCTGAAGCTGTTTATGCATTTGTGACTTTTGACTTTTGAATGGAGTCGCTGATAGGGTTTGAGGAATAAGTGACGTCATAACGGAAGACAAATCTGGTGGCTACAAGTTGGTGCCGTGGATAAGCTGGCAAGACTGGAGCTTTGTCAGAGCCTCTCTTTTCTCTAAGTCTCCGGATTCAGTGGCTATGGCTCTAAAAAGAATATCTGCTTGGCGAAGTAGAGGTTGTGTTCCAGTTGTGGTCGAGGTGACGGCTTCGATTATCGAAATCCAGCAGAAAGATCCTTACTTTAGAGAGGACCTAGCAGACACTGGTTTGCATTCGGACGAGATGTTGGCCATGCTATATTGTATGGCGATCATGAGGCTTGTGAACGGTGTTGTTGAAAAAACACGTAAGAAGACTGAGGTTTCAATTGGAGAAGCAGCTGATGTGATTGGTATCCCACGTATGCTGATTGATATTCGTCATGAGGGTTCTCATCGTGATCTCCCTTCACTTCGGCTGGTTCGGCTTGCCTCCACCAAGGCACTTGACTGGTTAGTTTCGTATTATTGGGAACCCCAAAAGTCAGCAATTCCAAGTGATAGAACCACTAGCATAAAGAAAGAAGTTAAATCTACACTGCGTGAATTAGCTCTTTGTATGAAAGTCAATCAAGCTGGATCAAGTTCTTCAGTAGTCAAAGGAAAATGTGTTAAACAGTTTGAGCCCGTTTGTGGCCCCAACAAGTTTTTCTCTCTTGTGGCTAGCAAGCACCAGTCTTCTAAATCACCAGCTTCTAAGAAACATATCGCCAAGATAACGAAGAAACTTCTCCGGATAAATGCTTCATTCTCTTCAGAAATAGTATCGGTGCTATTGGAGTTATTGCTGGAGGCAATAGATTCAGTAGATTTAGTAGAGCTCCCAAAGAGTTCCCAAGTCAGCGATAGTTCTAGCAACATGCAGACTTTACTTGATGATTGGAAATCTGTGATCGTGAAATTATCAAGTAAAGAACCAGAGTTACTTCTGACCCTTCTGAAAGCAGTTCTTGAAAGGATTGAGAATCAGGAAGCTGTGAACTATGATTTTGGTGGAGAACATCTTACATCTGGGAAAAGGGATGAGTTTTGCAAAAGCAAGGTACAAATACTCTCTAACCTGTTCGAGTGGCTGGTTGGCAATCTCAAGGGACTAAAGCTTGTTGAGCACAAACATTTTGCAGCTGAAAATGAAGGTTATTCACCAGCGTCAATTCTGCCAAAGGCAACTCTAGTAGAAATCATTCATAAATGCCTCCTGGCGTCATCTCCTGGTAACAACCATCTCACGTCATCGGCCCTAGTCCTTGCACGTATGACAGGAAATAACTCTCTGGTTGAGAAACTCAACAAGCTGGCTTTACTGCAATTACCAAATACAGATGTCAGGGCAGAAAGTTTGTCCCCCATTAATCCTGAAAACTTCCTTTCCCAGCAAGACGATTTCATTCGTCTAGCGGCTGAGAAGCTAGAGTTTCTCAAACATCACCGAAGGAAGAGCAATAATGTGAAGACAACCTCTGGCGAACTGGAAACCAAGTGTAGATGGGTTGTGGCAAAATCATGGAACCCATGTCCGATTGGTATGTTACCTGGTTCTGTCGGCTATTCTGGCCATCTTCCTATTCTTGACCATAATGATGACCATAAAGAAACTGAAAAGTTATCAGAAAGCAAAGAACATCGGGAACTTGACCAGCCTACGGGAAAGAGAGGAGCTGATTGTGCAATTGAAGACCTAGATACTTCAAGAGCTAAAAGAATGAGGGAAAGCGTGCAGGGTTGTGAAACAAACAAGGAGGAAGATTTACCACCGGAAGGCATTAAAGGCCGGTTGATGATTGGTGGGGTTTGGAAGAAAGTTAGGCAGGAAGAGGTTCTTGCCATTGCATCAGCTGTGAGAATTTTGGTTTAGTCACTTTGTATCATTGGGTTTTCTTCCCATGGCAGCCATAATTTTTGACGTAAGAGAATCAATTGAGGCAAAATTGCAAAAAAAGTATAATATATATCCGCATTGTTGTTTTACACTATTTAGAGTTGTCAGGTTTATCTGATTTGGTTTAATCCCAGATGCTGGTAATAGACTTATTTTTTTTTGGTTTGAACTTTTGAAGAAAGAGCCTTGATGCATGCTGGCTGGAGTGTCCATCCCTCGGACGCCCTTTTGTTATGATTGACGACTTTCAATTGAAGCTTGGACAAGATTTGCTTTAATTGAAGCTTGGACAAGATTTGCTTCTGAATATCAGAACATGCTTCAATCTGTTCCACGGTTAATTGTGGTTTCCTCCAATTGAAATGGATTTTATCTCTATTTTCCTGATTCACTGCATATTACTGGGCATTATTGGTGGCTTATTTTGGTATCAAAAAGTTGCTTAAACCAAAGCGCATCGCATGGTAAGGTGCAAGGCTGATACTGAAGCAATTTTTTGCCATTCCATCAAATTTCTATAGAACTGGGTGGACCCTGGAATGGCATTTTGGAACCAGGGATGCAAAATCATTAGGTGCCGTGGTACAGATCATGCTGCAGATGTGCTCAAGCCAGGTATTTGTTTGTTGGTCTTGGTATTTATTTTGGGGTTAATTGCAAAAAATACCCCTATAGTTTGGAGTAGTTGCAAAAAGACCCCTATTGTTACAAAAATTGCATAAAGACACATGAAACTGCAAAGGTGTTGCACTGTAAAATTTATGCAACAGAATGGTAAAAATGTCTAAATTGCCCCTTTATATAAATAAGAATGACAGTAGTTGCAAAAAGACCCCTATTGTTACCAAAATTGCATAAAGACACAAAACTGCAAAGGAGTTGCACCGTAAAATTTATCTAACAAAATGGTAAAAATGTCTAAATTGCCCCTTTATATAAATGAGAATGGCACGCTCTTTTCACCTCTCTTTTTATGAATGGCCACGAGGATCTGATTCTTCTTCTTCACGAGATCCATTAGATCTGGAATAAGTGCACGAAGGCCTCCTGCCTTGGATCGATGGCGGGCTGGTGGCAGCGCAAGTGGGGATTGATGGGGCTGGCGGCGGCACAAGATGTTGATTATTCATCCGAATTGCACAAACTCAGATCTTGGGTTTCAATTGCAATGTGCGATTGAAACCTTAGATTTTAGTTTGTGCTTTTAGGATTCGAAGGTGGTCGCAGCGGGATTAGGGTCCGATCTAAGTTTGGGAGTTTGATTAGAGTTTGATTTAAGTTTGGGGTTCGATTAGGGTTCGAATTGTTGTGCGATTGGTTTGGGGGTGATGGTTGCAGCGAGACTAGGCGGTGATGGCAGGTGCGACATTCGACAGTGATGGTGGCGGCGGGATTGGGTGGGCTGTTGGTAGTGATGGGATTGTGTGCAGCAGTTGGTGGCGGTGGGATTGGATGAGACATATGGTGGTGCCGGTTGTGGGTGGCGCAAGTGGTAGACGGGATGGTGGAAGAGGGATTGTGAAGGGGCTTACATTAGCGGCGCACGGTGACGGGGCTGGCGGCTGCTAGGCGCACAAGGCTAAGGTGGTGGTGGCGCCAGTCGTGGGTGGCGCATGTGGCAAATTGGGGCGGTGGTGGTGAGGGTGGCAGCTAGGGTTAGGTTTTGGTGGAATTGGGACTTGTTTGGGAGAGAGAAAAAGAGGGAGGGTATTTTGGTCTTTTTAATGTATAATGTTTTTACTACATGCATTTTTCAAGAGCGTGAAGAGCATACTTCATTAATTTAGATGACTTTTCTAAGAGTTACAACAAAATAAGCATTAGAGGGAGGCCTTTGCAACTTTTGTAACAAGAAAGGTCTTTTTGCAACTACCCCAAACTACAGGGGTATTTTTTGCAATTATCTCCTTATTTTGCATGGACTTGAAGGCTAGATAATGTATTGAAAAAATTTTAGTTATTGCCTAGTTGAACGAATCTTCCTCCTACTTTTCATATAACAAAAATTAATGGTCGCTAAATTTTTGGAGTGCCTTTTATTTAGTAACGCTAAAAAATGATGCTAGAAATTGTCGCTGAAAGTGTTAGTAGAAAAGTCACCAGAAAGAGTTGATGACTATTAATTATATTATATACGGGGTTTGAGAAAGATTCTTTCTTTTATGTTAATGCAATTTTAGAATTCTAACCAAAACTAAAAGCTAAAAACAAGAGGCATTATATTTAGGATAGATTTCGACGGCAACTTAGGTAGTAAGAATAGCCTACAACTCTTCATATAATGATCATTAGTTATCAATATTATGTGGCATTTTTATTGACATCTTATGCGAAAATTTTTAGAAGCATTTTTAGTGTCACTAATTAAAAGCCCATTGTTCATGTATAACGACTATCTTTTATTGCTATATAAAGAGGATGTTAATTCATAAGCAAGATTGAAGCGAATTCACAAAGGAATTTCAAGTTATCGCCTAGCCGGCTAAAACATGTAATCCTATATGATTTGTAAAATTCTGATTTTGTAATCTCATTCTACAACCTGGATTACAGTTAAAATTTTACTCTTCATCTTAATAAACCAATTATGCGTTAGACTCCACTAATACAACTATACATCGTCAAACAAGAGTATATGAAACTTGACATCATATTTTTGTCATACAAGACAACTTAGAACTTGACATTACGATGTCTCACCCATCTCGTGTCTTATTACCATCGAAAAATATGCACTATCTAGATAGTCCTTTCCTCTTTTTTATAAAACTTGAAGTTAGGACCTTACAAAGAAAGTGAGCGTGTGGTATCACACAACTTTTTGTACATACAGAGGATTCACAAAACACAGAAACAACTTTTTACAGTTCGGAAAATGTGCGCACGCATGCGCGCACACTATTTTAGAGAATTGGAGAAGAAGGCGTTATCCCTTGCCTTTATTGTTTCGCCAACATCCCGTGTACCTTTTGCCACCACTTTACTTACCATCTAAGCTGCAAATTTCAGGGTCGAGTTTGAGGAGGAATAGATTAAGAAAGAAAAGGAAAACAAAATAGTATAACTTATGAAAGTAATTAACCTTTGGGTTCCTTTTACTAATATATTTTATGTTATTCTAATTACACTATTTCCCTCTCAGGTGGAAGGCACACATCTAACAATAGGGTTCAATTAGAGCGTTGTTGTAATTCGAAAGATTTAAGCGTTTCAATTGAACTATAATGTAAGGTTATTTGCAATTTAGTCCGGCAATCCATATATATAAGCTCCAAAATTGAACTGATTTTGAGTTAAAATTTTGTTATTATTCTTGCAAATAATAAAGAACATATAATTTGGTACGTTTTTTAAGCGAGAATATCTCAATTTCTTAACTTCTGCACCCAAATTCACATAAACAGAGTCTTCACCACTCCCCCACTTCTTGTAAGGGTTTTAGACTTTTAGCATTTCCCCTTCCATCTCTCTCCCCCCCCAAAATTAGGTTTCAGCCTCGCCTCCCTCTCCACATTTCTTCAGCATCCATGAATTTCCACCGGATCCTCCTCCGCTCCCTCCGCAAATCTTCCGCCCTCTCCACCACCACCACCGGTCAAACCCTATCGCACCACCAGCTACCACCAAACCCTATTCACCGCCTAATCCCTCTCCGCAACTTCGCTTACTCCTCCGCCGAGGAGGCTGCCGCCGAGCGCCGCCGCCGCAAGCGCAGGCTCCGCGTCGAGCCCCCGCTTTACGCCCTCCGCCGTGACGCCAACACCCCTCGTCCCCGCCCCGACCCCCGCCTAGCTGAGACGACCTCCGCTCTGGTGGGCCCCCGCCTTAACCTCCATAACCGTGTCCAGTCCCTCATCCGCGCAGGCGACCTCGACTCCGCCTCCCTCGTCGCCCGCCAGTCCGTCTTCTCCCGCACCCGGCCCACCGTCTTCACTTGCAACGCCATCGCCGCCTCCATGTACCGTGCCAAGCGCTACTCCGACTCCATCGCCCTCTTCCACTACTTCTTCAACCAGTACAACATCGTCCCCAACGTGGTCTCCTACAACAACCTCGTACTCACGCACTGCGAATCGGGCAATGTTGATAAGGGCATCGAGGTATACAACCACATACTGGCCAACGCCCCGTTCACCCCTTCTTACATGACCTACCGCCACCTCACCAAGGGCTTGGTGGACGCCGGACGGATTGACGAGGCGGTGTATTACCTAAGGGAAATGCTCAACAAAGCACTAGGTGCGGATAGTATTGTGTATGATAATTTGATTCGTGGGTATCTTAATCTTGATAATTTAGAGAAAGCTTATGAATTTTTTGACGAGCTTAGGGAGAGGTGTCAGGTGTACGACGGGGCTGTTCACGCGACGTTCATGGACTGGTTCTTTAGTAAGGGTAGGGAGAAGGATGCCATGGACTCGTACAGGTCGTTGTTGGACAAGGGGTTCAGGATGGTTCCACCTACGTGTAACGTGCTGCTGGAGACGCTGCTGAAGCACGGGAAGAAGGTCGAGGCCGAGGCGTTGTTCGACCACATGCTGGGCGATCACACTCCGCCCACATTCAATGCTTTGAATTCTGATACTTTCAACATAATGGTGAACGAGTGCTTTAGACTGGGGAAGGTCTCCGAGGCGTACGAGGTGTTCAGGAAGGTTGGCAAGACTCCAAAGTGTAAGCCTTTTTCGATGGATTTAGGGGGTTACAACAACATGATTACAAGGTATTGCGAGCTTGAGATGATGGACGACGCCACACAGATGTTTGCGGAACTCTGCGGCAAGTCTCTATCCCCGGATGTTACGACTTACAGGACGTTGATTGATGCTTACTTTAAGATGGAGAGGATTGATGATGCTCTGCAGATGTATAAGAAGATGGTGGAGGCTGGTTTGAGAGTTATTCCTCCTTATGCCAATAAATGGTTCTCTAAATTGATTGAGAAAGGTATGGTTCTGGACTGTGCAGCAATATTGTCTAAGATGTATGAAAGGGACCCAAAACCCGACACCATGAGCTATGATATGGTCATGAGGGGGCTTTGCCAGGAAGGTAACTTGGATACAACTCTAAATTTACTAGAACAAATGCTTAGAGGTGGTGTTGGTGTCACTCCTACACTTAGGGAATATCTGTCTGAGGTTTTTGGTAAGGAAGGGCGACTTGGGGAGATTGAGAGACTTTTAAACGCGAGGTTGCCAAGCTATGCTGCACAGGGGCAGTCATCAGGACCCCCTCGAATGGGAGGACAAGTAGCACCTCCATACGTGCCACAGTCAGGACCTCCTCGAATGTCAGGAGAATTTGCTGCTCCACAGACGCAGACATCAGAATTCCCCAGAATGGCAAAGCAGTCACCCTCTCAAATGGGTGGACAGATGCAGCCATCAGGACCCCCTCAAATGGCAGGACAATTTGCAGCTCCATATATGCAGCCATCAGAGCTCTCTCGAATGGCAGGACAGGTTCAGCCACCCTCTCGAACTGGTGGACAGATGCAGCCATCAGGACCCCCTCAAATGGCAGCAATGCATATGCAGCCATCAGAACTCTCTCGAATGGCAGGACAGGTGCAGCCATCATGGGCCCCTCGGATGGAAGGACGGGAACCAACTGCGCAGATGCCGTCATCATTTGCCTCTCGAATGGATGGACAGGTACCAAGTGTACAGATGCATCCACCAGCGACCCCTCAAATGGCAGGATCTGTATCAGCTGCTGAGGTGCAGCCATCAGGACCCCCTCACGTTGGAAGATGGTAGGAGCTTCCTTTCAGGTACAACTTCACAGTATGAAGTGCCTGTCAAATTGTTCCCTTTCACTCGGCAAGGAAATCAATGCTTAGCATCTCCATCTGCAACAACTTGATCTGATCACCTTCCATTGTCACGGGGCAGATTTTTTTAGGATCACAAATTATGATTATGGGTCCGTTGTGACTACTGAGGCCCTCTTATATGTAGCATTGTTTAATCTTTGTTGTGGTTTGAACCTCTCCGTATTCATTAAGATGTTGTTGATTAACGAGGAGTCGACGACATTAATAATGCCTGTGGTCTATAAACGAATGTTTCAGGTCTTCAATGCATAGCTAGAAAAATCAAAGCAAATATAAAGAGATAAAGCATTCTAAAATAAAAGGCAAGCATGATTACGTCAAGCATAAGACATATTGACAGAGGTATCATTGTCTTGGTTAGGTTTCTAAGCTATTAAAAGACTATTTTCCTTTTTTGTTTCCAACTCTGCACAGCATTTGTTTTATGCACCAATTGTTTGGGTGTACAATATAGTCATTGTTTTCCTGGACTTCTCATGCTTTGGTGAAGTATAATTTGGAAAACCGTCCTCCTTGATAACTATATGATAGTCATTTTATCTCTAGTTGAAGGAAGATATTGCTTTAGAAGATCAGGATAGATGAGAAAAATAATGCTCGAGATGCCTTGAGGTTATTTGGTGGAGTGAATAGGAGGAGAGGTAAAGCAACTGACGCTTGGTTCTTTGGGGGTAGTCTCTTTCTTCCACATATATTAGTCTTCTTATGTCTTCAAGTTTTATGTATAGGGGTTACGCCCCGTCTTGGCCATGTTAGTGTTTTAGAGAGTGAGTCTACGTAGTCAAGTTTTTTACCCTTTTAAGTGATTATCTTTGAGCAATCTATTCTCTGGTTAGAAAGTTTAGTGGAAAGCACTCTAGATTGCTGGTGTTAGAGCCCTCTTTTGAACTTTGGTCTTTGGTTGGGGTGTTATTTATCTTCTTCTTTTTGCTTTCAAATATGGTCTCTGCCATTGTCATTCTTTGGCAGTTCTCTGCCACTAAGTTCTTAGTTTCTATGTTGAGTGACGAACATGGTGAATATTTCTTACTGGAAGTTGTATTTGATCTGGTGGTATCAAATTTAGGACCTTTAGCCTCAATGAAAGTGTGGTAATTGGGTTATGAGAGCCTTTCTAGCTACTTATCCTACAAATAGTTATTTTGGTCCTATAAATTTCTTTCCTACTAGATAGATGACTAGACATTCCAAAACGAGAGGGTAACTTACGTATCTGCATGTTGTATAACTTGCTTATCTTCAGCCAAGGATGTTTTTGTTCAGCAAGAAAAAATAAAATTACTGTCTACGGAAAGCCTTGGTGTCCAAAAACGTCCTGGAGGCTGGAGACAACAAAAGGTTGAAGATAGACAGGAAATATTCATGCTTGAGCGTCCTATCACGTGTAGCATTGAAAAGAACATTTGTTCATGTGTTTTTTCTTGCTCTTTATATGTAAGCTGAATTCTTTTTATTTAGTGGGATTTTAGGATAGAGGCCCTAGTCATAGGCTATAGACATCTGTGTTTTGTCAAATCTTCGCGGGAGGGGTGAACCCATCTAGAGATAGACAGTAGTATGGTCTATAGATAGTCCACGGTAGTCTTAAACACCTGATGGTTCTGTAGGGATCTCAAGATCGCCAGAGTACTTTCACCACCATGACTACTAATCATTGGCAGTTTCTATCCTCGATATGTAACGACTTAAAACTCCAACCCATAAGCTGTAAGCAAGAATTTTTGTTAGTCCAAATTGATAGTCTTAATCCTACTGGCCATGATTAATACCCCTACCCTTTGGGTGGGGGACTTTATAATTGTTTGGTTGTTGCTCTTTGTATTCTCCATATTCTTCTACCACAGTATGTTCTCGTAGTCTAGCGTCTTTATCTTTTAGTGAGGTTCCAGATCCTAATGGTGTGATGTTGAAGCTTTACTGTTTGCTATTGCAGATTATTGTGGCAGCAGTCCAGGGGATTCATGACATGATGTCCGCCCAGTTTCTTACTGCAGATTTCACGGGCTACTGAATCTCACTAGATCTTTCTGGCAAATTTAATTATTGGAGGCAGGGATAGTGTAATTTTGGTGAGCTATGTAATCATGATGCAGGAATGAGCAGTTGCTGCTACTGATGTATTGCAGGCTTTACAGATATAAAATGAGTTATGTAAGGTTGTAACTCGTGATATATGAAGAAGCATTTGTTCTTTGGATTAACTACACTCATGTTTCTAAGGTTTGGATGGAAATACAGTTAATGACACTAAATTTTAAAAAGTAATTGACAGTGACCACAAATAATAAAATGGTAACACTTGTGTTCATCGGTCAAGAATTCGTTAAAAAAAAATGTACTTTTTTGTTAATGTCGTAGATACGTATTTTTATAATGATAATGCTATCCTTGTAGTGTATATACACTGCATAAAGATTTAAAACCTCTCTCTCTCACACGCACACACACACACACACACTCATCTTTAACTCTAACAATTTCTCTCCTCTCCACCTGAAACCACCACCATGGTTGCATCAATCAAAACTCAACTATTCCACCGTCGGCCCCCCACTCTCATAACGCCGCGGCCCCTTCACTCCCTCCACCCTGTCGCCACCCCTTCCCCCACCCACCCCCTACCGAAATTCTACTCAGTCGCGACATAGTCGGTGCCACCACTACCCCCGATGCTTCCGAATCTAACCTCTCTCATCTTTGTACGCCACCGACGACCAATCAACCATCATCATCCCCGCAACCAACCACCAGCATACCCACAACCTTCCACCACCATTAGAGCTTTCTTACTTTCTTTCTTCTTCTTTTTTTTGTAATTATTTAACTCAAATCTTATGGTGTGAACTGTCAATTTTAGTGTATTGACTGACGGTGGTGTTGTGTATGGCTTGACTCACGATAGTGACGTATGTGGGTACGTATGGGTGTGGTTTTGGTGTTGGGGATATAGGTGATGTCAGTGGTTGGTCGACCATGGTAGGTCAATTTGAGGCTGTGGTGGGTCGTTTGGTGGCGGTAGGTGAATTGAAGGCGGTTGGCTAATTGGTGGTGGTGGTTAATGGCAGCGGCCGCCATGGTGTTGTTTAGTTTGACACAAAGAAAATAGAAGTGATTACTGAATTGTAAAATGGAAGTTGTGACAAATACAAACAGAGAGAGGCCAGATCGGTGCGGTGGTGGTGTTCAGGTGATTGGAGTTGAAGAGGAAAATAGAGAGAGGAGTGAGGAAATGGGAAGAAAACATAGGAATAACACTTCAAGAATTTACATTTTCAGTTATAGGCAATGTGGTCATTTTGTTCAAACTGTTAAGTATTTCAATATTTTGTTAGGTCAAAGGATATAAGTGCCTATTTTTAAAAATTACTGACGTGTGTCTATTTATCCCCTAACATCAGAGACACTGCTGTAATTAACCCTTGTTCTTTATATTTGCCATCTAAGTATTGGCTTCTCGGATTAAAGCTAGCTTCTACATTTCCTTTGCATTCAGAGAGATTCCGGACTTTGAGGTTGATGAATCTTTTTTCATCATACCTTTGTTCTTTACTTTTTCAATGTCATGAAAGAACTATCGGAATTGCACTTTGATACTTACTGGGGGATAATATGGTCATCTGAATTTGGTGCCTCCTTAACCAGAAAATATATAGAAATAAAGCCCAAAACTCTTGTTTTTGGACATGGGTCTTTCTTTCCCCTTTAATGGTTTGACTCGGAAACTCCCAATCACTTGGGTCACTTTGATCAACTGTATCTCTTTACTTGAAGTAAAACTTTAGTCATACATGGGTGCTAGGGAACACCGACACCTAGAGTTGTCAAACGGGCCGGGCGGCCCGCGGGCTGGCCCGACCCGGCCCGGTTCTGGCCCGGGCTGGCCCGGCCCCGTCCATGAACAGTAGCGGCCCCAGCACAGCGGGCTTGGGGCCTGGGCCTGGACCAGGCTTTCAATTGCTGCGAAAAAGCCTGGCCCGGCCCGGAAACGGGTTTGGCCCGGCCCGAAGTCGGCCCGGGTCTGGCCCGGTCTGCAGCCCGGGTATGGCCCGGATCTGGCCCGGTCTGCGGCCCGGGTCTGGCCCGGTTTTGGCCCCACTTGTTTGAATTTTTTTGTTTTTCCCCCCCTTTCTTCCACCCCTTTTTCAAAATTCCACTTTTACCCCCCCAACAGCAATATAACGGCTAGTTTGGGGGGTATTTTAGTCTAACCTATATTTTTCAACTCCTTTACACTCTTACCCTCCCCAACAACTATAAACGGATAGTTTGTAGGGGTATTTTGGTCTTTTGTGAAGTTTCTAAAATCTATAAATTCACACCATTTCTCTCTAATTTTTCACACCAATCTTCTTACTCTCTCTTACCTAAACATTCTATATTTCTACAAGCTTTGCTACTATTTTCCTCTCCAATTACTACTCTTGCTAATTACTACTAGTATTTACTAATTAGTACTCTTGTTTATTAATTACTAGTCTTGCTAAATTCTTTTTAATTACTAACTCTCTAATATTTGTTACTCGTTCATTCTTTTAATTGTTATTTCTTATTACTACTCTTATACTTGTGTATTTAGTTACTCTTACAAAGTTTAGCTCGAAATATGGCTGGATTATTGAAGAAAATGAGGCGTGCATCGTCATCACGAAAAACATCATCATCATCGCAAGCACCACCACCAGCACAAGCGCCAGCGCCACGGCCATCACAAACACCAATCCAAGCACCAACACAACCATTCGTTCCTGGACGAATGAGTACAGGCTGTATGATAGATACCCAAGCCAATTGGGAGTTCAATCAAAACATTCCAGATTTTGAATACACGCCTGATGAAGACCCCCCGCATTATAGTCAAGGACGCAGCTCGGTTGGCGAAGCTACTACTCCGTGGCATAATCTCAACCCTATGCCTGGTCATGATGAAGAAGGGCCGAGCAATGCCTCCGGTAATGAGCCAGAAGTCCAAAAGGGGAAAAAAAAGAAAGCCGAGTGTTGGAATCATTTCGATGTAGTTACGGTGGACGGCATCCGAAAAGCTCGATGTAAGTACTGCGCTAAATTATTTTCGTCTGGTAGTGGTAATGGACATCTTAACAGGCATTACCCTCTGTGTGCACCTCGACAAGGCCACGTCGAACCTACCCAAACGCAGTTATCTTTTGACGGTAAGTTATTTGTTTATAATCAGCGAGAGCAAAGAGACGGTCTCGCTGAATTTGTTATTCATGATGAACAAGCCTTTTCTTTTGCCGATAATCCTAAGCACTCTAGATATATGAACACATACGTTCAACCTTTGTACAAAAAGGTTCATAGAAACACAACTAGATCCGATGCACTCCGACAGTACAATGCTGCTAAAGCACGCCTTATCGATTATTTCGATAAATTTGAAGGTAAAGTTAGTCTTACTTCTGATATTTGGCAATCTCCTTATACTTTTGTTAGTTATTCTTGTGTGACCGCTCATTGGATTGATGTAGATTGGGTTATGCACAAGAGAATCATCGCTTTCGAGCACTTCCCTTATCCGCACGATGGAATGAACATTGCTATTCTTATATTAAAAGCATGCACCACATTTAAAATTAAGGATAAGATTATGAGTGTTAGTTTTGATAATGCTTCTAATAATAAAGTTGCTGTTGCAGCTTTAAAGGAGACGCTTCAACCTGTACTTAATGGTGAATTATTTCATGTTCGCTGTGTTTGTCACATTATTAATTTAATTGTTCAAGATGGTTTAGCTGCTGCAGGAGATATTCTTCTCAAAATGAGGGGTATGACAGCGTATGTTAATAGCTCGAGTCCGAGAACACAACAATTTAAAACGTTGTGTGTTCAATATAATATGCCTCGCAGGAGAGCAGTTACAGATGTGGTCCACAGGTGGAACTCTACATACCACATGCTTTTACACATTCTGGCATACCGAGAAGTCTATACGCATTTTCTACTAACCCAGTTCCCAGCCGGCTTGCCAACTCAAGAGGAATGGCAGATGGCCACATACCTAGCTGAATTTTTGGAGGTATTCTACACGTCTACCAATTTATTGTCTGGTACGTACTATCCCACCTCTCCTCTCGCTGTAATAGAAATTCTGAAGATGGCTACAATGTTAACAAAATGGAGATATATAGGACCCTTTAAGGAAATAGTAAAAGTGATGGATCAAAAATTTAATAAATATTGGAGTAAACTGCCTGCTATTTTTACTGTGGCTACTTGTTTAGATCCTAGGTTAAAGTTGCATGGCGTGAACGCCTCGATACAAGAGATATCGAAATTAATGTGCTACACAGCAGAGGAGACAACCGCATTCACAGCAAAAGTGAGCAAGAGGTTTGAGGACTTGTTCAACGTCTATCGTAATTCTGCTGACGTGCGCGGGCGAGCTACATCATCATCCACTGTTGAGAGGTATTATGCGCCATACCTTCAGGGCTTTGAACATCTAGTAGCAAGACAACTACCAGGTGAAGGTACTTCTAATTCGGCAGGTTCGTATACTTTTTCCTCTTTTAATGAGATTGGTGTATATGCAAATACTGATCATTATTCTGATTTATCAAGGCAAGAACAGGTTAATTTTAATTTGTTAAATTTTTGGAAACAAAATCAAAACATGTATAAAACTTTATCCCAAATTGCACGGGATGTACTGCCAGTGCAAGCCTCCACGGTTGCTTCAGAGTCGGCATTTTCAGCCAGCGGGAGGGTTTTGGATGACAGGAGGAGTCGTCTTAACCCCGAGTCGCTCGAGCTATGTGTATGTTGGAAGGATTATCTTGATGCGAAATACCGCGAGCAAGATAAACCGATTGATGATAGGAAGAGCAGTGACTCGGATATTGAAGTACTTCTGGATGATTAGGTAATTTGTTTTTATTTTCCTCTTTTGATCCTTTTGGTTGACGTTGCAGATTTCTTGATTTTTGATTGCTGATATTTTGGATAGACATGCATTATTATTTTGATTGTTAGAATTTTAAGAATAAATTTTTTCACAAAATATACTTTTTTTCCATATATATAAAATAAATTTTTACAAGCAAGATATATATTTTTTCGTATATATAAAAAAATAGGTAACTTCGCCTGTTTGTTTACAAGCAGCCGGTCCCAAGCCCGGATAAAAGGAGGAGGGCCTATGAATACATTTATTATTTTTCTATATAAATTGTTATGTGTTAAGATTTTATTAATAAAGCTCACCAAGAAGAGTATGAAAATGTTTAACATATAATAAAAAATATAATGGCTAACAAATAAATATGTATATACATACATACATATATATGTATATTACTTATAATGAAATAAAAGGATAAAGATTAGGTTCGTTAAATTGTGAATATTGCCTAGAGATGAAATTTAAAATTGAATAACAAGAAGAAGAAAAAAAAAGAAGGGCCCGGGCCCGGCCCAAGCCCGGCCCT
The DNA here is from genome assembly GCA_033070095.1 of Escallonia herrerae. Lineage (NCBI taxonomy): Eukaryota > Viridiplantae > Streptophyta > Magnoliopsida > Escalloniales > Escalloniaceae > Escallonia > Escallonia herrerae. Next base: position 155,501 of record JAVXUP010000934.1, on the reverse strand, counting down.
AGCTATTGGGCCTAGGGCCAGGGCCTGGACTGGGCCTAGGTTTGCCTTCGGCAGGCCCGGCCCGGCCCCACAGCAGGCCCGATGGGCTTGGGCTGGGCCGGCCCAAGCCCGGCCCTTTGACAACTCTACCGACACCTCATATGGGGCGAGGTACGATATCTGATACCTATCGACACCTACACACTTCACCGATAACTCAAGACATGTGTCGGACACCTCTCAGTGGTATTCATTTTTATTTTTTTTAATTTCATAGTACCACCTGTCGCGGTATTAAAGACTTCCCTAAGTCGACCGTACGGCACTTAACTAAATAAAGCCTCCGTTTACACGCTAAGTCACCCTATCCCTTGGATTGGGCTATGTTAAGAGCAAATGAACAAAGAAAAATGAGAGTTTGAGAGAATGATATTTATTATATTACTTGGAGAATGTCATAATGCTTGGATCACTCTACACCTTGGCCAAGTGAGGCCTTATCTTTTTAGACTACTCCACTTCCTCAATGGACAATCGGGATACATTTAATCCTACGGTCTACATTCAGTCTCTAGAACATATACAATACTATCTAAATATTTATAAGTCTCCCTATCTTTTTAGAGTTTTCCTCTAAGTTTCTACGATTATCTATTATTTACAAGAAACATATGTAGAGAGTTAGTGATATTCTGGAGGCCTTACCCATTTATCGCCTCGTAAGCTCCTGTCTCCTGTTTCTGACACTTCATGACATCTCGTGATTCATGACACCTCATGAAGAAGTGTCGAAAATGTATGAGGTCAAAGTATAAATTTTCAAACTTATTTCGGGGGTTTGTGTGTAATAATTGACAATTTTGGAGCTCTTTTAGATATTAACTTTTAGGAAGTCCTAATTAGATCGGCCCATTACCATCAAGAGAAGAGAACGAAGCAGATGACTCACCCAAACTGGTCGCTAGAGGATCTCACCTTCGTATCTCGCCCCCATCGCCAGATTCCAACAACAGGTACCTTCATCTTTCTCTCTCATCTATTTCTTTTTTCCATCTTTACTGAGGTCTCCTTCTTTCTCTCTCATCTTTTGCTCCTATTTCGGTACATTCGAAGATTGACACTATTGACGTAGATTGAGCCCTTGGTCGAAGTAAAGAGATAATAGTTGTGTGACTTTGTAAGAGTTAAGTATTCAAGTAATCTAATTATATAGGGTCAGTTGCATTAGGCACCCCCAAATTTTCATGCGGTAGCGTTCTGCACCATAATATTATTTTTAGCTATCTGGCACCCTAAACTTTCATAAGTGTGGCTCCCAACACCCTTTGTCCATTTTCCGGCCAACAGCCTCGCCGGAGAAGTAATTTAACTCAAACAAGGAGGGCATTTTGGTCAGAATAATTAAAAAAGGGAGATTATGGTTGAATCTAAAAGCCGATGGGTTTGGCGGGCGGCGGCGCGATGCTGTTGCTGCTGTTTTAAGAGGAAGGAAGGGGGAAGGGGGCGCTGACGGGGAAGGGACGCTGCCGACATGATGCCGAAGGAGGGGCGGCGGGGCAAGGGGCTGTTGCGATAGTTGGGGCGGGGGAAGAGAAGAAGGAGGAAGGAAAAAGGGGGTCGGCGTCGTTGACAGGGGGAGGGGCACTGTCAGTGGAAAGTAAGGCGTCGATTTGAGATGTTGCAGGAGGCGCAACGGGGGGAAGGGCTATTGCGGCCCGGGGAACGTGGGAAGAGAAGAAGAAGGAAGAAGGGGGTCAGCGTCAGTGACGGGGGAAGGGAGGCTACAGGGTGCCGCGCGTGAAATACTGAAGGAAGGGCTGCGGGGTAAGGGGCTGTTGTGGCCATGGGGCTCGGGGGGAGAGAAGAAGAAGGCAGAAAGAGGGGGGAGTCGGCGTCGGTGTCGTCAGCGGGGGGAAGGGGCGGTGCCGGAAGAGGGTGGGGCGTCGGCGCAAGGGGGTGATAAAGATTAGGTTTTCATTCACTTGATATTCCATAAATGCCCCCGTAGGTTAAGCCGATTGATTCTTTTTGGCCTAAAAATGGATAAAGGGTGTTGGGAGCCACACTTATGAAAGTTTGGGGGTGCCAGATAGCTAAAAATAATATTATGGTGCAGAACGCTACCGCATGAAAATTTGGGGGTGCCTAATGCAATTGACCAAATTAGATATATATATATATATATATATATATATATATATATATATATATATATATATAAGCCGAAGCTGAGAAAATATTGTTCAGTCATCGCTTACTTGGACACTTTCTTAACTCGCCATATGGACTTTCCTATTTTGAATTTTTAAAATATTTTAAATTTACTTACTTATGTAATAATGATTTGGATTATCTCTCTCTTTCTCTCTTTAAATTCAATCAATTATATAGATTTCTCTCTCTTCTATGTTAATATGTCCCACTCAAAAAATTTATTTATATTTTTACAATTCCATTAATTCTTAGATTTTGATAAAAGTAATTATTTATATATTCATTTTTAATCTTAATCTTTTTATTTCATTTTTAATCTTAATTATTTATATATTCTCCATCAGTTTTTCTATTAAACAACCATAATATCCTTCCTTTTATTTCATTACAACTTTTATATATAGTTTATGCTCCCATTTTTTCTCTCAATTATTTATTATATATTGTTACTTTTTTCTTGGTGATCTTGAATAATACAAATTCAACACACGCGTTATTTTTGTTACTATTATCACTACAATTGCTATTAGTTTGGAGAGACTATTTTTATTATTTCATACACTATTTTTATCTTCATTTGTCACTAAAAATTAACAATTATTGCTTAAATTCATTTCTAATGATAAAAATTGGTAAGAGAACTCCTTAAAAAGGTTAAAAATTTAAATGTTTGATTAAATTATTGTCACTACCAATTTGATAATTATTAGTAGGCATACATATACAAGATCTCTCAACAAGTATTTTGATAGTTGTGGTTCCCGTGTGTAACACACGAGATCAAAATTAGTTCCTTATGACTTTGCAAGAGTTCCTTGTTTCTATTTATGTTTGAGCGGTGAAAAAGAGGGCGCTTTCCTTGTTTCTGTTACATGTTTGCATGACTTAGTAAGAGTTGAGTAGTGAAGTACTTTATTATGTTATGTACCATGTTTTTTGTGATATATTGCATTTAAATTATAAGTATGACTTTTATTTGAGTTGTTTCTTTTGCGATTATTGATTATTGTTTACTATTTTAGATGTAGAATGTATTTGATATTTAATGAATATATATATATATATATAGACACACACATATACATAATAAAAATATATATAAAAAAAATCAGCGCTATCATGCGATGTCTAAAATCTGGTTTTCTGAAAATTGCGATGTCCAGTGTCCTGATAGGTGTCGGTGTCTGATGCGATGTCCGTGTCCATGCTACTTAGGATGGGTGCCTTGAAAAACTTGGATTGGATACATTGAGGATTATGTTGCGATGGCTAATTACAAAAATAGCATGGATATTCTGTTTCTCTTCCTTCTTTTTTCTTTTTTTTCGTAGTGACAATTGCTTCATTTCAGAAAACAATCAAAGACCACTTTAAGAGAAAAGGCAATGACCTGAAGGAAGAAACTCTCTATAAAGCTTGAAGATGTACTAGTTATGCATAATCAAACAACAAAACAAATAGACCATAAAATTTTATATCACCAAATGTAAAACGATTTACATAAACATGATACCAACGTGGACAAAGCACATCAGACACCTCCTAATGGTGTCCAATTTTTTTTTTAAATTTCAGAATACCACCTGTCACAGTACTGAAGACTTCCATAAGTTGACTGTGCGGCACTTAGATTAATCAAGCCTCCGCTTGCATGCTAAGTCAGTCTATTCCTCAGGCTGAGCGATGTTAAGAGCAAATGAACAAAGAAAAACGAGAGTTTGGGAGAACGATATTCACTATATTAATTGGAGAAGGCTACAATGCTTGGATCACTCTATGCCTTGGTCAAGTGAGTCATTAGCTATTTATACTACTTCACCTCCTCAACGGACGGTAGGAATACATTTGATCCTGTGGTTTACATTCTATCTCTAGAATTATATACAATAGTATCTAGATATTTACAAGTCTCCCTACCTTTCTAAAAATTTTCTCTAATGGGTGTGTTTGATAACGCAATTAAGCACTTAAAACTTAAAATTTTCAATAATTTTCAATTAAGTGCGTTTGATAAAACTAGAGATGTCACCGACCTGGCCCGGCCATAAAGATGAATAGTGCTGGCCCTAGCCCTTAGGGCCTTGGGCCAGGCCTAATATTTTCTAAATTTGGTCCGGCTCGACCCAGTTCTAGCCCTTTTTTAGACCCTATTCTGGTCCGGTCCTTTGGCCATAAATATGGCCCTAAACTATTTTAAGTTATTTTTTTTCTTTCCCCTTCTTTCTCACGCCTCATTCTTTCTCTACCTCATATTTTCCTCTTTTTATTTAACTTTTTGGACATGCACATTTATTTTCAGCTCATGACGATGGTACCTACTTCTTTATCTACTTTTACTTGAAAGGCTCCTCTGTATTAGTTTCATGTAATTATAAAGAGAAAATATATGTTTGTTTGTCTAGGAACTAGAAACAACACAATTTAGGCAATGAAAATAGGAACATAACTCCAGAAAGTACGGGAAAGTTCATGGTAAAAGTAGTCTAATGATGCGTGCTTCTAATGAGATACTTAATACTACGTAAAATGCAAAGCTAGAGATATGTTTGAGTGAAAATTTTTAGAGATATCATTGGAAAATTTTTTGTATGTATCCATTGTTGAATTTAGATAACAAAAAACTTCATGACTAAAAGTTATATTTTCTCATGTGAAAAGATTGTCTTTTTGCAAACAAAATTACTCTTTGTTGCTAATCAATATTCTCAAATAGAGTGAAAGTAAAGCTCTAAGGCACTTCATTAGCCACGAGAGAGATATTGAATGGTTTAGGGCCTACAATTACATTTACTTCGTGAATTAATATTTTTGCCACACAAAAAAGAAAATAAAAAAAGGCCTGGGCCCAGCCCTAAGTTTAGGGCCTAGGGCTTGGATAGTGTCTTCATTTCCTAAATTTGTGAAAGGCCCAATTTTTAAGGCCCGAAGCCCTAAATGGCCCTGCCCATTTTCTGGCCCTCTAGGCCCTGGCTTAGGCCGGGCCCTTTGACACCTCTAGATAAAGCTAAAGCTTGTTCACTTAAGAAATTAATTCTTACAAAAAAATAGACTAAAACTTTAAGTCATGTGGACTAACTTAATGCTGATCACTTAATTTTAAGTGAGATGGTTAAAAGTTATTTAACATATTTTTACATGATAAAAATAAGGGCTAATTACACCTATGTCCCTGAGATTTGGGGGTAATTACACGCGAGGACACAAAGTTTCAAAATGTAACACTTATGTCAATTGACAAACGGAATACCAAAATACTTAACGGTTCTGACAAAAAGACCAAGTTGCCCCTAAATAAAAGTTGAAATCCTGATTTGCCCCTGGGACCACATAAAACCCTAATTTTCATTGTCTCCCCCCCACTCGCCTGTGCCTCCCCCTACCCCTTCCCCCTCCCCCTCGCTCCCACCCTACCCCTTTCCCTTCCCCGTCGCCCCCACCATACCCCTTCCCCGTTGCCCCCACCCTACCCCTTCCCCTTCCTCGTTGCCCCCTACCCTCCCCATTCCCCTTCCCCTTCGCCCCCCACCCTCCCCCTCCCCCTCCCCCTTCCCCTTCCCCGTCGCCGGCGTCTCCTTCACTGGTCGATCGGAAGGAGCGCCGGAGTTGATCGCCCGCTGCAGTGGTGTAGCAGCACAGTGGCTTCGGAGCGATGCTCGCAAAGGCTTGATGAAGCATCTTCCTCCCCCATCCCCGGCGCTGCACCCCGACCTTCGGCGGTTGAATTGAATTGAAGATTGAATACCAAAATACATATTAAGTTGAAGATTGAATTGAAGCCCTAATTGGTTTTGAAAATTAGGGTTTTGAAACCCTAATTGGTAGATTGAAACCCTAATTGAGTTGAAGATTGAATTGAATTGCAGATTGAATTGAAGCCCTAATTGGTTTTGAAAATTAGGGTTTGTAAATTAGGGTTTTGAAACCCTAATTGGTAGATTGAGAACCTAATTGAGTTGAAAATTGAATTGAATTACCTTGATCTTTAATTAAGGCTTGATATCTTAATATAAAAAAATTAAAAATATACAATACATACAGTACAAGGGGTAGCATTGTCATTTTAAAAATACGTATCGATGACATCATAAAAAAGTACACTTTTTGGACGGAACCTTGACGGATAGACACGGGTGATACATTTGAAACACTTTTGGTCACGGAATGTTACATTTTGAAACTTTGTGTCCTTGACTGTAATTACCCCCTAACCTCAGGGACATAGGTGAATTAGCCCTAAAAATAATTACCATCACGATGCTGCCTTAATTAATTTGCTGGCAACACCGCCTCCACCACAATACAACCACCAGCACAACCATTGTTTTCTTTTGCTACCACCACCACCACCACAATAACCACGACCTAGCCACTATATCACCTCCATCGACACCACCACAAGGACAACATCGCTACCATACCGTTATTGTTGTCACCGCGTTCATTTTTGCCAAAATCAGCTAAAGATCCACCACATTACAACCACTGCCATGACCGTCATGTCGTCGCCTATCGCTATCATCACAATTACCAACATCACGTCTTCACGCACCATTTTCGTCATCATTAACATCTTTTTGCCCTCGCTGCCGCTGTCACCACCACTACCACTACTTCATCGTCACTGCCACCACCAACACGATTTTAGCCCCCCAAAAAAGTTGTAAAGTACATAAACAAATGCATAATTTTGGTAAAATGGATAAATTTGTAAATAAACAATTTTCAAACATCTGCTTTTGGCTTACCAAACAGGTTAACTTTTTTTTTTCAGCAAAAATTCAGTCGTTTAAAGTTTTCAGTTTTACAAATTCAATGCTTAACTTTTCAACACTTAAATTTCAGTTTTATCAAATAGCCCCTAAGTCTCTAGAATTATTATTTTTATGTACAAGAAGCATGCGTAGAGAGTTAGTGAACATTTTGAAGACCTTACCAATTCATCGCCTCGTAAACGTACTCGTAAGCACCCGTCTTCAACACGTCATGACACCTAGTGATTCATGACATCTCATGAAGAAGTGTCGAAACGTATGAGGCCAAAGTACAAATTTTCAAACTTATTTCAGGGGTTTGTGTGTAATAATTGACAATTTTGGAGCTCTTTTAGAAATAAACTTTATGAAAGCCCTAATTAGATCGACCTATTATCGTCAAGAGAAGAGAACGAAGTAGATGACCCACCAAACTGGTCGCTGGAGGATCTTGCCTTCGTATCTCGCTATCGTCACCAGATTCCAGCAACAGGTACCTTCGTCTTTTTCTCGCATCTACTTCTTTTTTCCTTCATTACTGAGGTCTCCTTCTTTCTCTCTCATCTCTCACTCCCGTTTCGGTACATTCGAAGATGACACTATTGATGTAGATTGAGCCCTTGGTTGAAGGAAAGAGATAATAATTGTGTGATTTTGTATGAGTTAAGTAGTGAAGTAATTTCTTATGACTTTGCAAGAGTTCCTTTGTTTCTTTCTCTGTTTCTGTTTGGATGGTGAATAAGAGGGCGCTTTCCCTAATTCTGTTACATGTTTGCATGACTTAGTAAGAGTTGAGTAATGAAGTACTTTGTTATGTTATGTACCATGTCTTTTGTACTATATTGCATTTAAATTATGACTTTTATTTGAGTTGCCTCTTTTGTGGTTATTGATTAATTGTTTAATATTTTTGATGTAGAATGTATTTGATATATATTTGATACACACACACACACATAATAAAAGTATATAAAATAATTCATCATTGTCATTCAGTGCTAAAATCTGACTTTTTAAAAATTAAGGTGTCTGGTGTCCTGTTCGGGTAAGTGTTGGACGCGGTGTCTGTCCATGCTACTTAGGATAGGTGCCTTGAGAAACTTGGATTGGATACATTGAAGATTACCTTGCGGTGGCTAATTACTAAAATAGCATGGATATTATGTTTTTCTTCCTTCTGCCCCCCCTCCTTCTAGTGGCACCTGCTTAATTTCAGAAAACAATCAAAGAACAAAAGGCAATAACTTGAAGGAAAGAAACTATAACCAAGGTAGCGTTTCAAAACACTTATAGTTTTGGTTTGGGTAAATTACACAAAACTCCCCTGAGATTTGTCATAATTACACTTTGCCCCCTTATCTTTAAAAATTACACTCATCTCAAAAAGTAACTTTTTCTCTTACGGTGTTAACGGTGCAATGCAAAAAGACACGAATGCCCTTCAGACTGTTTTCTTGGAATTTTGGAGGGAAAACTTGTTCTTGGGAATTAAAGGGAAAAATTCTTTTTGAGAAAGAGGAAAAACAAGTTGGCAGAGAGGTAGGTAGGTAGGGGTCACATGCGATCGAGAGAATGGAGATTATGCACACGAGTGAAGCCTAGAGAAAAATAAGAGTGAAGTATTTCACAACCCTAATCTTATCTCAAAATCGACACACCCACTTCTGGTGTCACTGTGCTGCGGGACGAACGAACGGTGGCTTTCTGGTTGAAGGTATGTTTTCCTAACCTTTCATGTCTTTCACGTTTTACTCATTACTTTCCATTTCTGGTCTCTCTTTTTTTGCATGATTTCCCTAGTTGAACTCCAAAATTTAAAAGCCCAAATTGCAAGCCCTAATGTAACCCGTAATTGAACCCCTTAAATTGAATGCCCCAATTGAACCCTAATTTAATGGCTTATTCTCACTTAGACACGTAATTTAACCCTAAATTGAATGCCCTAATCGAACTGAACCTTAAATTAAACTAATTGAACCCCCTGCGGCATATACTCAGTATCTCAGAAAGGCCATTGATTCTGCCTCATCTCTGGTCTTTGTTCTTTTCTTAATGTTTAATTCATATGGAAAGAATAGTTGGGATGGATTACTCCTAGTTGGGAAACGTAGCAATAAACTCATAACATAGCTCAAAGGATTGGATCTAGTAAGTACGACCATTGTGAATACCGATTAAAAGGTTTCAGGCTATTAGCCTACTGGTGTCGATTTCTTATGCATTTAAGCGAACCCTAAATTGAACTAACTGAACCTCCTAATTGAACCCTAAATTGAACTAATTGAACCACCTAATTGAACCCTAAATTGAATGCCCTAATTCACTTGAACCCTAATTAAATCCTAAATTGAATGCCCTAATCGAATCAAACCCTAAATTGAACCCTAAATTGAATGTTCTAATCCAACTGAACACTAAATTGAACTTATTGAACCCTAAATTAAGCTAATTGAACCCTAAATTGAGCTAATTGAACCCTAAATTGAATGCCCTAATCGAATTGAACTCTATATTAAACTAATTGAACCCTAAATTTAATGCCCTAATCGAACCTAACCCTAAACTGAACTCCCACTAATTCACTTAGAACCCTAAATTGAATGCCCTAATTCACTTAGACCCATAATTGAACCCTAAATCGAATGCCTGATTGTAGCCCTAATTTAACCCCCTAATTCTTTATCCTTGTACTACAAAATGGCCACTGAAAGGAGATATGAACTGATGGTCCACTACTGTAACATTATTGATAGCATATTTGATGTGGATCCTGACAGATACAGCCATATGGACCTGCTTGCTGATGTAAATGATCTAATGTTGACAGACCTCCTCCCTGGGTTAGGTATAGCTATTGCCCTATACTATACTTTGCCTGGAACCAATGTCAGGGCTGAAATAACATCTGATAAGTCTTTACTTGACATGTTTGCACTGTATGAGAATTCAAGGGAGATTCATGTGTTCTTAAAAACTGTTGAGGCAAAACCTACAATAGTTAGTTATCCAGAATAAAATGTAGGGGAAGCTAGAAATGACAGTAGACCTGGGAATAGTAGGGCATCTGAGAGTGAGAGTGATAGCGAGGATGGCAGTGAGAAGGAGATGCACCACACTAGTGATGATTCTGATTCTGAGGATAATGATTGGGAAGTAAGGGAAGAATTAAGTGAGATTGATGACGAGGCAAGTGATGAAGATCCTATGACAGATGATGATCAATTAGGTGAAGATGAGTTGTCCAACAGTGATAATGAAGATGAAAACCCTCTGTACAACAGTAATGATAACTTGGATGCTGAAGCAGTAAATGTAGACAAATACATGAGAGGAGAGCTATTTGAACATAGGCCAGATGAAACCATTAAACTGTACAAGGGTTTGTTGTTTAAAGATGTTCATTATTTTAGGGCAACTTTGAGATATTATTGTATTCAGACTGGGTTTAAGCTGGTCAGAGATAGGAATAAAAAGAACAGGGTTGCTGCCCACTGTGGCAATCCTGGATGTAGTTGGAGGTATATGCATCTCCTATTCCTAATGGGAAAACTTACAAAATCAAGAGCTTAGGTCCTGAACATTCTCGTGTAATGGGCAATACTAACAAGGAGGCCAATTCCACGTGGATTGCACTAAAGCTAATTGTGCACATTAGGGGAAATCCTGATATTACCTTAGATGGCCGTAAGAGTTATTGCTAGAAAACTATGGTGTAGAGGTCCATATAATGTAGTTGTACAAGGCAAAAAAGAAGGCACTAGAAAAGATTGAGGGGTCACATGCTGAATCATATAAGAAGCTGTGGATATATGGGCATTGGGTGATGAAGACCAAGCCTGGGAGCTTGTTCAAGCTTGAAACTGAAAGAGTTCCACCTAACTTGGATTTGCCTCACTTCCATAGGCTTTTCATTTGTAGCTGTGCAAAATGGCTTTAAGGATAGTTGTAGGCCATTTTTTGCAGATGATGGATGCCATCTTAAAAGGCCTTATGGAGGTGTATTACTGTCTGCTGTGGGCCTTGATGGGAATAATGGGTTGTTCCTATGGGATTTGCTATTGTTGAGAGTGAGAACACACAAAGTTGGAGGTTTTTCCTGCATCACCTTTATAGCATCATAGGTGATGGTCCTAAGCCAAAGTCATGGGCGATCATGTCTGATGGACAAAAGGGTATTGAGATTACCCTCGCAGACATTATACCACATGCAACTTATAGGAGGTGTTATAGACATCTTTTCTGCAACTTTAGGTCTAGATACACTGGCATGAAGCTTAAAAGCTATTTTTGGTCTGCTGCTAAGGCATACAATGTGGATGACTTTAGCCTAGCTATGAGACAGATGGAAGACTTGTCACCAGAAGCAGCTGAGTGGTTAAAAGGTCGTAAGGTAGAGAGCTGGACTAGGTATACATTTGACTCTGCTGTTAAGAATGAGCAGGTAACCAGTAATGAAGGGGAAAACTTGTGCTTCTTAGGAGGATCTAGTAGCTCCAAGGATAATAAAGAAATGTAAACTGGCAGTTGCTAAATCTAGGTGCTGTAAAATAGTCATGGGTGCTGGGGGTATAGTGTTTGAGGTAGCTGACCTTGGGAAGGTGCATGTTGTGAATTTAGTGAGGAAAAGTTATTGTTGTAGGATTTGGGACCTTACAGGCATACCTTGTAAGCATGCAACAACATGCATCAATACCAAGAGAATGAATGTGGTTGATTTTGTGGATAAGTGTTATAGCAGGGATACTTCTTTGAAGGCTTATGGTCATTTTATGCACCCACTGCATGATGGGACCCACTGGCAGCCAGCTCCAGGGGATCCTTTGCAACCTCTCCCTTTTTAGGAGGTTGCCTGGGAGGCCAAGAAAGGAAAAGAAGAAGGCAGCTGATGAACCTGTTAGAGAAGGAAAAAAGGTCATGCACTCTGAAGTGTGGAATTTATAAGCAAGTTGGGCATAACAAAAGGACCTGCCAAAAAGCACCAGTGGGAAGCAATAGAAATGCCAATGCTGCAAGACCAAGGAGGGGAGGAAGCAAGGTAGAGGCAGTTAAGGTAGGGGCAGTGAAGCCGGTTGCAGTCAGGTTGGGTGTAGCCAAGTTAGCATGAATGAGCAGGTAACCAGTGATTTCTTTTAATTATTTTTCAGACTCTAATTTATTATGTTTTTCTCAAGTTTTCTCAATCTATATTATTATTATTTTTTAACAGGGAGGACCCGAGGTGGTGGCTCAAACCTAGGAGTCACAGCCTTGAAGCTGTAGTGAATTGTGCAGATTATTTTGTAGATATGAAATAACTTTTGTGAAACTGTGAATGAAGATTATTTTGTGAAGCTAGTTGAAGATAGATTGAATATTTTGTGAAGCTGATTGAAGAAACCGTGAATGAAAATTATTTTGTGAAGCTAATTGAAGATAGTGTGAAGATTATTTTGTGAAACTGATTGAAGAAACTGTGAAGACCTTGTGACTAAATACAAGTTTTTAAAGTTGAAGTCCAAGGAATACGTTAGCTTTAGGTCCCAAATATGTTGACAGACAATGTGTACACTTTGTAAAGTTTAGGTTACAATCAACACATATGCACAAGTTTAGATTATGTAAGTTTAGAGCTTGGGGATGATGTAAATTGTCTATTTTTGGATAATATAATCATGGTTGTATTAAATCTCAGTACTTTTGTGTAATTTACCCTTTGTGTTTTTTCATGAATATGCACAAGTTTGTGTGCACACTGCAGTTTGGTGCAGTGTGTTTGTGCATTTGTTTTGTTGCACTTGGGTTCTCTGCACTTGATCTGTTGCAGTGAGTTTATGCAGTTTGTTGCAGTACAGCAGTGTGCTATGGTGTGTTGGTGCATACTGCTACGGTGGTGCAGTTTGTTCGTGGATTTGGTTGCAATATGTTGGTGTACCCTGGCATGATTTGGTGCAGTTTGTTTGCGTGCACACTGCACCCCAGTGCAGTGTGTTAGGTGCGTTTGAACAGTTGTTTTGATCAGGGTGTTTGATCAGGTCCTGAACATTATGCATGTTTTTCAGCAATGTGTCACTCCAATCCAACCATTCATGCATCACATTCATTCACAACATGTCATGAGCACAAACAGTGACTTTTAAAATTACAAAAAACTCTCTTGAGGTTTGCAGTAATTATACTGAGATCCTACTAACTTTAACATCAGAGAAGGCTAAATAGAGAGAACCCTATAAAATCACATTCATTCCCCTTCTTCATTCAGAGTCATTACAAAAGATTACAAAAGAGCCCTGGAAAGGAAAATGAAGCCCACATTACTTGCAATACATAAACACACACTCACATCCCTCATTTGCGGATAATAAAAATCATCACCATAATACACATCCATGAGGAAATTAGAGAAGAAATAACCAACAACTTCATTATTGCTTGATTAGCTTCAATCAACTGTAATTTCTACCTGATTACAACTCCATTTCCATCAAAAAATTGCATCTTTGCTTCTTCATTGATCTCAAGCCTTTGAATCTCTTCTGAAAACTCAGATGAGCATTTCATTGACCTTCCACTTGTCTTCATTGTTGCTCTATCAGGTGTGTTACCAGCTAAACATTTTACATCCACCACTTGCACAAGAGAAGAATAGCTTACCCTTACTCGGCTTCTCATCAGATTCAACAATCCTTAAGTTTGCCCTTTTTCTACACCAACAATTCATATACCTAAACCTCAGATCCAACCATTCTTCACTATTTTCTGACCAAGACATTGTTACCTCCTCAAGCAGGTGGGTCTGATTTTACTTTATGGATAAAAGGGTACGGGCAGAAGGTGGAGGAAGGGAAAAAGGGTATGTGGATGAAATTTTGTAAAACCCAACATTATAAGAAGACCACACAGGTGTATAAAGAACAAAGTGGGGTATTTTGGGTATGAAAATCTCATAAAGTAGTGTGTCAGGGAATCTTTTCACGGAGTTGGGCCTGCCATTAAATTTGTGTAGTTGTGTATAATGCGGGTACAAACCTCAGGGAAATGGAGTGTAATTTTTAAAGACAGGGGGCGGAGTGTAATTATGGCAAACCTTAGGGAAGTTTGTGTAATTTACCCTTTTGGTTTTCTGTTTCTAAGAAAACAAAAATCAGTTCAATTTTTTTTTTTAACAAAAACAAATGGGTGTTTGATTACCCAGCTTTTATGTTGAGCCTTTTCTTTTGGATGTTTGATTACCCAGTTTTTATTTTGAGTTTTTTCTTTGGTGGTGGTTTGCGGTGGCAGTGGTGGGACGTAGCAGTGGCCAGCCGGCAGTGGGCGGTGGCTGTAGTGGTGGGAGGTGGTGGTCTCAAAATAAAAACCAAAACTGAAAATTCAAAACTTCAAATGAGAGTTTTAAAAAATAGTCCCTTTTTTAAAAACTGGTTTTCAAAACTGAAGGGAAAAAAAACAAAAACTATTGCCAAACGCGTTTATTTTCTCCGGTTTACAAAACTGGAGACAAAATTGAAAAAAAAAAATGAAATCAAGAGCTTGGAAATCGAATTATAGTTTTTACAATTTTACAGAACCCTAATTCAACAATAAAGTAAGTACCAATTTTGTAGTTGATAAAATCTAACCGAAAGTATGTAAGGTTTGAAGATGTAGTGTAGTGCAAACTCAAAGATCAAAACAAATGGACCATAAAACTTTTATATCACCAAATGTAAAACAATCCTACAGACCAAAATAGTTGTAATTTACATAAACAAAACACATCCTAGAACAACACTTTGCTTGTGCAGAACTCCCGAAAAAGTACTACAACAGGCTAACATGGTAGGCTGCGGGCGGATAATAGGGCGGACGCATCGGTGGTCGAAGGTAGTAGGCGTTGCAGCGAACCAAACCACCATATTGACGGTAGTACAGTGGACCTATCCGTGGCGGCAGTGGCCTTGGCATCGGAGGCGCCTGCATTGGCGGCGGCATCGAAGGAATCCAAGGCTTCTTGATTATTTTGGCAGTGATCCCATACAAGAACCCTTCGTGCAGCCTCTCATCCACCTTGTACAGTTCCTTCATCTTCAAGAAAGCAAGTGCAGTCACCAAGCTGTCCGAGCCGGCCTGATGAGACTGACCACAGCGTTCGACTTTCAGCAGCTTCGCGAGGCGACTCAGCCCTAGATTATCACCCGACAAACTCGGGCAACACTGTGCCATACGCTTTGTATCGTACACACGCCCAAAGTAACCACCGATCAGGGTAACGAACTCAAGAATGGAGCTTGGTAGCCTTGCTTGGGTGACGATTTTCAGCAAGTAGGCCAAATCATACAGACCATGGAAGGTCACCCACTGAACCCTTTGATTTGCCGCCAATATTTGCTTGAACTTCATGGCAAAGAAGTGCGAATCGATCCCCGATTTCTTGTTTTCTTCCAAATCTATCCCGTTGGTCTTTAGCAACTCAACTGAGGCGGGAACGTGAAGATCCCCTCCTTTTAGGTCGAAATCGCAGAAGTTGAATTGCCAAACGCCAGCAATATTGCCATTGGAGTCGGACAGAGTGAAACCCAGTTGGATGGGCTTGAGACAATCGACGTTATGCTTCAGATCACTGTATCGCTGCTCCTCTGGAGCATCCCGGGGAGTGTTGCGCAAGAAACCAGGGAATTCTGTATCAATGGCGACGACGGGGAAGGACTTCAAGAGGTGGTTGATGATTGCAAGTTCCGATTCCAGATTCTTGCTCCACACCTCTCTTGCTTTCAAAGATTCAGACATGCTTGCAACTTTCTCCTTCTCTGTTTTTTCTTGTGGTTAATGCCGCCGTATTTTGCAAGGTTATATAGGCATCTGCTGCTAATCCGAAAGGTAGTAGGATTAGGAGTAGTGGGTGTGAATCCTTTTTGAAGTTGGTTTTGGTAACGTCTCCTCAACAAAGATTTGGAAACCTTAAACGGGCAGAAATCCTACGAAAGTCGGTTCTTGGAATGTGGTTCTTGAAATGTTCGATCAAGAAACTCATGTTGTAAACGTTAATGAAAGAGAGACAAAAATTTAACAAAACGAAGGAGACAGATTTTTAGAAAAAAAAATAGGAACTTTTCTTTTTTTGGGTGTTTAATATAAAAGATTAAATGACCTTCCCAGCCTTCTCGTAGTTTGCGTAAACACCCTACAACATATTACACAACTATTTCACGACAGTTAGAACTATTCTTTATTCGATTTCAAAGCTATCGTTATAAGTATTAAGATGGGAAACTTTAAAATCTAGCCTTGAGTTCGCATTTCCTTCTCGATACCTGTCTCCTATTGTGTTTGCTTGAAATCATTCCATGCCCTTTGCCAAACATATCGCTTCAAATAACCGATTTCCCAACATTAACTTGATGTTGCAAAGACTTTCGAAGGGCAGAAACCCTGTTAAAATCAGTTTTTAGAATGTACGGTGAAGAAACTTTTAAGTCATAAATTTAATGAAAAGGGCATAAAATTCAACATAAACAAAGGGAAGAAATCGTACTTCATTTTCCTTTAGAATACCTAAAAAGTACTTTTGGCAATGATACGTGAGATATAACATCATAGGAACATAATCGGAGTTTTTTGTAACTGCATTATCATTCTACCTTTTACTTGCATGTTCCATGACGCCCAACATTGAAGTAATACGCTCCATCCTCTCTCGAGTAGACTGGTTTAGCTCACGATAACAGCAAATTCTGGTAAGCTAAGGAGCAAGACAATAAATCTTCAGGAAATTCATGAAAGTAAGTTCCTCTGTTATCTCTCTCATTCAATCCAGAAATTTCTGCAAAAAGGGTAACTCCTCCAACTAGTTGAGGATTGAAAATTCTCTACCAAAAATTTACTGTACATTTCTCTGTATCGATAATCAAAACTAACACTGGCAGAGTATGCAAAAAGCCCTGCCAAACTATGGAAAGAATTAAAAAGGATGAGGAAAAAAAAATGTCAATTCAGAATTCTCAAAACTCCATCACTGTTAAGGTGAGGTTGAGTAAGGGCTCCAGCGCACTTGGAGCAAACTTTCTAGCAAACAGGTAGCAAACAGGTGTTTTCTCTGAATTGTACGAGCACTGCGTCCCATTGTTCCTGATAGACTGTAAGAAATCTTCAGTGATATTTACCGCCCCATAGGTCGCAGGATGTGGACCCCCCAAAGACCAGTTAACCCAAGTCACAGTCCGGTTACCATTTAACGCTCCGTAGAACATGTGCAGGTAAGTTGGAATATAGTGCTCGTCGGGGTAGCAGGCAGGTTTACAATACTTCCTGAAGAGGGTGTAGTATCTGGTATCCGAGACTATGGTAATAGCAAGAGCACGGTTAAGCTCAAACCATTGAGACCCCTTCCTCCAATGCGAGAGCTTAATATCAGGCAGCATCCGTAGGCTGTACCGGCCTCGCCCATTACGAGAAGGATCATCGTATGATTCAACAAAGCTCTGAACGGATCCAAGGAGATATTTGTAGACAGTTTGGAAGTTGTAAACTGGGATACAACTCTCGGAAAGAAGAACAAAACGCTCGTTTGAGAAGTCAAGCAAGGCATTGGCTAATAGCCGCCTCTCTGCATCAGCCAGAGATGCTGTTCCCCATTCAACCTTCTGCAAGATGAAAAGCAAGATAAATTATTTTAAATGACATTATAGAGCTCAACTTGCAAAAATTTTACAGAGCTGAAGCTAAAACATAATCAACCAGTGAAACATACATAACGGTACAGGATTGCTGTACAGAAGCTTAAACATTATAGAGAACATGACTTTGCATATGCAGTAGTGAGGCAAAAGGATTCACTCGATCCGTCCCCAGTAACACTAAGGCTTATTCAAGTTGAGTAGATTTAAGGTCAGGTTCCAATATAAGTCCACAGGATGATCTATAACATGTAGCTTGAGGGTTGAAACTTTACTATGACACGGTCTTACCATATAATATAAGCAAAAATTTGGCAGACATCAGTAAGTTACCAACTTGATATTCAAGGATAGCTGAAGACCTGCTTCCTCAGAGCATCTCCCAAATAGGTTAAACTATTAAGCTAGTAACTTCTATAACTTACCTTAAAAAATAGAGCAACTTCTCCTATTCCAACAAACTAAAGCTATATATTAAAGGAATATTAGGTTTGGCAAGGGAACATGTATCAGTGTAGCATTCTGAACTAATGCATACTACAAGCAAACTACATTAACATAGTTTTGTAACAATCACGAATTCCATTGTGGCAAGTTAATACTTCACCTCATAAGTTCCAAACTAACAATCTTTGCCTACACGTCTTTACAGTATGAAAAAATCTCTTCCCAATTACTTTTACTAACCCCAGATTCTTTAATGCACGACCACAAAATATTGATTTTAGACTAAAATTTTAAAACCTTAATAAGCCCGAAATACTTTCACCCAGTGCTATAATTATTTTATGCATGTAGCCCACCCCAACTAAGTTTGGACAAAAGCTTAATTAAGATCAAATTAAGCTCTTAGCTATCTCATCCAGTGGGACTTAAGGAGATCCAGGATATCAGAGAGAGAATTTTGCCAAAAGAATAGAAGCAAGGGACAAACTGAGAATGGCAACGACACCAAGAGGTTAGGTCTGCTGAGGTAGCTGCCGCCAACTGCTAAAAAATAGCGGATCTTATACTTCCTCTCTTACTTTCTACCTTTCCTGAAGAAGAAAAAATGAGTTAAATCATAGTCTAATTAATTTTATGGATCTTTTGACATTCATTAGAATTCTGTACATAGACAAAAACAAAACAAACCAAAACTGTGAAAGCCTAGAAATATACATGCCCAGTTGAGATGTGATATGATTGCATCGCGATTCTGTAGTTTGGGATTTATCTGAAGGAAAAGGAGATATAAGAAAACCTGCTCCCATTTCGAGCCCCATTGTTTCGAATTTTCCATTTTTGGACAGATTTTTCATATTTTATTGCCTTGGCCTTAGCTAGTACTTCAGTTGAAGCTTATAAAACTTCTTATCCAGAGCAAAGAAACCAAAGCAACCGAATAAATTGAACTCACCAGCATACAATGCAGTGCTAGCAAAATTAATTCTAAAACATGTCAAAATACTGATTCCATCTTTTTGTGAATAATTGTGGTGCATAAAAAATGATTCGGAAGGAAACCCTCTGTTAAATACCCCTCAAAGCACCAAACCAACAACTAGAGACAAGAGTATGTTGCTGACTTGAGTAATTATCCTTACAAGCACATTATTTACCCTCTCGCCTGAGTGCTCTCAATCTTAGATGACGTATGCTCGTAGTCCAATTAAATACTGAGTATTCCAGATTCTTACATTAGTGCTCCAGTTCAGCATTTTTCCCTTTCTTCTCTGGGATCTGAGAAGAAGCCGGCGGTTGGAGGAAGGGAAAGAGGAGGGGGGTGGGTGGGTGTGGGGTGACGGAACTTGATCTTGCCAAAGTAAAAATAAAACTGGCAACCCAATAAGGAGGATGTACACCTTCAAGTCAAATGCTATGGAATAGGAGAAGTTATAAACTGCAGCTTCTAATGAATAGAACTTTAACTTGCTCAAAATCTCAAAAACTTAAAGCAAAATTAAACGCTTTAAAAAAAATACAAAGAGATAACAAAACTAAGCATTAGTTCCTGGTATGTTGCCTAACTCTGATGGCTCCTATCCTGGCTTTGTGTGTATTGAGCTTCTAAATAACGTATCCTCTTCAGAACACCCACTCTTGGCACTTTGTTCCCATATTGGAAAGAAGAATTAGGGGGATAAGATTTCCTCATTGTTCTGGAAAATCTTATTCGGGATTCTGAATCAATTGAACACCAATCAATTGTTTAGTTTGTTGTTAAGTCTTTCCTCTGCAGGCAAGCAGGAATGTGGTAATAGTTAGGCTTTTGAAACTGTTCATGAATGTTTCAAGTTAACTTCTCAGCAATGATATAGCATTACATGAAAAAGATCTAACTACATAACTATCAACATAAACGAACTTCTCTAATCGAACCATCATAACTTCCGATTTTCAAAGTTAAGTATGCTCTCGATATGGCTCTTTTCCTATATATTCCTCCAATGTTTAACTATTGACTAGGTTACATGCTGCTTTAGGCAAGTCTAGACTATCAATTTTGTTTCTTCTCCTCCCTCAAATTTAAAGCAAGTTGCTCTCGCGATTCTGGAAAACTGTACCAATAAATTGTCCCATAGGGTAGCCTACTGAACAAGGTCATGCCAATGCAGGGTCTAACACGGCTAGATGTAAACATCCTTACCTCCACTTTTGTGGAAAGGCTGCTTTTGCACTTGGAAACAGTGACTTCGAGGTCGAAATGAAGCAACCTTACAATTGCGCGAAGGCTCACCCTCAATAACTTGCCCATAGTTTATCACATTATAGCATCGGCACAAAAGATTCTGCAATGAACTAAACTTTATGACAACACTGCCACTTCCAGAGGGATAAATGTTCAGTGATCAAGAGAATCTTGTTTGCAATTCTCGTCTGAGAAAAAATTCCTACGTGTTTTACATAGAAGAATGTTCCAAGCCCAAATAAAGAAGGAACTATGACAGCCAGCACAAAAAAAGTCACGTTTTCTAAAAACGGATATGAAAAATGTGTGGGCTCTGCTAAGAACAAAAACTCGAATAAGATGAGTGCATCCGAGTACCGGGATGCAAATGCTTGGCATGGACAAGGGGCCATACAAGGAAAGGTAGGATAAGAATCACTGAATCAGATTATTTGCAAGAATCTAAAGCTCCAGTCAGGCAGAACACAAAAGAAGATAATTTGAGATTAAAGATATGCAACGTAGGCCTTCGGGTGCCCTGTTGGGAAAAAAGTGGCTTGAAGTCGTAGTGGTAGACCATGAAAAATAGGCTAACGTGAGAAAAAAAATATTTCAAGCTAGAAGCAACAAAGAAAGCTTCACTAAGCTGAGTTGGGATTGCAGTAGAAAAAGGAAGGAACCTACCGCTGGCAGAATTGCAACCAAAACACAGTGTATGTAAATCAGGCTAATTGTCATATCCGACTTTACTACAAGGATTAGCAAGTGTTGTCCGATTTCTTAACCGGAACATTTCCTACTTAGCGAAAGGGGACTTAGTTTCTTGCCCGCTTTTGCTCTTTGGCGCACTACTCATCCCGGCAAATTGCCTACAGTGGTAGAATTCTAGTAGAAGGGATGTTCATAAATTTTGACCATAGGCCCAAAACAAAAAGTAGAGCAAGTTCCTATTTCCTCAAGTTCGCCAGAAGGAAAATGAGATCTTCCTATCAAATCTAGCTATCACTTTTCTTGAGTATGTGCTAAAAGGTGATAGGGAAGACACGAAAACTCACTGAAAGGGACCATGATGGGGCCACACTAGATGCAACAGGCTTGCTCTGTGTTACTTAAGCATAGACCCAATCCCAGTTCATATCAAAGGTTTCATCTTTAATTTTGTAAAATTCTTATTATAACTTTTCTTTGGTCACGTAGTAGAATGAAAAAAACTGAATGTACATACAAGGAAAAGAACACAATAGGCATATTATATGAACTATTATGAACCAACACTCCCGCAGTATAACCAGTAAGGAAAGACGCTAACTCAAAACGTATCATACCTTACTCGGGATCTGGCGCCTGAAGAAAGCAGACGTATTAGCAACATCAAGCTCGTACCCTGGAAGCACGTGCACATAAATCGAGAACAACTTATCGTCCTGACCGCGGAAGAACCTCTCCCACAACGGCAAAAAGGGCAGCGGCCCCCTCGTCAAGAACATAAACGCCACCTTAGGCACTCGCTTGAACGGATACTCCTCCTTCCTCGGCACCATAGACGCCCTCCAAAACACCTCCTCGTCCGACATCCCGTGCTTCAGATTCCTCGGCCTAATAAAACCCTCAATATCTACTCTTTTTTCGCACTTGTCAACCGCCGGACGGTTCTCACTGACAACAGTGATGGCCGCGGGCGCGAACGCGTGACTAGTGTAGAACTCGTCCGCCTGCGAGGTGAAGTAACGGTCTACGTGCGAACTGGACGTCAACCCTATGACCACACCGGTCACGAATATGATTAGTGTGGTGATCACTTTCAACAGTCCAATCGACGAGTCTTTTACTGCATAATTTGCCGGCTTAAGGTCTAACTCATCTCTATCTACCCTAGTCCTCATACTTCCGTTACTTAAACCCGATCAAGAAATGAAAAACACTGACGAAGCTATAAGAAAGCGAAATCAGTCGATGTAGCATCCAAAAACCAGCCGATTGAAGTTCACTTACCGAGGGCGACAGATTCCAGGTGTTGATCGATCAGTGGAAAACTAGGGCTTGGGGATTTAGGAAGAAGATCAACGGAAAAGGAAAGCGAACTATGAGATGGAATCTTTTAAGTTTGGGAATTTGGTAAAGAGAAATGGAATTTGGAGCAGAGGAATATGAAAGGCAAGAAACCAAACTTTACGAGTACGAGATCAGAATGAGTTTTGAGTTCTCGTACGAGCGAGGCGGCAATCGTTGTTTGACCAAAACAACTGTTCCGGTTATTTATTTTCAAGGAATAAGTACACGATGTTAAATTGATATTACAGTGAAGGATAATAATAAATACACGAGGTTAGAGTGATATTACAGTAAAAGATAATAAATTTTTAAATGTAATATACCTTGACTAAGGGGCCGTTTGACACAGATTTGTTTTGCTCTTTTTTTTTCAGTTTTAAAAATTAGAAAAAACTTGAGTGTTTGGTAACACTTTTTTTTCAATTTAAAAAGTGACTTTTTAAATTGTAGAGTAAAAAAAAAAGAGGAAAAAGCTCTTTTTGTTTTCACTTAAAAAAAATTTTTGAGACCTCCACCACAACTCACCCACCGCTGGCAGCCACCTACAGCCACTTCCGGCCACCACCGCTGGCCAGAGGTGGCCTCCGGCAATCACCACCGGGCGGCAACCACCTCCGGCCACCACCGCTGGCCAGAGGTGGCCTCCGGCAACCACCACCGGGCGGCAGCCACCTCCGGCCGCCGGCAGCCACCCCCGGGCGACAGCCACCACCGTCGGTAGCCACTACCGGCGACTGACGCGACAACAGCCGACTGCCTGCAGGCCACCACCACCATCGACCACCGCTACGCCCCACCACCGCCACCGCAAACCACTACAAAAAAAAGTCAAAATAAAAAGGGTTACCAAACACAAAAAAAAAAAAAAGGGTTATCAAACACCCACTTGTTTTTGTAAAAAAAAATAAATTAAGCTGCTCTTTAAAAACTGAAAAAAAAAAAAAAGGTTCTGTCAAACAAACCCTAAATGTTTTAAAAATATATTAGCCGTGTCTATCCGTCATGGTTCTATCCAAAATATACACTTTTTTATGATGTTATCACTACATATTTTTAAAATGACAAAAATATTCTCGTATTGTATATACTGAATAATTTTTTAAAAAATTAAATTTTAATTTTAAACCTTGATTTGAATATTAGAGTTTTAAAACCCTAAAATTGGTGAGTTCACTATCTCTGTTAAGTCTTTTTCATCAATTTACTCAATTCTGCAAATTAGGATTTCAAAACACCATAATTTATCTCAATCTACAAATTAGGTTTTCAAAACCCTAATTCGAAAATTAGGGTTTTGAAATTTTGATATGTTCATCCTCCCCCAACCCCTAATCCTAATTTTCGTTCTCTTCCTCCCCCTAACTCACGCCACCGCCACCGCCCCCTCCCCCTATCTCACGTCGTTGTCGGCCCTTCCCTCAGCCTCACCCCGCCGCTACCCACTTCCGTTGACTCTCATCTTCCCCGCTGCCTCCTATTCCACCCACCTTCGACGCTAGTGGCCCGATGTTGTGACGACGAGATCGATGTGATTGAGGTCGGCGCTGGACCGCACCACACACTCCACCGTCGGGAACCTGTTGAAGGTCCCGGAGTTAACTAGGGTGGCACGCACTGTACGGAGGGTGCCAGGGTGGCAAATGGGGTCGGACGGCTCGAGCGGGTTGAATATGGGCCTGAGCTAGTGGGTGAAGGAGACCTTGAAGCGTGGGAGGCGGTGGATCAGTAACAGGAGCATGGTGTCGTGAGCTTGATGTCGTTTTCCAGTTGAGCCGTAGTGGAAAGGGGTGCCGTAAATGGTTGAGGCGGCAGAGGTTGCCGATTGGTATATGTGTGTAAGGTTGAAGAGGAAGACCATGGGCAAATTTGAAATTTCATTTTTATTTAGGGGCAATGAAGTCTTTTTGTTAAATCTGTTATAAATTTTTGAATTCTGTTCTATCAACGGATACAAGTATAATTTGTCTATTAGTGGACATGCCTGTAATATCACCCTAACCTCAGGGACATTGCTGTAATTATTCATATTTTCAAATAAGAAGCTCGTGGTCTTACTGGAAACGAGAAATATATACAAATGATAGGATTCGTGAGCTTTGAAACCGGAACTTTATAACAATGTCTGCAGTAGAGAAAAATTGCTGTAAAAAATTAATGTAACGGGGATTAATTATTTGAGAGTTGAACTATTGTAAAAGTAAAGAATTACAGCAATACGTCTTTTAAATGATATAAGAAAAAGGTTCTTGAAATGGTCTTTCTTTAACGTAGGTAATATATAGATCCTTCATTTTTCAGTAACATGAATTTGATATCACGATTGTTGTTGCTAGTAGAACTTTCGGTTGCAATGATCGCCAAGGCTACATTGTCACTCAAGTAACACATCGACGATTTTTCGGCTCATCGTCCAAAATATTAGCATGTCTTCAGAAGAAACAGGAAAGCTGTTATAATTTATCTCTCTGTTTCTCTTTGATCTTTTGACCGTTATAATTATCAAATTGAGACTTGTGCTCCACCTTAATCACTTATTTTTAATGCTTTAATAGATATAAAGTAATACTTATTACAGCAGCAAAAGTAGATCTCAAATAGTTAAAAAGAGTTCAAAAACCATTTTCTCGTGAGTTCGTAAGGTTACAACTTTGAGTCTCTTCAATCAGAATATTAGCATGATTCCGGTTGTAAAGTGCTTAAAGTTTTTGTTGGATATGAAGAGAAAAAAATAAAGAGAATTCCTAAATTCACATTCTTATATCCATGTACCAAATCATAATTTCGTTGCTAAAGGAAAAAGTTTGTTGCTGAATGACTATTTAGTGGCAAGTAAGATATGTAGTAGTATCATATGGCGTGTACATTTAAGAGTATGGCACCAAAAGGAAAAATTGATAATTTCGCTCCTTGTTTAAACTGATCAAGTTTGTTTTGTCACAATAAATTTAACAGCATTGATAACAAATGTCGCTAAAAGGGAGTAAAAGCTAGGAGTGCAATTTGGAAATCAACTCTCGCAAAATGAAAGTGGTGTGATTGGGTTGGGCTTATATGATCTCATTGCTCGGCCCGTTTACTGGTACGGTCCAATGCATGCCCAAAGCCA
Organism: Escallonia herrerae; assembly: GCA_033070095.1. Taxonomy (NCBI): domain Eukaryota; kingdom Viridiplantae; phylum Streptophyta; class Magnoliopsida; order Escalloniales; family Escalloniaceae; genus Escallonia; species Escallonia herrerae. The sequence continues at coordinate 130,121 of JAVXUP010000934.1, read as the reverse complement.
ATGCCTAACACGTACGGGTTACTAAAGTTCAGCTCTAACACGGCTCAATCGATGCATAAGCCAGCAAAAGAAACGGTTGTGTTACTAATTATTTTACATGACATGCTAAGTTACCGATAATGAAAATTGTAAGCTAAAAGAGAACGAGTCTAACGATATATATACTATTTGATAGTTGCATTCACGTGTAACCTCCTGGCCGTGCATGAAAAGTCAAATCAATATTAAGAAACAAAATAAGGTGTGACATAACAAAGTGCACGAATAAATGAAGCACATATTGCAACATTACAAAGGACGGACTAAATATGCAAGCGGGAACTTAATGCCTTGGGAAATGAGACTTGTGATATTATGTTAAATTACCGGTTGTTTTAAAAACTTAGATGAGAGAATTATAAAAAATGTGACACTTTGTTACTGAGGAGTGTTAAAGTCAATATTTGATCACTTGATCTTATAGCGTAAGTGTAGTCACCCTACTTGTCCTTAAGAGTAAGCCATAGCTCACCGTTTCCTCCTCCATTTGCACATGTATATATGCCTATTTAAGGCACCTTATATCATTCACACGATATACACGACTTAATACAATGTAACCCTTTGGGTTCTTCGGTTCTTCTCCCTCATTCTATGTTTATACGCAACAGCATTAACAAGGGCATTTCGTATACCTCCACAAATCTTAACAAGGAGTACACAGTAGGGTTGTGTTCTAGAACATAACTTGCATATCCAAGTATTCGGTGAAAGTCGGTCAACAGAATGAAAATAGACAAAAGTAGAACTGGCGTAATTGAGAGCTGAAGCAGTTATGTATTGATCAAAGATCTCGAACTGCATAATATTACGATCGTTGTCACGAATATTTTGTTCTAGTGGAAATGACGACAAATGGGAGGCCACATCATGCATTAGAATTACGTAAATCAATATCAAGTGGTGGCAAAGAACCACCTCACTTTCTCCACACTCACATTCTACCCCTCACACACTTAAACATACACATACAGAGTGTAAACTGTTACCGTTCTCAAATTCTGTCTTCGGAAGCAAAGTGCCTCGCTTTGTTGTCTCTGACTTCACCAAAGAGGTACTTGCTTCAAATCCCTGCATCCAATGAAGGTTTCGAGTCCTGCAATTAGTAAACGAGTTACTATCACACATCCCTCTGCCGTTTCACGTAGCCCCGGAGTAGCTGTTGAAGCATGTGGAGGGAAAATGCAACTCAACATGGAGTGAAGAAATTAGTTGGCAATCAAACAATTGCAATCACTGTTTGTTGCATTTGGAGTGAAAGCTTTGGCCTCTTATGGCGTGCACTCTTCACCCATGAGGCGTGTACACAACATGTCATCTGGTTTTGGGATCGGGAATCCTCCCCCTATCGTCTGCACGCGAGGATGGACGAAAAAAATGTTTCCTATAAGCGCCCTCTCTTTATTAGGCTACGTATCGCGTCTAGGTTCGATTTGATAACACCATACTTGCACGCAATACTCATTATTAAACAAAATTTTAATGTACAGGGTGCCAGCAGCCGATCACTTCAGCTAAAAGATATGCTCGAAGGTTCCGAGGACCTCAGCTGCGAGATTGACAATGTGTTCAAAGAGTCGCGAATGACGTTCTTATATAAAACACGTTATGCTAGTTTTACTATTAAAGCGTTTTAACTTTAAATCAAATAATGTTTAATTTTAAAACAATCGTACCATTTACTTTTCAAACAACAGGCTAGCTGAGCCAACTAATATAGTACTTGCCACGTGAATAATACGTGAACACTCACAAGTCACAACTACACCAGCAGGCTGGCTGCTATTATTTGGTACCAAAAGTAAAAATTTAAGACAGACCTTTCGCGATTTTTTTGTGGATAACACGTCGCGCATGCCCAACCTGCTACATGACTTGGGAATCAAAACCAGCTCGAAGCACGTGACTCTGGGGTGGTGCCTCACCGTCCACGTGTATTTCTTTTTTTTCCGAAAAGTCAAAACACGGGGTAAACTAAGACTGAATTGGCCACCAGAAAACGTGAAAGTGGGCCACGTCATAATAACATTTGAAGACGACAACATATATTTTCACTTTTTCAAAGAAATTGCAAGTTAAAAATAAAATATTACAGCGAAGTTGACGTGTATGGTGTACCCCATGCGTTAAAGGCTCCGTATGCTTTGTCTTTTGGTGCAACACCTGCTAAACATGGGCAGCACCTGCTTAATTAATAACTAATGAGATAACTATTGTTAAAGGTATGTTGCAATTGATGATACAGGTGATTGACAATAAATATATAATTATATATAGTGGCACTTTCAAAACTTAGGTGAAGAATTGTCTTTTTTTCATGTTCGTGTAATTAACCTAGTTTTAATGTAAGTTGTTTTAGTTTCTAATTTGAGGTGAGTGTATCACTTACTTTTTTAATACTATCGTGAATTGTCTTAACGGAAGTTATATAAGTTTGTCAATAGCACTAGCTCGGAATTAAAAGCGATTGAACTTGAAAAACAGAACATTCAAGGAGGTGGTCCAATGGCTCTAAGATTTGTTGAGACCTAATTCGAATGGCAAATCCTCCAGCTGCATCGAATCGTGATTTAAGAAGGATAAGCAAGAAAGAGAATAAGCATTAAAGCAAAATAGCATGTATTTTCTTTCGAAGAAAAATCATGATTTAAAAAGGATAAGCAAGAAAAAGAACAAACTTTAAAGCGAAAATAGCATGTATTTTCTTTCAAATTGGTTTAACACGTGAGTTACCCATGGGTTAGCCTCGAGTACTCGTTTGCCACGTCTATTTTGACATGTCAAATGAGTCTTTTTCATTATATGATTGTTATTCAAGTTCAATTTAACATTATATTATATTATATTCAATTTTAAACATTCTAACTTCTAGGAAGTTAGAAAACTCCAATGAAACGAAAAACTGTACATCGGTAGGTATTCCCACAGATCTGATATTGATAAATGACATAAAATTCTAATTAAGGGGAAAGACATAAACTAGGAACTAAATCCTTACTAAGAAAAGAGTAGGATCTCACACATAATTCTTTCTCTTCTTCTTTTTACCTTTTTGACTCGTTGAAAGTCACTTAATCGTGATACTGCCACTCTTCCGACTTTCTTAATATTTACGGTATAAACCATATCAATATCAGGACTTAAACTCACCTTCATGTGCAAAAAATTTTGGCCCTCAAAAGTCAATAGAAACGCTCAATGAATAGAAAAGAGATCATTTTCACCCTTCGCATGTTTTTTGATCTTTCAACACTAAAAGATTGGCAATTTTTACAAATAATATAGTTTTAGCAACAAAAGAGAAAAAAAGAAACGTGATTCACGTACCAAAAGCTAACGCAAATAAACAAGACGAGAACCGATCAATAAAGACAAGCACAACTTACCTTCTACGTCAACTTATAAGGGGGATATGTGCCTACCACAAACCAGCAGCGGCTAACAAGAACCATAAGCAGACACATCAAACCATAAATTATTGCACCGCCTAAAAGATGCAACTAGAAGGATTCCTATCTTTACACTTTTGCCTTCACCGTGATATAAATGCTAATTGCAGTGATCATAAGTAGGTGATCTGGTTGAATGTATCTTTTTTTAGTCAATAAATAAATAAAAGAAGAAGTGATGGAGCCTGAAAATTTTTCAAAGTTTGGCATTGAGTATCTAAGGATAAGAGTTTTGAAAGTCACTTATAAATTTATTTTGGTTTTGTTCATATTATGGAAAGTAATACGCGAACTTCATTTTCAGCATTTTCAATTTCAGTTCAACACTAAAAGTTTTAAAAGTGTCGCTGTAGAGCCACTTTAATAGCAAAAGTAGAGCTCAAATTACTGATGTAGAAGCCAAACAGCATCGTCCTCGTATATCGGTGTAAATTCACATGCGAAATGGTAGAATGACATCTCTGATTAAGCAGTCCTAAAATCTTTAGGTGGACACCTTCTGTCTATATAAAGAAGAAAACAACAAGCAGTCCGTTGACACGCGCCCGATGCCACCTGCTAAATTCACCGTTTTGTCCGCAAAAAATATCACCATCTGCGTAAATAGAGAGAATATATGGATACATACATATATATCAATAATAGATTAAATAAAATGTTATGATCTAGATGATGTCCCTTGAATCAACAGGGAAGGCAGCATTGCAGTATTATTGTCCAAGGAGACGAGATGTGAGCCACGCCTCAGGGAGTTGTAATTATTATAGCGACAATTTGATTTTATGCTAAAATAATGATAGATTATGCCTTCGAAATGTCAAAGGAGAGGCAATTTAAATACAGTGACACAATGACTGTATGTTGTCGCGCCTATTACTTACATTCCAATATGGAAAAAATTTAGACGATATGGTTATTGATGTGTATTCTGAAATTAGTTGATAAATTAAGTTGTACTCCGGAGTATATAATAGTTGTGCCACAGGAAGAAATGACAATAAAATCATTACAGGAAGAGCTAAATAAAGTGGACAAACCCAATTAAAGTAACAGAAAATTGATGTTAGTGATAATCAGAGCTGGAAATTACTTTTCACTATCATTACCAATAATGAAAGTATAATGACATTATTGGAGCCAATAATAAAGTGTAATGACTTTTCTTTACTAATCAGTTATTTATCAAGAAATTGGTTTAATGGATTATCCATACTATTGTTGAGGGACATCACCATTATGCACAAACTTTTTGAACTATCAACTATACTCTTTTTTAATATTATAACATCAAATTAAGAAAAGGTAAATCAAGGTCATTGTTAAAAATTTCTTAATATATACTGAGATAACCCACTATAATTAAAACTTCTTCTTCTTTCCGATTATTCCAACCACTCCATCATCCCATATATACAACTGCCAATGTTTTTACTCTAGTTATACAACCGCCAATGTTTTTATGATAAATTCGTTTTCCTTCCTATATACTAAGTATCTTTTATTATTCATATAGATTAAATTTGAATACCTTTTTTAAATTACATAGGCAACACGTTTGCTGACAAGTCCAGTTCCAATTTATGCCATATATAATATAATGTAGAAAAATAGATAAAACTGGTAATTGAAATAACACATGTATAACTTATAATGATAGATTAAAATTGGACCTCAATGAATGCTACTTAATGGATGAAAGACGAAAATACTATTCGCATCAGTCACTTGATAGTTATTTACGAAATACAGTCTTTAAAAAGTTTGAGCGTAGCGATCATAAATATAAAACGTTGATACAATAACGTGATCAGATATAATGAGATACGGAGATTGATTAATGGGTTATTTTTCTCGGCTAATTTGGTGCTTAATCTGTATCACAGTTAAGAAATTCGTCCTTATCCCCTTTATATATCTGTAATTAAATTTGTCCGTATCTCAATTATTACCATCGCCCATGGATGCCGCAGCCAAACAGATCTCTCCTCAAATCCCGAAACCCGACATGTCATGACGAAATTCGGTAACAAATTCAAATCCTCCTTAAACAAATGATCTTCACCACTGATATTTCGCCACTGAATCCTCAAATCAATACACACAGCTATTAAATTCTCTCCCCACAACTCGCATTTCATCACGTCAAGTCTCTCTCTCTCTCTCTCTCCCTCTCCCTCTCCATTTCCCTCCCTCAAAACTTTTTTTTTCTTCCCTAAAAAATGAGCTGAAATTATTGCGAATTTTGTTCATAGGTTTTCAACAGTGAAGTTAGATATATTGTACGTATAGAGAGAGAGAAGAGGGATGGAGGAGAGGGAGGCGCAGAGGGCGGCGATGGAGAGGATGTACCAGAGTGATTTGGAGAACGATGCCGGATTGTTGCTGAACGATGGCGGCAACAAGGAGATGGAGAGGAATGTGTCGTATTCGGACAGGGAGATGGTGGCGGATGGTGCAATCAGGGAGCCGCTCCTCCTGAAGAGCAGGATCAATACCACGTCGCAGATTGCGATCATTGGTGCCAACGTTTGCCCCATCGAGAGCCTCGATTACGAGTACGCATTATTCAATCCTTCTCGTTTCTATATCATGGTTGGTTACCGGGAAAAAGTGTTTTCTTTTTGTGGACGCTTGTTCTTTAACTTCTAAAAAGAATTTTTTTTTATCAAATTTTGTTGCTTGTATTTTTACAACCCTCTGTAAGTGGGTCATTGATCAACTATTTGGTGGGTGGTCTTGTAGAAAATTATTGTGGTTGGAATGGTAGTTTTCTTGACATTTTTGAGAAAATCTTAAAAGGGCAAGGGTTTGTTGGATTGTATAAGATCTTGCATGTGAGAAACTAGAAATTATTTGTTGTACGGTAATTATGAAAGAAGTTAACTTTCAGCAAAAACAGTGTTTTTTTTTTGTTATTTTGTTTTCCAAGGGAACCATAGGGTCTGCCCCGGCGCCGCTTGGTAGATTAATCCGTTTTTCCCTGGTTATTTGATTATGGGCTTGGATCTGTTATATAAAGCTAGGAAATTTTGCAGTATATCTATGGTAACGACCTTGAACATTGAGAACTTTCTTTGGTTCAAGTCAGGTTCAATGATCATAACTGTAATTTGTAAAGTGAGATTTCCTATTAAGAACGAGAAGACCTGTATAATATGCTTCTAAAAGAAGTCTTTGAAACACTGCTACTTTTGTTGTGATCCAACATGTTGGAATAGACTTGACAGAATAGCATGCAACTTCGTACACAGAAGTGTTTACTTTTTTGTTTCTGTAGAAACTTTGAAAGCATCAAGGTGCTCTATCTAGCTTGTTGCTTCTCCTTTTTGCAGGATTGTTGAAAATGACCTGTTTAAGCAGGATTGGAGGTCAAGGAAAAAGGTTCAGATCTTCCAATATGTTGTCCTGAAGTGGACACTTGCACTTCTTATAGGATTAGCTACAGGGCTTGTTGCCTTCTTTAATAACCTTGCAGTGGAGAACATTGCCGGCTTTAAGCTTCTACTTACGAGCAATCTCATGCTTAAGGAAAAGTAAAGTTCTAAACTTTATCAGAGAGTCTTTATTGCTTTCGTTGCTGGTTTTTAAGTGCATTAATCTGTTTACAAGTTTCCATGGTGGTACTTCAGATTATTTTGAAAACCACAGTATCGTTCTGTCACTTAGTACGCGAGACTTGCGCTATTTTTATAAATAAATGTGACTGGTGAGTTCTAATTGCAATGACTAAGCAAGAGATTTAGCTAGTCTTGGCCAAATTTTGGTTCTTCCCCTCATCTCATTATTCCTTCAGCCGCTAAGAGCTTTCTGCTGTATTGCGTGCCATTTTGGGTATTTACGTGCAATTGCATTGAAGCTGCTGAGTAGGATGTAAGAGCGATGTAGGAAACACAGAAGTAATTTTATAATCTCCATGAAATGTAGTTGATTTATATAAAATTCTTATATATTTTATACTTCCTATATTTGTTGTTGCGATGACATTGACTTCTCGCATCTGGCATAATCTTGTCTGTACATCACACTGAAATTAATTTTATTTCATACCAGAGAGTTTGGTTTTAGGAAATCTATTGTGCAAAGTACTAGAAATTTCCTAGTAGCCTATCTGAGTATGCGCTTACGCTTGGGGACCTCATAAAGGGGGTTCTTCTGCTTGGAGTGACTATAAAGTTATTTTACTCCAGTGCAGGTATTATCTGGCATTTGCAGCTTATGCTGGTTGCAACGTGTCTCTGGCAATCTGTGCTGCAGTCCTTTGTGCTTACATTGCCCCTGCAGCAGCTGGGTCTGGCATACCTGAAGTCAAAGCCTACCTTAATGGTGTCGATGCTCATTCTATTTTGGCTCCAAGTACCCTCTTTGTAAAGGTATGTACCAAATTTGCATAAATATCGCTCCTCTCTCTGTCTCATAATACTGAACCCTGACTAGTGTCCTACCTAAAGGGAGGATGGAAGCCTGATGGCGTTCTTCCTCCGTGCATAACTGTTAAAACAATATTTCAGAGATCATATAACTCTGATTTATCTATCTCTTTTTCGACCCGCGATAACTTGTCCTGGGAGAAAGGGCGATGGATTAGGTAACTTCTTGCTATGTCTATTGTCCCCTACTAAGATGTTGGATGGGACGATCTTTAAGTTTAAGTATGAATCTGTATTTTGAAAGCGTCAATAAATGGTGGGGTATGAGGTTCTCTGTCAGTCTGTCATCCTTGAGTTATCATATGCACAATATATTACTCATTTTCTAAAACTATACATGATCTCCAGGAAAACATATAACCTTTCGGATTGACATCAGACAATGCTTTTAAATATTTGGTTTGATACAGTCATTGACACAAATAATTTTTGGTTTCACTCGTGAGGAGGACTTAATCGCTCTTCAGTCGTGCATATAGAATGCCTTTCTATTACGCTCTTGTCATTTTTATCATTTAAAAGCAATCTTTTTTTTTTCCTGATTTGGAAGATCACTTTGTAATTTTCCATGGGATCTTTCTGTGGACCTGTCAAATCAATGTTCAAGTTGTTTGATTCCTTTATGCACCCTTTTCTCTCGGTTTGGTGGAAATTTTGGTTTTTGGTCATGTAGTTCTTGTCTTTGTAAAGAAAAAATGGCTTTCATCCTGAAAGTTATCTGGTCAAGAGGAGCTAAAAGAAAGGTAGAAAGTTTAAGCTTTTTTCTTATAGTATAACCTTGCTGCTTTTGGGTACTAGAGTTCACTTACCTTTTCTATCTCTTGGTTATATATTCCACAAGTACGATTTTTGTGCATGCGCTTATCCACATGGACTTTGAAAGCTATTAACATCTGATTGCTGTTATTCACGCATAAGTATCTTTCCCTCGTCAGAAGCATGTGTCAACTGGCAACTATAGATCTTGTAATTTTACTCCCACTATCTACTTATCGGGGGAAAAAAATCACTCCCACCATGGTGAAGTTTACTACTTTTCTTCATGCTGGCTATATTACTTGTTTGTTGTTGATAATTCTTGCATAATCTTTTTCCAAGTTGTAAAGCTAATTAATTGAATGGATAGGGTGTGTGCTCATTTTCATACATCTAATTTCATGCTTCAAACTTGGCAGATTTTTGGTTCCGTTTTTGGAGTTGCTGCTGGATTTGTGGTTGGCAAGGAAGGACCCATGGTGCACACTGGTTCTTGCTTAGCCAACTTGCTTGGACAGGGAGGTTCCCGCAAGTACCATTTAACTTGGAAGTGGCTTAGATACTTCAAAAATGATAGGGATCGAAGGGATTTAATCACCTGTGGAGCTGCTGCGGGTGTAGCAGCTGCCTTTCGTGCCCCAGTTGGTGGAGTCCTCTTTGCTCTTGAAGAAGCAGCTTCTTGGTCTCTCTCTCTCTCTCTCTATATATATATATATATATATATATATATATATATATCTGTGTGTGTGTGTGGATACATGAACATGTGTATGTCTGGATGTATATATCCATGTGTACAATGATCGAATTACGTAATCTCCCTTGCTTGATTTATGTGAGGAACTTATGGGAATGGGGATACTTCAGTTGGTGCATCTATATTGAACTTATTGACTCTGTATAGGTATAGTGTTACTAGATTTAGTCAAATTCAATTGTTCAAAATAGGGTAGAGAGGCCTATAAAGGATCTAATGCTATTTTGACTATTATGTGGCATTGCGTATAGCCAAAATATGGTTTCCAAGACTGAAGGATGACTGGTTTATATTTGATCTTTTCTAAAGTGAAACGGTTCGGTTACTCTCTCCAGTGCATGATGTGATTTCTTTTGCGACTTCGCTGTACTTTCTGAGACATCATATCCAAAAACCATATTAAGTATGAACCAAGTGGTCTTACAGTATGATATTGCCTATTAGAGTAAGACTAAAAATGAAGGGAACTGGTGGAGAGTCCTTTTTGTCGGCATTGGTAAAGAATTGGTTGAAGAACCTGACCGCAGTAAATAACTTTATAAAGCTCGGCTTTGTACTTGCAAGTCATAGGTTTTCTTCTGATTTTCCTTTCGTAATTGCAAGACCACTCCATGCAGAGATGTTGACCTGCTTCATGTCTTTCAGGTGGCGGAGTGCTCTTCTATGGAGAACATTTTTTACTACTGCTGTGGTGGCTGTGGTTTTAAGATCTCTTATAGAGTTTTGTCGAAGCGGAAATTGTGGGCTATTTGGGCAAGGAGGTCTGATCATGTTTGATATCAGTTCAGCGGTGCCTGCTTATAGTACGCCAGATCTACTCGCTGTTATGTTACTCGGAGTTATTGGAGGCATTTTGGGAAGCCTTTACAATTATCTTGTGGACAAGGTCCTTCGGACCTATAGCATCATTAATGAGTATGCTCTCGTAATCTCCATTCCGATGATGTGACTCTGTGGTTGCTTATAGTACCAAGCAAGCATGTGCTCAGTGCATATCCTTGGAATTTTCTGGGAAATTTATTTCGATAATTATCCAAGATTTCATTGATAAAGTATCTAATCAAGATATTTAAGTTCAAATTCAAAGCAACTCAAGGTTTTTTTGGACGTCTCCAATAATGCTAACATTAATTAAACTAAAATATTTATTATACTACAAACTTGCATAGCAAGAGATTAAAAACCATGCAAAAGTTTACGTTGGGACTTTCATTTTGACACTCATTTAGTACTTCGAACTAATGTTATTAACTGTATTGTAACCAATAAATCATTAAGTAACTTGTTGTATATCCTGGTATATTCTGAAGTGGCGTTAACTATTGTTTGTTTAGATAGACACCATGTAGAATTTCTTCTTCATTTTCATTCTATAACATCATCAACTCGCTGACTTGACAAAATCAATAGAAGTATCTGTTATCTGTTACTTTTGGCTGTTTACTTTGCTGATATTTTATTACAATATGCAGGAGAGGTCCTGCTTTCAAAGTCTTGCTTGTCATCATCGTTTCCCTCCTGACCTCTTGTTGCTCGTATGGCCTTCCATGGTTTGCAAACTGCACCCCCTGTCCCATTGGCCTGGAAGACGAATGTCCCACTATAGGCCGTTCTGGAAACTACAAAAACTTCCAATGTCCACCGGGCCATTACAATGACCTTGCCTCTCTTGTACTTAATACCAATGATGACGCGATCCGCAACTTATTTAGCTCCACCAACAAAAATGAATTTCACCTATCTACCCTCTATGGTTTCTTTGCTGCTATGTACTTCCTCGGTATCATTACTTATGGCATTGCGGTTCCTGCTGGGCTCTTTATCCCTGTCATACTTGCTGGAGCCTCCTATGGACGCCTTGTTGGGACCCTCCTTGGGTCCGTCTCCAATCTTGATGTTGGTCTCTTTGCTGTTCTTGGTGCTGCCTCCTTCCTTGGTGGCACCATGAGAATGACTGTGTCACTCTGTGTCATACTTCTCGAACTCACCAACAATCTACTGATGCTCCCTTTGGTAATGCTTGTTCTCCTTATTTCGAAAACTGTGGCTGATTGTTTCAACAAGGGCGTCTATGACCAAATAGTGAAGATGAAGGGGTTGCCTTATTTGGAAGCCCATGCTGAACCGTACATGAGGCAATTGGTTGCAGGGGATGTTGTTTCTGGCCCTCTGATGGCGTTTTCAGGTGTTGAGAAAGTGGGTAACATAGCACATGCTCTAAACATGACAAAACATAACGGGTTTCCAGTGATTGACGAGCCACCTTTCTCCTACACACCAGAATTGTGTGGCCTTGTTTTGAGGTCTCACTTGCTAGTTTTGCTTAAAGGAAAGAAGTTTACAAAGCAGAGAATGTTGTCTAGAATGGAAATATTGAAAAGGTTTCACGCATTTGATTTTGCAAAGGCGGGATCAGGAAAGGGGCTCAAGATTGAAGACTTGGAAATTAACGAGGATGAAATGGAGATGTATGTCGATCTCCATCCTATTACTAACACATCCCCGTACACAGTAGTGGAGACGATGTCCCTAGCCAAAGCTGCAGTCCTGTTTCGTGAGCTTGGACTTAGGCACTTGTGTGTGGTGCCAAAGACGCCTGGGGTAAGATTTTGTCTTTTGTTCTCTACTTTTTGTTTCTCGTATACTGTAACAGTAGAAGCTCCCCTCAGGAATTGTGCGTAAGATTCTACAGAACTGACTTCTCAGTCTTGACTTCTCTGTGTTGCAGAGGCCCCCGGTTGTTGGTATCCTGACACGGCACGACTTCATGCCAGAGCACATATTGGGACTCTACCCGCAAATTGACCCCCACAAGTAGCTTGGGAAGGCAGACAACAAAATTTTATCATGTGCGAGTCTTAAAGTATCAGCATGTAAATACTGCGGTTATGGTGTGTTGATTTCACATATAAATGGAATCTTTGATGCTTAATGCCCGAGTGTTTTGCATGGAGGGAATGGATCTGAAAGAAAAAGAGGTCAGTACACATGGCAGTATGATCTATTGCAAATGCAATTCGACGTACATGTATTTCAGTGAGCGACGACCCACCTTGTATCAAATTGTGCAACAAGTTTGGCATCCAGTCTGAGGTTTACTACGTCTTACGCCAGTCTTTTTGCTTGGTATGTAGCTCCAGTCTCTTTCGTAGGCTTCGGTATGCTGTACATTGTATATTTAACCCACTTTTGTCTGATAAGCCTAAGATGGCTGTGTCGAGACAGTACAACGATGCTCACTCTAAATCATTTGTTCAAGAGTATGTCCGCAAATTGGGGTCTTCATGCTGCAAACTGTGCCGGGAGTTGCATTGTTTTGCCTTCTGGCTTATTTTGCTGGTTTTTGTTTGAGAATTTACGCTCCGAACAAAAAATATTGGGATTTGCGATCCCAGGTAAGATCAGTTCAAGATCATGGGATCTTTTTCTATTAGATAGGAAGGGCTGTAGCACAAATGTACTTCTAAGTAATTGCACTACTGTCAGGGGATCGAAAGATCTGCCTAAGAGCATCAGTGAGGTGTGAGGCCAGAGCGAGTTGGGATGAGGCGGTTCTCGTCCCAACGGACCAGCGGAATGCACCACGATGAAATAAAAGAATGTGTTGTGCTATGGTTTTCACATAAAACTTGATAGAAAGGCTGTGCAGCATTAGTCACAATTACGACTATGGTCCAGTTCAACCTGATGGATGGTCCATTTAAACATTAGCTTTTTGCCTAAAGGTTCACAGATAATTCTGTGTGGCAGTTGAATCTCTGACCGTCTAGAACTCAAAAATGTCATGGTCCTGGGGACCAAATTGAATTAAGGCACTGTTTAAATGTGGTACTACATAGCTTGTTAACTTGGTCATAGTCTACAAGCTTTTCAACCAGGGGAGGCTGAACCACATATCTATGCATTAGCAAGTAGCAATAGATTCTAGCCTACCTGCATTTATGCAGTTACACTTGCATGTTTCCCTGTACCTTTGACAGGGTGAAGCCATCTCTCCATCCTTTTGAAATGATGAAATGAAGAGGGTCCAAAAACATAGCTATGTTATGGAAATGCAATCCATGCAAGTTATGCTTTTCAATTTTCCGAAAAATACGTTTTTTCTTTTTCCCCCATATTCTTTAAAACATGAAAATGAAAACAGAAAAAAAATGGTCACAAAATGGAGTGCTATCTTCCGGAAAGGCATGTGGTGGGACTTCATTGATGTGTTGTTAAAAGACTTACCTTCTTTTCCTATTTCCTTTATTTATTTATGTTTTGATAAGGTAAAACGAATTCAAACGTGCGAATTATGCTCTAGATAAGTAAGAGGTAAGTTGTACGTGTCTGTCCCATGAAATTTAAGCACGATAGATCTTTTGTTGCCGTTCTTTGACCCTAAAGAACTCACACAGAGAACCTTAAAGATAATTTTTCAGGATTTTTGGGTTGAGAGAGAGTACCCCTAATTTACCTTGTAATTAAGATAATAATATTCACACTCAAACTTTGAATGAACTCGCTTCAAATGGCACTTAGAAATCACCCATTTTTTTCCTTCTTATTTTTAGTTATACAAGGACAATGCCCTGATTTAAATTTTTTGGGTATGAATCTAACTTTTAAGAAATTGGAAGATAAATTAGTACCATACACATGCAAATATGCCACATAAGTATGATTTTACATGAAGACGTATGTGATAATGGTCAACAAAAGCTTGTCATTAAACAAAAATTGAGCTCGTGCATAAAATGCGTGTACACTCTTAGCACTTTTATATGATGGTGAGTTCCGTACGGTCGTCATAATGGATAACATTGTGAGAGCAATAGTGATCAAGAAGCACAATTCCAGAAGCTTGCATTCTACGTGAAAGTTGAGAAGTTCTTCGTTCGCAGTCACGCTTGTCCATGTTGACTAATAAGAGTATGCCACCAAACTTGAACTGGCACACCATTGTTGCAGCAAGTGAGCTATTTTGAAAAGGTACAACGGGATTTTCAGTGACAGCTTTGGGTGTTCGTCCAAAGAAATACTATTTTCTAGCTAAAGCCAGCAACGAATAGCACAAGTAACTGTTGACGATTCATTTTTACACCGGAGAACTTATGCTACAAGAGGCTGTAGACCCTCGTATGGCATCAAATAATTGTCGCTAAATTTTATTCCATCGTTTCATTATGATTGGGACGAGCTCAATTCTTGCATCCAATATCATTTTTTGTAGCTGTCCTGATTAAATGATCGCTATTAACTTTCTAGGTTGTAGTTGCTCAAAGGGTTTTGCATAAAAACACACACACACAAGCAACATCGGTAATTTGGTGAGAGTTCCCGTCAACCTCCAAGAGGTTTGTGTGTGTGTGTGTGTGGTAAGTAGAATTATTGCAAGAAGAAGACAGAAGAGTAAATGTATGTTGAAGATTTTCAAGTCCGAATTTTAGTTTGGGAAAGTCTACCCCATTATTTCTAGCTAAAGGGATAATGTTTTATTAGTAATATACATTTTGGCGACAAAAATAGTTGTAGATAAGTATAGGAGGATATGGAGATAATCCGCCTTTTCTAGCTTAACATTGCTGCAAAATAAAGTGAAGCACGTTTAATTGATCATAGTGTAAACTGCAAATAACTCATTGAGATTTGCATCATTTTCTCACTTGAAACCTTGTGATTTCAATTGTATTACATAACACCCTAATATTTTAAAATCGTGTCTTCGTTATAAGAAAGGTGAACGACCGTCGAGATGGAGGGACAGACATGTCTTTTGAAGACAAAGACATCCATACCCCACAATCGCTAGCACGCCCACCACCCACACCTTGCACACACATCTCTACTCCCTATCCACCCTCGTCCCCCAAACTCCACCCCCCTAATCAAACCACTAGACAACACCACGGTCTCCTCAACCCCCTATTTAGGTGAAATCTTCGTTAAGTGACAATGACCATTCAAAAGAACTAGATTACAGTCTAAGAATTAAGAATACGATGATCTGAACCGTGAAGATTTCACTAGGGGATCGTGTTGGGGGGGGGGGGGGTAGTGGAGGGTGAGGGGCTGGTTGTGTGTGTGAAGGCATGGGTAGTGGGAGGAAAGGGTGTCATCAGAGACTTTAATTATCGGGGGTGGATGCGTTTGTGTGTGTTTGTCTTGAAAAGACGTTGTTAACCTTATGGAGAGACGATTTTGGGTTCAATTTTAACGAATTAAAAATGTTGGGGGCTGTTATGTGATACAATTAAAACCATAAAATTTTAAGCGAGAAAATAATACAACATCAGGGATATTTGATATTTACCCGTGATCATAGCTCATACATTGCTCAAAAAGATGTTTTTGCATTGGGTCTCAGCCTAATTTAGATTTCTGTCCTTCATTCCTTTGTTTTATTTTATTGATGGGGAAACCAATTAATTGAGGCATTATTTTGTCATGCATGTTTCCTGCCCTATGAAGTTTGCAACTTCGGAGTGGTGCCCCATTGAAAAATGTCTTGTACCTCGTCCCACTTAAACTGCACTCCAGCTCAATACTACACAATGCTTTGTAAAAAAAAAAAAAACACTCAACGCATACTCTATCGACTGGTCTCCATACTTTCCTGTATGTGCCATGTTTAATGCATATAGTTGGATTAGTCATCTATTCATAATTACACTTTTTATCATTTTACCTTTGCAACACAAAAATTGCTTTTGTAGATTTAGCCTTCTTTAAGTTGAAACGCTTTACTGTTTGACAAAAATAGTTGTAAAATAGTTTAACATTATAAAAATATTTATATAAAAAATGCTTAAATCAGTTTTACTATGACAAAATGACCATAGAAGACATTTAATAAATAACCTGTTAATATGATATTAATATACATTTAGAAATATGATATTAAGATAACTTTCATTTGTAATAACTATACCACACAAATAAATTATTAAAAAGTTATTTTCGTCTACCCACAAAATTTATTTATTTTTTACTTTAAATTAAAAACACCACGATCTCACACTAATACTTAAATATAATAACTTTTACAAATTATTTAACAGGTATGAGATGTCTTTTGTGAGAAATATGAGGGTAGTATGGTAAATTAGAAGGTCAAACCTGATTATGAGAAAATTGTTATTTTATAATCCTTACTTTTCAGGATTATGGATTAATCGATTTTGAACTTTTTGAGTCAGATTAAATCTCTTAATCTATTTTGCCAAACACCTACAAACATGATTTAATATAAATTAAATCAGGTTTGATTATACCAAAATCATTCCCAAACACCCTCGAAATCTCTTAGATGAAATTTACGACATTTCATAAAATGTATAAATGTCACACCCAAGAAAAATCATGATACATATTTCAATATGTTCGAGCCTTAATTAGTGATCTAGTGATCCAACTATTCTTAAAAAATTGCATAAGCATCCCAAGTTTTAAATGTTTCATTTTTGTATTTCACAGTCTTCAAATATCCCCATTGCATCAAACTTAAACCAAATGGATGAATATCGGCATTGAAACTCAATGCTTCTAATAGGAGTATGAAACAAGATTTAAGTGATACTTCATTTCACAACTTTCTGGATTAACCTCGTAGTCATTCTTTAGGTGGAATGAATCTTTAATAATGTATAAGGGGACTATGTAGGATTGGACGCGGTTTCACTTTATTTATTTACTTATTTTTATCTTTAGGACGCGGTTCCATTAGTTCGCTTTGAGGGTGAATCACAAACCAAATTTACATTGTGTCAATTGAAAGAACTTAAACAACGTTGAACCAACTCTCCAATCTTTTCACATCTTGGTTTATACTATCTGGACATGGCTTTGTTCTTTACTTAAGAATGACAATGGAAGTGTAAATACCCAAACGAACCGTAGATTTAAACCATAGCAGGTGTTTACCGCAAAATGTGTTTAGAAGAGACCAAAAAGATGGTGGAAGAAGCTAAGGATAATTAATCATTTACATAAGAAGTTTGCATGAACAAATATATATAACAATTCACTACTTTTTTTTCCCCTCTTACAACGGGTTTTGAGAGCTCACAAGTCCAAATAATATACGTGATATAACGTGATCACAACACCTGCATCTCGTAAATGACCGTTAACAAATTATCTTTCAGCCATTGACATTGACGATCTATACATTCATACTACCTTCTTGCGATAACAAATGACTGCACAAACAACTAATATAATTATTTTTTTCCAAGCCAAGAATCCAAAAGAGTTCCATTATTAATAGAAATGTGGGAGACAAGGGAAAGTTTTGAATTTGGTAAATGAGGCCAGGAGGGAAAATTGCCAACATTCTCATCAGGAGTTAAATCGGAAACAGGGCCCCCTGCTTTGCTTATAAGGAGTATTATTATTACAAGGGGAGAGAAAGTCTCGAGAGAGGGGGTGTGAGCGCACTTCGCTTTAATTTCCCTTTCGGTGCCTTCCTCGCTTAAACTTCTGCTCGCCTTCATCCTCTCTCCGTGTTTTTCAAAATTTCAATTTCTCTCCTTTTGAATCTCCGGCCCCTCGCCGGAAACCCTAACGCACCCTACACACACAAAACACGCGCACTATTCGTTTTTGTGCAATCCGGTGGATCTCGTAACATTTCCATTCTCGAAACTTAGGGATTTGGTTTTCCTCTTTCTACATACATACATCCTCGATTGCAGCTTATTTGTGTGCATCTCGATCTGCGCCATCGTACATCTGTAATCCAGCCCTAGATTCTCGGAACAGATGGAGGCGATCGAGGAGTTGCAGAATCTTTCGGACTCGATGCGGCAGGCAGCTGCGCTGCTGGCAGACGAGGATGTTGACGAGAGCTCTTCGCAATCTTCGAAGCGGCCGGCGACATTCCTCAACGTCGTCGCGCTTGGCAATACTGTGAGTTCACCTGTTGAATGTACTGTGGATTGAGTTATTCATTTTGTGATTAGATCTCCGGATCTAGTTGGCGTGTGGATCGCCGAGTTTGATTTGCAGATTTTGCGTCGGTGCTTAGTGTAGTGGGAATCGGATTGCGTTTCGGATCCGCGGTTGTGTTTCTAAAATGTATTTGGCGACCCGAACTTCATCTATTTTTAATGTATGATGTAATTGTGTGGATAGTTGGGCAGTTTCCTATTGATGTTTGATTTGATGAATGTTCGTGACCTTGGTATTAGATGGAGATTAAGATATAGTTTTCAAACATCATGTCAAGGTTTGAAGGATGTTTCGTCACGACAAGTAAGCTTTGAAGGATAGTTTGGAGCAGTTTGTGATTTATGTGTTTTGATTCATTACCAGTATAGCAACTCTCTGCAGTTGTAATCTGAATTTTCTGGAGAACTTGGCTATGTTGGCACACACTGTTCTACTGGTTGCACTGTTTGCATAGGTTAGTTTAGCTTGCATAGTTATTCATTTGAAACCTGAGTATTTGTGCACGTTACGGAGAAGGCATGTTAGTCAAGTCAGGTCATTCCTAGCATTGAGTCTCGCGTGGTAACTAAGGCCCCAGTAATGTATCGTCTTGATGACATGGAATTTAGACAGTGTTTCGATCAGACAAGTTTGAGTGCGTGCATTTCGAACTGTTGTTTTGCTTTTTGGGTTGAAAGAATGGGAGCTTGATTGGAAGTGGATGCTGGGCTTGGATGTTAAGTATTTATTCTGCAGAATTGAAGCCCGACACCACGCTTGTGGGATATCAAATGTTTTGGCCTAGGTGGACTCTTGGTGCTTTCTGGGTGGTAGTTTAAGCGTAAGCTGATCAATTTGTGGGCATTAAAAGGATTAGAAGGTTAACCTTGTAATTCGGGCTTAAATATAGAATTCAATTTGATGGTACAATATTTATTCAAACCCTTTTTGTACAGATTTATTTGTACAGTACCGAGAGGACATAGAGACACTCTTAGAATATAGGTTTCTTGATGCCAACTATTTGGTGATCTAGAGTTAGAGCTTTAATCTAATTATAATCTCGCCTTGTATTTTAAGTTTTTCTTGGTATTAAAATAAAGTTAAAGGGAAGAGAACTTGACTTCTGTTGGTCCTCATGTAGCCATGGATTATAGTCAATTGCTGCTGCAACCAACAAAACCTCACCCTGGTCGGTGCACCATATCGTTTCCCCTGTCACTTTGCAAATGCTATTAACGGTGGTACCACGTGCACAGCAACTACCATCACCATCTTTGCTGCTTCAACCAACATCAGGACCTTTGCCAATCTATTACTAGTAATTTAATCAGAAACTAAATAATATAAGAAGAAGGGACTTTCATATGAATATTTTGTGGAGGACTTGCACAAGCTTCCTTAAGGTAGCAGAATATTTCTAATGGATTACATAGGCTGTAAGTTGTCTTGCAATGTCAAAAAGCAGGAATGGTGGTTCTGGACCTGTTAGTTCCATTTGAAAGGGATGGCAAGTGTGCGAGGCTCTCGCCATTGCAAGATATTGGGATTTGACATCTGAAAAATTAGTATTAACATTTGGATAAATCTTTCCTTGAATAGAAAGTATGAAGGATGGTGTTGGGGTGGCTTCTTCTGTCGATATAGGGACTTGATAGAAGTCGAAAATTGATACGAGCCTGAAAACAATTTTCTTAGCAAGAGTAATTCTGGCTGTGTGGTTGACAAGATAACTACACATTCACTTCATGGTTTGAAGGAAATGGTGTTTAGTACTGATTAGAGAATAGGCTAAATGATATTAGGACTATGATCTTTATCTTTTGGCTTCTGTTTACTGAAACTCTTACATTCTTACTGTTCGAGATTTCTTTTTCCCTAACTGTTGATGTTGCTCAGGGTGCGGGTAAATCAGCTGTGTTGAACAGTCTAATTGGACATCCCGCTCTGGTAAGTTTGTTTTGTGAGTCCATGCTGTTGTTTTTGTATTTTTAAATTTGTATTAACATAAGCAGTTTTAGTTTCAATGATATGGTAAATGCTTTATGAGCTTATGTAATTCTTTTGTTTTCCTCATAATTTTGCTTTATTTGGACAGCCAACTGGTGAAGGTGGTGCTACCCGTGCGCCTATATGCATTGATTTGAACAGGGATGGTTCCTTAAGTAGCAAATCAATCATATTGCAGATTGACAGTAAATCACAAACCGTTTCTGCAAGTGAGGCTTCTTGCTGAACTTTGAACTAATGTTCTGTAATTTTCTGTCCCTATCAATCTACTTTCATTGTGAATGCCTTCTGATTGTCCTTGATCTCATTTTTCCGGCTTATCATAGGTGCTCTTCGTCATTCTTTACAAGATAGACTCAGCAAAATTTCTAGCAAGAGTCGTGATGAAATATACTTGAAGCTTCGCACAAGTACAGGTTCGTCTGGACTAAATGTTCTCGTTCACCTTAACTTTCCTGTCCTTTCCGGTTGGTCCCTAGAAGGTGTGAATGATTCAGGATTCAGGAGATAATTTTTAATCACTTAGAAATGGCGGAAATTTGAAGAAGTAAGAGTTAATATGTGAATATAATTCATTATATCTTTGTAGGACCTCGTTAGTTTTTAAGCAATACACCTAAGATAATCTGACTCTGTCCAGTTATCTCAGTATCCATTGTGCTTGCCTTTTAGTGTAGTGAGTTGCTTTGTCTTTGAAAGTCAGGTTGTAATTTTACGTAATTATGTATTTTTCCTGTAAATCTAGAGTTGAACTTCAAAAAAGTTGGAAAGCGGTAGTGAACCGCCATACCTGGAATTACGTAGTAGTCCGAACTTACAAGAATGATTGACCACTCTTTAACTTGCTTGAGTCAAGTTGAGTTCTGAAGAATTGGAATCCCTACTCTTTAACTGCTCATACTTGCTAACTTGTGCTGTACAACTCTTTACTGCCCTCTGATTCGTTTATTTATCTTTTATTTTCCAAATATAGCTCCTCCTTTGAAATTGATTGATCTGCCTGGAGTGGATAAAGGAAATCTTGACGATTCATTGGTAAGTTGCTCCTGAATTGGTCCTATTTAGTTTACCTTTACTTTTCCACAAAAAAAGATGCATGGTGTCTTCTTGCTTGCTAGTACTGTTGATGCAACCAGTAGTTGTGATTATTTTTTGTGGACAGAGATTTAATGGCCAAATTTTTGTTGCAGAGCGAGTATGCCGAACACAATGATGCAATATTACTAATTGTAATACCTGCTTCCCAGGCACCAGAAATCTCCACAGCTAAAGCTCTCAGAATTGCGAAGGAATATGATGGAGAAAGTGGGTTTTTATCTTACATTTTGATTTGTGCTTGGATTTTTTTTTTTTTTTTTTGGGGGCTATTTTAGAGACTTAATCCTTATAATTTTACTGCTTTGTCTTTAAATCCAACTTTGTTTACATCAGTTATCAAGAAATTTAAAATTTGTTCGTTTATTGTAGGTACCAGAACCATAGGTGTTATAAGTAAAATAGACCAAGCAGCTTCAGATCCAAAAGTCCTTGCAGCTGTTCAGGCTCTATTGCTGAACCAAGGACCCCGAAGTACATCAGATATCCCGTGGGTCGCTTTGATTGGCCAATCTGTCTCTATAGCTTCTGCGCAATCAGGAAGTGTTGGATCAGATAACTCCTTAGAAACGGCTTGGCGAGCTGAGAGTGAGAGTCTCAAATCAATACTAACAGGAGCCCCTCAAAGCAAGCTTGGTAGGTTAGCTTTGGTGGAGACCCTTGCTCACCAAATTCGCAGCCGTATGAAAGTCAGGCTCCCAAATCTCCTCTCAGGGTATAAACTATTTTCCCAGATTCTGCTTGGATTTTGTTTAGATTTTGTCAAAAATGATCGTGTCTACTTTGATTTATTGCTTAAAGCCTTGGTTCACACGCATTATCAGTTGTTTACTCTTGATTTTAAGCCTCTGTTTCCTGTTGGTTTGCATGTCTTGATGGGATTTACAACATAATGGGGCTGGAAATACTGAACCTTTATTAGTTGTGTCCAACACCTGGAAAGAGTAAAGTTGATGGAAAAAACTGCTTCATTGCATGCAGCACCCATCATTTCTCATATATTTGGCTTTTTTCTGTGATGTTTCATGTTACTTGGAAATTTATATGTTTCACTGCGTTTGCCACATGCTTTTCTGTTGGATCAGTGTTATTGCGGTAGGTGTTTGAGTCAGCAAGGTGAAGTTAATGAGAGTTCTTATACTTTGTCCCATGCCCATACCAATACCCACGCCTATAGCTTTGTTGTACAGTGCATTACAATATCATTCACCGGAGTCAGAAAACTCCATGTGGTATAAAATGGACAAATGAGACGTGGTTGAATTGATCCACATGATCGGCTGATGGCCATGACAACATCGTTGAGTAGTGGCCATTTCAATGTATGGCCATGACAACATCGTCGAATGGTGGCTATGCCAATGTTCTCGAATGGTCTGCAGAGCGCAAAGAAACTAAAACTATAATCTTAATTTGAGCAATTGCATGCTCTGGATGTACATATAGAGGAGTTTGTGTTTCTGTGCCCAACAGTTGTACACTCGTGTATCAGTTAACTCTATTGGATTCTTAATCAATTTATGCAAGTACTACTCGTGCAGGCTTCAAGGTAAATCCCAAGTAATACAGGATGAGTTAGTAAGGCTTGGTGAACAAATGGTTAATAGTTCGGAAGGTACAAGAGCTCTAGCGTTGGAGCTTTGCCGTGAATTTGAGGATAAATTTCTCCAACATATTACAACTGGTGAGGTGAGAATTCAGTTGAACCTGATGATGTGTATAAGTACTTTGTTATCAAGATATTTATTTAAGGAATACAGTTTCCATTGTAAGTAATTGGAAACCGATGTATTCTGGTTTTGTGAGTTTTAGACCCTGCCATGAATAGCATCAATAGATGATCATATCGTTGTGGGTCATTACTGTCTCACGTATCTGGCTGTAGTACATACCCCTTTTTGTGTCCTTTTGTGATAAGCCATTTCGTAGGGAAAATGTGGTGCAAGTGAGCATAATAGGGCATTAGCTGCTCCCATCTTTTAAACTGTAATTCTTATTTTTCGTTTAATGTCAGATGCTTGTAAAAGGGATATTCTACAATACTAAGATTTACCTTTCTTCTTGCAGGGTAGTGGTTGGAAAGTTGTTGCAAGTTTTGAGGGGAACTTTCCTAATAGAATTAAGCAACTGCCATTAGACAGACATTTTGACCTAAATAATGTCAAGAGGGTATGTCATATCCCTTTTTTATCAATCCGGATTTCAACAATTGTGTATTGCGGTTTTATCTGAAACTTGGTGTTTGCTTTTATGCTGAACCTCTGGATTTGCTCTCAGATTGTGCTGGAAGCAGATGGTTATCAACCTTATCTTATATCCCCAGAGAAAGGTTTACGATCATTAATAAAGGGTGTTTTGGATCTGGCAAAAGAGCCTTCACGTCTTTGTGTTGACGAGGTAAGCTTTGGCTGTAACCTTTTCATGCTTTTTTACTGATATTGCTGTTTCTCATAGCTCAATCACCATTGTTACTGTCATGATATTCTATTTGCTTCTTTTGCTGTTTGGCTTCTTTCGGTTGTCTGATGAGAGGGAACAACCCCCCATCCTGTCTTGCCCCATGTATGTAATCCTAGTTTTATGTGATATGAATAGCATAGGTAAGGGACACTCTAACCTAGGAACATGCCTTGGCATGTGATCCTTGTGATACTAGTCGAAAGCAAAAAATTCCGATCACCCTTGGCATCTTGTAGAAGCCGAACATCAAAAGAAGCCAAAACACCCTTGGCATATGATCTTTGTGATGCTTATATAAAGCAAATAATTCCAATCAATTATAATCTTTAATCTTTTTTTTTTTGGGATGATCTCTGGGGGTCCTGATTGTTATGGCTTGTAACAAACGAAAAAAAAAGGGCGGCCCCTTGAGGTTTAGAATGTAGGGCTTCACAATATTCATGAGCTGAGATACTTGCTGAACTGAACCTAACTCATAGGATAAGAAGGATCTGCCTCATCAGGCATCCTTTAAGAGTAATAAATGTTTGAGAGTTTTTCATCAAGAATGCCATGACATGACTTGAGTCAACGTTTTTAGTGCATCGAAAAGTCTCCAGCACCAACAATGAGAAATTTGTGTGGTCTTTTGCACCCCCCTTTCCCCGTCTAAAAGAAAATTCTTCCCAGGTTATTGAGTCATACTCTACAGTCTTTTATTTGTCATGCAATTTGGAAAGAGTTTCTTCGGGGAGGTTTTATCTAGTGCAGTGGACGATAGCTATTAGTGTCCCAGCGGCAGAAAAGATGAGCTTCCCAAATTCTCACAATAATCTATCTAAAATGTGTTTGTCAATCTATTTCTTACAATTAAGTTTTGCATCTCATTTGTTAACAATAGAAGATTTTGGTTTCTAAAGCTTTTGGCTTCGTTTATTTAGTTTCTTCTCATTGTGAACAGTACCTTTAGATGTTTTTCTTTTAGTAGCTTGCATGCCTTGGCTAAGCTATTTGATGAAGAGTAGGAACCCTATGATGCAGGGGCATTGATATGCTAAAAAGAGAGAGCCTCTTGTTTTCTGCACATATACCTAACAAGTTCCTCTTAGTTCTACGGCTGTACATTTACATTCTACCCTGGTGATGACTTGGAAAATTTTCAAAATAGGTGCATCGTGTACTCGTGGATATTGTTTCATCATCTGCAAATGCCACACCAGGGCTTGGAAGATATCCACCTTTTAAGAGAGAGGTAGTCAACTTTTTGCAGCTTACCTTCTTATGATGTTCACAGGTATAAATGAGCATCATGTTTTGCATCCTTTTTGAAGAGAGATCTATGATCGTATCTTAACTAGGTTGTGGCAATTGCAACCGGTGCACTGGATGGCTTTAAGAATGAAGCAAAGAATATGGTTGTTGCTCTTGTTGACATGGAGCGTGCATTTGTCCCACCACAACATTTCATCCGTTTGGTGCAGAGGCGGTATGCTCAATAGGATACACTTTTGATGATTTTGTTTTATACTTAAGAGATATGAGAGGCTTCCTGTTAGCAACATTACTGCATTCAGTTTGATGGTTGTCCTTGATTTCTGATGCTTAAGGTTTTTTAATTGCAGATACATTTCTTGTTTGAAAATAGGCCAACTTAACGTGTTCTTATATGACGAATTTCTATTGGTATTACCTCTACCAGGATGGATAGGCAGCGGCGTGAGGAAGAGCAGAAAACCCGAACTTCTAAAAAGTCACTTGAGGCAGAGCAGTCCATTCTGAATAGGGTACATCTTAATCCTGGAATTGTTTTGTTTCTATCGAATTGAATTTCTCCAAACGTCGTTTCTGTTTCTCCTTTTACTCTGAATTTCTTTCACTTATTCGTTGTGATATTTTTTGTCCTCTGCATTTTAGGCAACAAGTCCTCAAACAGGAGGCCAACAAGCCGGGGGGAGCTTAAAATCACTGAAGGATAAATCTGGTCAGCAGGATAAGGATGGACAAGAAGGGCCAGCTTTGAAGACTGCGGGGCCTGAGGGAGAGATTACAGCAGGTTCCGATCATCACTTTTTGCATACTTAATGTTCTTACCATGATGATTTCTATTCATCTGCTGGAGGCTGAGTACCAATTATATTTCAATTTTTTTGTCTGGTCTTGCGCAATGTACTTTGAGGGGTTCTTCATTGTTTTTTCAATTGAGCGAATTTTGCTTGTCATTTGATGATGCAAGTTGAATTTTATTTTGAAATTATTGTCTTAGTGTGCAATTTACAATTAGCTATGGTATAAATTGAAAGTAAAGAATTAAAGAGAGTTTTTCATTTATCCGTGCAACGAAATTGAGAACTCAAACTACTTGCTGGGGAAGTTAATTTTCCCTTTTTATGGAGTAACCGGACTAGGAGGTCACCTGTTCACAATGCAGACATATGCGTTCTTTTTTTACGCATATGTCTGCATTGCATGTTGATTCTATGATTACAAGAGCCTGCAATTTCAGGAGCCTTGTTCATTGGGCTTGTTTTTCAGGCATCTCACTCAGCACACACTTCAGGGAAACTATGATTACATGCAAATGTAAACTGACCCACGGGGGACAGTTCTTAGAATGTAACTGATATGGCTAGTGCTGTGGAATTATGCTTGGCCACTTTTGACAAACTATTGAACTTCTGGACGGCAATGCATAAAAGAAAGTCAAAATATGGATCTATAGTGATTGCTTCTTTTGCGGGCAAAACCAGAGATCTCTCGCCTTGAATTGTGATTGCTGTCCCTACCTCAATTCCACAAGTTGAATCCCAAATCACGTAGCAATGACATTTTTGAAGTAACACTGGTTGGTGATAGTAAACAGTTATTGAACAAGTGGTCCACTGGGATTCAACTTTTGGGACTAAGGTTGAGATCCCTATCAATACTCCTGTCGCTTTCCCAAACTTTGTAATATTATGAACAAACTTAAATTTCGTTTGTCTGTGTACTTACTTGACATTCTTTTTTTTGTTTCGTAAGGATTTTTATTGAAGAAAAGTGCAAAAACTAACGGGTGGAGTAGGCGATGGTTTGTTTTGAATGAGAAAACTGGAAAGGTTTATTCTATTTCCCTTGTCTCTTGCTCTCCTGTATTTAGTTTACATATATCCGTGCACACACACATGCACAAGTCTTCTTATATAAATGTGTACATGTATCTTTTGCTTCCCCTCTCCAGTTCCCTCCTTTGAGGTGTCCGACAGCCAGGGTGTCTT
The DNA here is from genome assembly GCA_033070095.1 of Escallonia herrerae. Classification (NCBI taxonomy): domain Eukaryota; kingdom Viridiplantae; phylum Streptophyta; class Magnoliopsida; order Escalloniales; family Escalloniaceae; genus Escallonia; species Escallonia herrerae. The sequence goes on along the minus strand of JAVXUP010000934.1, from coordinate 102,985 downwards.
TGAGTGTGTGCCCGTCTTTGTGAGTTTTTTTCCCTTGACAAATGTTAACTCTTCAAAATGTCAAAATATTCACTGGTCGGCGGTCGCAGACCACTGCACCGGTTCGTCCGGGACCATTGGAGCTGTGTGAAGGGAGGGGGAGGGCCCATATCCTGGGAGTGAAGCTGGTAAGAAAATATGTTACACCCGGATGCATCGATGCAGTGGTCCAGAAATGGGAACCTCTCTCTACCTTGTGCTTGTAATTATTTACATGTCTAATTAAAGTTATTTTGCAGCTTGGATATACAAAAAAACAAGAAGAACGACATTTCCGGGGTGTCATCACTTTGGAGGTATGATGTGCATTTAACTTATTGAGATATGGTATAGTTAGGTTTAGGTAGCGCATATTAGAGCATTATTTGAAAAGTCAAACGGGGGTAAAAATGAGTGAGTTCAATGTTGGTGTCAGAAGGGACACATATTTCAATGCCAAGTTGTCTTATATAACACTGGTGGTGTGATGTATTTCTTAAATCCTGAAATATTTGGTTTACTTCACACTTGAATTACGCCCACTTGTATGCGCTTTTGTGATCAGAAAACAACATATTCAAGAACTATATGTGGATGACTTGACAATAAAAGGTGTCTGAAAGGACCAGCGTTGTATCCAGGGGGTTATTTTGCCTTGGTTCAGTATTTTGTTACTGGCCCAAGGAAGAAAGGGATTAAATAAAGATGAGAACTTGAGGTGGATGGACAAGATTGTCTAGTTACAGAGAAGAAGATATCATTTCTTACACTCCTTATGTTCTTTCCTACTTATTTTTTGGAACTTTTTACACTTCTGTTCTACATGATGTAGATAGTCTCAATGTTTCATAAAAGCTGGTTCTAGAGATATGGAAGAGTAACTAGTACTTTTGTTCTCTACTATTAATATAGACTGAGTAGCAATATGTGCTGAATTATTCAGGAGTGTGTTGTTGACGAAGCTTCCGATGAAGAAGAACCTCCATCAAAGAGCTCCAAGGACAAAAAGTCAAATGGGCCAGATGCTGCAAAAACACCCAGCCTTGTATTTAAGATAACAAGCAGGGTTGCATACAAGACAGTGCTAAAAGGTACAATATTTACCTCTACTGTAGCTTGCAGAGCTTATATGTTTACCTTTTCTTTTTACACTCCCAAAGTTGTCTGGCCGTGAGTCTAAAGTTTTATTTCACTGTACAGCTCACAGTGCTGTTGTGTTAAAGGCTGAGAGTGTGGCTGATAAGGTTGAATGGATAAACAAGTTGAGGAATGTCATAGGTTCTAAAGGAGGTCCAGTGAAAGGTGAATCTGGTGTTCCGATCCGGCAAAGTCTATCTGACGGTTCTCTTGTGAGTGACTACGTCATGCGTCTTTGTAATTGCCCAAGTTCAAAGCACATCTGAACTTCTGTTCCTTGCAAATTTTCAGGATACAATGGTTAGGAGACCTGCAGATCCTGAAGAAGAACTTCGATGGATGGCTCAAGAAGTACGCGGTTATGTTGAAGCTGTCCTGAACAGCCTTGCTGCCAATGTCCCAAAAGTCAGTCTTATGTTTTCATTTTTACCTTCACTACACAAGTATAGCTCCTTCACCTTTTGTAACTTCTTCCACTTGTGCAGGCAGTTGTTCTTTGCCAAGTTGAGAAAGCCAAAGAAGACATGCTTATTAAGTTGTACAGTTCAGTCAGGTGAGTAGCATTGGTTTCTCCCTTGTACGTAAGTCATATGCAAAATGTAGGTAGTGAGACGGGTTTTTCTTATGTCATTTGCCGAGCTCCTGATGTTTAATTGGCAGCAAGTCAAAAAGTTGTGACTTCAGAGAAGTCGGTTACTCCATTAAATTTATATAATTAGAGAATTAACTTTCTGCTCCATTTATTAAAACATGTAGGATCTTTAATTGGTGAGGAACATTTGCATTCAACACTAACAGAACCTTATTTGTCATTCAACTGTTAGTGCTCAAAGTACGGCAAGGATTGAAGAGCTGCTCCAGGAAGACCAGAATGTAAAGCGGAGGAGAGAGCGTTATCAGAAGCAGTCCTCTCTACTTTCAAAGCTTACTAGACAGCTAAGTATTCATGATAATCGAGCTGCTGCTGCCTCTAGCATGTCCAATGGTGGTGGAGCAGGTGATACTACTTGGACTTCCACTTGTTTTACCCTTTCACCCCAACCGGTAGGAAGTGTGGCCTCCAACATTTTTTTTTCTGGAAATTAAAAATTCCAATGGTGCTAACCTTGACTTAGTCGGTGACCACGCTAAGCTGGGTATGAAAATTTGTTACCGGTTGAAAAGATGTGGTCAAGCGACCACAAACTAGTGTATACCCTTAAAGCGATACATAGCTTTCTGTCCACACCCGTAAGTGCACACGACAATAACTTGGAACACATATTGATTGATTGTTCAAGTGAAGTAACTTTTGAAATGATTGTGGTCCAAAGTAGACAAAAATAAATATTGCGATGCATGGCTTCTGGAAAACTAGTACTCTCTTGAGTTGGGTTGAAGGAACTAAACAAGCTTTAGTTCTTCAAAGGACGCATTTGTTGGAACCTGTGCTGTTGTACACCTTTTTGGACATTACGGAGGTGTTTAGGATTGTGAGGTGGAATGGCTTTTTGATTTGAATATTTTAGATGTATGATAACGAACGGGTTGATGAAGCTTATTGGATCCTTTCCTCTTGCTTTGAAATGCTTACTTATATGGATATTCACTTGTGCAGAAAGCAGTCCAAGAACCCCTGGACCCTCAGCAGGTGATGATTGGAGGTCCGCTTTTGATGCTGCTGCCAATGGTCCTACTGATTCCTATGGCGACTCGTCCAGGTTTGGATCCAATGGTCACAGTCGCCGGAACAGTGACCCTGCCCAAAACGGTGATACTAGCTCGAACTCAAATTCTAGCAGCCGCCGCACCCCTAACAGATTGCCACCTGCACCACCTGGGTCTGGTTATAGATTTTAGCTTTAGATATATTTGAGTTGGATATGATTCATATGCATTCTTGTGGGGCGGGTGGTTGCCCCTGCTTTTATATCGAGCTCTTCTTGAGTTCATTTATTGATATAGTAGCTCTGTAGAATTGGTATACGCGTCTTTTGTAGATAAACATCGCGATCTTTTTGACCGTGGCTTTGCAGTTGCTGGATTCGAGGTGTACTTGCAATGTGCTTATTGAATTATTTTTTCTTTGAATCTCCTGTTTTGCGGGACACTTCTGGTGTGCTTTCTGTAAAATCAGATCAGACATTACTGACCCCTACTTTGAATTTTGTATACCTAATAATTTTTTTTGTTGATTAGAACTTGGGCGTTTGGATGATGGTTATGTTCTCGTCACCCCAGTATTAGCTGTTAACCATTAATCTGCAGTTGGTTTAGACTTTAGACTCTCCACTGGATTCCAGGCGCTTGCAGCCTTTTTGTGCTTTGGTGAGCTTTAAAAGATAAGCTTTTTTTTTTTATCATGCAGAAAACATCTAATATGATATATGGCAGATCTAAAGGCATTGTGTATTTTTAAACCCTCCGAAGTGCCACCGGGGTAACCCTAACCCCAGATTGTGTGTATCTTCTCTAAAGGAAGCAAGATCCCTAGAACTTAATGCCTGACATGCTTGTATTGATGTCCACCAGGACTGGGTACGTGTAGTACTGCTGAATGGCATCTCTCGACCCTTAGCAATTGGATCTCTCTATCCATCTCGTGTTTAATTGCGGAAGTAGCGTGCGGTATAGTGAGAACCGATATCATACTTTGTGATGCTCACGACTTTATCAGTACTCAATCGTGTAAAGCCATAAGGCTGAACGATTAAAATCCTTTAACCTTTATCTAATCAACCTTATTTTCTGATTTACTTAACAAAAGGGTTTTTGTTCTATGTATATGCTATTTTACCCCCTTGTTTTTCGTTAAAAAATTAATAATCATAATAAACTTAATCACAGTTAATCTTAGTGAAATAGCATACAAGAAGACGAAAGTAGATTGCAGTAGTGGTGGTGACTTCGAAGCTGAAAGTTTACTGCATGAGCCTCTTCTAAACCAGCAACAATTCTCTTTGATTGATAATGGGCTCTGTACATTCTGCACCCTAAACTTTTCAACCCCCTCTCCCTAATTTTCAAAACTCCCTAATGCGTTAGCGCCCGTGGGGTGGTTGCTGATCTCAGGCGTAGTCAGACGTTATTTTAGAGCTTTATTTTGTGCCTGTTGTTTTTGCAAGGAGATCATAAAGCTTGGCTGGCGGTAGAGTTGGTGGATCAATGGCGGCCACTACGGTTTAGGTGTGTTACCCTCCAATCGATGGGACATGTGTTGGCCGCATGTTAGTGTAAGCTCGGATAGATCTTTTAGATCTATGCTTCGATCTAAGAGATTTATTCGATCCACAATGATCAGACCATGAAAGTCTTGATCAGCTCATGTCGTTGGAAAGAGGATGCTTCGAATTTGGACCTTGGTGTCCCATAGCTGGCGGTGAGTGGAATCTCATCGCTGGTGGCCAAAATCTCGCCGGTGACTAGTCAAAGATGCAATGGCGATGGTCTAGTCCTCTTGGGTTCCCAGTATTTTCACTACCCTTCTAAAACTTTTCTCACACTTCTAGCCTTTCTTGTGAGTGCTTAGTGGTCTGTGGGGTGCAAGTGTGTTTCGTCCGGTCTGGTAGCATGTTTTGAGGGGTTCTTAGGTTTTATGTTGTTTTCTCAACTTTTTTTGCTGAGGGAAGGGAAGGGTGAGGTGATAGCGCCTCGGGAGACTGAGGGTTTTACTTTTTTTTGGGGGGGGGGGGGGGGAGCCTGGAAGGTAGTTCGGTTTCTTCTTGGGTTAACATGTTTGAGGGTTGGGATGAGGCTCATTAATTAGTTTTAGCCTTCTGCTGCGATTGATTTAGTTCTCCCATTTTTAGCGGGAGAGTGCATTTGTGCATTGATCCCTTGTTCTGTATCGTGATTCCAGAGCGAGCGATTAACTCTCGATCCGTTCAGCCGCTTGCGGATTGTGTATGCAGTTGTCTCCTTTATGTTAGTGTGTTGTTTAGATGTTTATTTTTTTTTTATATATTTCTTTGTTGGATTCCTATTAGTTTGAAAAAGTCATGGAATGTCACGACTTTATTTCGTTCATGATGAAAATGTACGGTCAAAAGGCTAACATGATAAGTCCTGTAACTTTTTTATATCAACAATACTATTTTCCTATAGACCCAAAAAAAAAAACAGAAAAATACACTCCGCTCTGTCGCTGGTTAATTGTCAGCCACGTATTAAACAAATCAAGCTGAGCAAAGCATTCTATTATGAGAAAATTACATATCTCACTTGAGGCCAATGCCCCAACAAAACCCCAATTTCCAAATGCAAATGCAAGCTGAAGGCTCACCATACAGGAGATCCCTAAGAATTGCAATACCGCCACTAATTGTTTACAGTAACCATATGGTTCTCTTGAATGATGTTTAACGTGCATAAGTAATCGTTTCCCATTCAAATAGGATGCAAATTTACAGTTCATGTCCAACTAATCCTGTACACAGTAACAGGCCCAAGCAAACTGCTGCAGCCTGCCTTCAAGTAGTCGTCTTTCTTCCTTGAGTCAAGCCATCACTCCTGGTCATTGATAAGATCTCATAGGGGCTGTTTATAGCCAACTGCGCCAGTCGTTTCCTTTAGTTATGTTTTGGGAACTGCGGACTTCAGGGCGTTAATGAATCCCATCCTTAAAAGGACCGGATTCTTGTAGTAGTTTTACAACCATCTTAACCTGTAAAAGGAGAAGCTTTGAACCAATAAGACGCGATCAAACAATAGGCCGGAATGAGCAGTGAAGATTCGCAAGATAAGAACATTGACCTGAGCCGTTTCTCGCACCAAGAAATTGTCTCTGACTTCCCTAAAACCTTCATCCAGAATGTAATGACAGCTGTAAGTTGTCACTGGCAGATAACCCCGCTGAATTTTATGCTCGCCCTGAGCTCCCGCCTCTACTGTGCTAAGATTAAGTTCAATAGCTGCTTCAATAGCCTGTGAAGTGATCGTAGAACTTAGACAAACAGATGCATAACCCTGGTCCAGGCGAGCCAATGATTTCTTTTCCAGTGATTCAGTTGAACTGAGCTCCCGTGGTTACAGAAAAAGTGAAAAGGCATACGTCTCTAACAAGACCAATCTATTAATAAGTAAAAACCTGGTAATAGCATGCTTCAAAATGCAAACTTGGATAGTATGCCCGTGGTAGACATCCCCATAATGGCCCAAATATAGCATCTCCTCCAATAAGATTAAGAGCTCCGGCAACAAGTTCATCTCCTTCTTCAGCAGCAACAAGTAATATGTGGTCACCCAGCTTTGAACCCATGATGTGAAAGAATTCCCTTATTAGATAAGCACTACCCCACCTAGAGATGAATGAACAGCATAACTCAGATGTGATGAGTTAGAGTTGTCAAACGGGCCGGGCGGCCCGCGGGCTGGCCCGACCCGGCCCGGGCTGGCCCGGGCTGGCCCGGCCCCGTGCATGAACAGTAGCGGCCCCAGCACAGCGGGCTTGGGGCCTGGGCCTGGACCAGGCCTTCATTTGCTCCGAAAAAGCCCGGCCCGGCCCGAAGTCGGCCCGGGTCTGGCCCGGGTCTGCGGCCCGGATCTGGCCCGGTCTGCGGCCCCACATGTTTGAATTTTTTTGTTTTTCCCCCCTTTCTTCCACCCCTTTTCCAAAATTCCACTTTTACCCCCCCAACAGCAATATAACGGCTAGTTTGGGGGGTATTTTAGTCTAACCTATATTTTTCAACTCCTTTACACTCTTACCCTCCCCAACAACTATAAACGGATAGTTTGTAGGGGTATTTTGGTCTTTTGTGAAGTTTCTAAAATCTATAAATTCACACCATTTCTCTCTAATTTTTCACACCAATCTTCTTACTCTCTCTTACCTAAACATTCTATATTTCTACAAGCTTTGCTACTATTTTCCTCTCCAATTACTACTCTTGCTAATTACTACTAGTATTTACTAATTAGTACTCTTGTTTATTAATTACTAGTCTTGCTAAATTCTTTTTAATTACTAACTCTCTAATATTTGTTACTCGTTCATTCTTTTAATTGTTATTTCTTATTACTACTCTTATACTTGTGTATTTAGTTACTCTTACAAAGTTTAGCTCGAAATATGGCTGGATTATTGAAGAAAATGAGGCGTGCATCGTCATCACGAAAAACATCATCATCATCGCAAGCACCACCACCAGCACAAGCGCCAGCGCCACGGCCATCACAAACACCAATCCAAGCACCAACACAACCATTCGTTCCTGGACGAATGAGTACAGGCTGTATGATAGATACCCAAGCCAATTGGGAGTTCAATCAAAACATTCCAGATTTTGAATACACGCCTGATGAAGACCCCCCGCATTATAGTCAAGGACGCAGCTCGGTTGGCGAAGCTACTACTCCGTGGCATAATCTCAACCCTATGCCTGGTCATGATGAAGAAGGGCCGAGCAATGCCTCCGGTAATGAGCCAGAAGTCCAAAAGGGGAAAAAAAGAAAGCCGAGTGTTGGAATCATTTCGATGTAGTTATGGTGGACGGCATCCGAAAAGCTCGATGTAAGTACTGCGCTAAATTATTTTCGTCTGGTAGTGGTAATGGACATCTTAACAGGCATTACCCTCTGTGTGCACCTCGACAAGGCCACGTCGAACCTACCCAAACGCAGTTATCTTTTGACGGTAAGTTATTTGTTTATAATCAGCGAGAGCAAAGAGACGGTCTCGCTGAATTTGTTATTCATGATGAACAAGCCTTTTCTTTTGCCGATAATCCTAAGCACTCTAGATATATGAACACATACGTTCAACCTTTGTACAAAAAGGTTCATAGAAACACAACTAGATCCGATGCACTCCGACAGTACAATGCTGCTAAAGCACGCCTTATCGATTATTTCGATAAATTTGAAGGTAAAGTTAGTCTTACTTCTGATATTTGGCAATCTCCTTATACTTTTGTTAGTTATTCTTGTGTGACCGCTCATTGGATTGATGTAGATTGGGTTATGCACAAGAGAATCATCGCTTTCGAGCACTTCCCTTATCCGCACGATGGAATGAACATTGCTATTCTTATATTAAAAGCATGCACCACATTTAAAATTAAGGATAAGATTATGAGTGTTAGTTTTGATAATGCTTCTAATAATAAAGTTGCTGTTGCAGCTTTAAAGGAGACGCTTCAACCTGTACTTAATGGTGAATTATTTCATGTTCGCTGTGTTTGTCACATTATTAATTTAATTGTTCAAGATGGTTTAGCTGCTGCAGGAGATATTCTTCTCAAAATGAGGGGTATGACAGCGTATGTTAATAGCTCGAGTCCGAGAACACAACAATTTAAAACGTTGTGTGTTCAATATAATATGCCTCGCAGGAGAGCAGTTACAGATGTGGTCCACAGGTGGAACTCTACATACCACATGCTTTTACACATTCTGGCATACCGAGAAGTCTATACGCATTTTCTACTAACCCAGTTCCCAGCCGGCTTGCCAACTCAAGAGGAATGGCAGATGGCCACATACCTAGCTGAATTTTTGGAGGTATTCTACACGTCTACCAATTTATTGTCTGGTACGTACTATCCCACCTCTCCTCTCGCTGTAATAGAAATTCTGAAGATGGCTACAATGTTAACAAAATGGAGATATATAGGACCCTTTAAGGAAATAGTAAAAGTGATGGATCAAAAATTTAATAAATATTGGAGTAAACTGCCTGCTATTTTTACTGTGGCTACTTGTTTAGATCCTAGGTTAAAGTTGCATGGCGTGAACGCCTCGATACAAGAGATATCGAAATTAATGTGCTACACAGCAGAGGAGACAACCGCATTCACAGCAAAAGTGAGCAAGAGGTTTGAGGACTTGTTCAACGTCTATCGTAATTCTGCTGACGTGCGCGGGCGAGCTACATCATCATCCACTGTTGAGAGGTATTATGCGCCATACCTTCAGGGCTTTGAACATCTAGTAGCAAGACAACTACCAGGTGAAGGTACTTCTAATTCGGCAGGTTCGTATACTTTTTCCTCTTTTAATGAGATTGGTGTATATGCAAATACTGATCATTATTCTGATTTATCAAGGCAAGAACAGGTTAATTTTAATTTGTTAAATTTTTGGAAACAAAATCAAAACATGTATAAAACTTTATCCCAAATTGCACGGGATGTACTGCCAGTGCAAGCCTCCACGGTTGCTTCAGAGTCGGCATTTTCAGCCAGCGGGAGGGTTTTGGATGACAGGAGGAGTCGTCTTAACCCCGAGTCGCTCGAGCTATGTGTATGTTGGAAGGATTATCTTGATGCGAAATACCGCGAGCAAGATAAACCGATTGATGATAGGAAGAGCAGTGACTCGGATATTGAAGTACTTCTGGATGATTAGGTAATTTGTTTTTATTTTCCTCTTTTGATCCTTTTGGTTGACGTTGCAGATTTCTTGATCTTTGATTGCTGATATTTTGGATAGACATGCATTATTATTTTGATTGTTAGAATTTTAAGAATAAATTTTTTCACAAAATATACTTTTTTCCATATATATAAAATAAATTTTTACAAGCAAGATATATATTTTTTCGTATATATAAAAAAATAGGTAACTTCGCCTGTTTGTTTACAAGCAGCCGGTCCCAAGCCCGGATAAAAGGAGGAGGGCCTATGAATACATTTATTATTTTTCTATATAAATTGTTATGTGTTAAGATTTTATTAATAAAGCTCACCAAGAAGAGTATGAAAATGTTTAACATATAATAAAAAATATAATGGCTAACAAATAAATATGTATATACATACATACATATATATGTATATTACTTATAATGAAATAAAAGGATAAAGATTAGGTTCGTTAAATTGTGAATATTGCCTAGAGATGAAATTTAAAATTGAATAACAAGAAGAAAAAAAAAAAGGGCCCGGGCCCGGCCCTAGCTATTGGGCCTAGGGCCAGGGCCTGGACTGGGCCTAGGTTTGCCTTCGGCAGGCCCGGCCCGGTTGGCAGCCCCACCGGCCCGGCCCCACAGCAGGCCCGATGGGCTTGGGCTGGGCCGGCCCAAGCCCGGCCCTTTGACAACACTATGATGAGTACAAGCATCTCGAATTTATATAGCCGTATTGACAAGGATCACAAGCAAGGTAATCAAAACAACAAAAGAAAAAAAAAAAGAATCTTTTAACTTAATAGTATGCACCACACTTGTTATCAGTTGTGTTCCTGTAAAAGTCGTAGAAGGCATCCCAATGCCTAGCCTGCCAAGTTGTAACATCAAATCATGAAGTAAGAACCTCAAGTCCAATCATAAATTAGTGCAGTAATAAAGTCCATAAAAATTAACAGGAAAGAGACACTCGTATTTGGGGATGAAAATTTGGAGCTCAGTGCATGGAGGTAAACCTTAAGATGGGCATCATCACTTTCTAAATTACGGTGAGTTAGAGAAGGAACTAATTGCGCATATGGTCAACCCACAAAACAAATCATGAGTTATCAAGTTCTAGATTGCCAACAAGTAACATGAAAGCATGAAGTAGAAAGTTTGGAAAGAAATACAGGATTACCATAAAACATGCACTCGGAACATACAGAGAAACTAACAGGAGACACAGACTCATATTTGGAAAATAAAAGTGTGCCAAACTGTTGTTACTTGTGAGGATATCCTATTTATGTTACCGCAAAATATTGCAGTTGTAAAATGCTCATAGCTTAGGTCTTTGCTTCAACATCATAAATTTGACAATAAGAAATTCAAGGCAATATATGTTTTCGAGAGGTCATCGTGGTCACCAAGAGTAGAGCATGGGGTTCGTGATGAAAAGCAAAGCTAAAGAAATTTGAAAGAATACACAATATTTGATTTCAAATTTGAATTGTCAAAACAAAGAAAAGCAAAATTTCTATCTAGTTGAAAATAAAAAATAAAACGTTGACGTGGCACACCCATAATCAAATTTAAAGGGGTCTATATTGCAGATGATGGTAGTTGACAATAGGACGAAGCCACCGGGGAGACGAAGCAGGTCATAGACGACGGCAACAAAGTCTATTGGCATTGGTAAGCCACGTTTTCGGGCATTTGAGATGCTAATAAAAAATGATGAAGGTATGATTTTACATAAATCACATGCACAACAATGTGATGTAAACCACTATCGAGTATCAAAGAAAGGCACCTACAACCGGCAGGTACCTTGATTTCATAACCTCGAAGGCAATAGTTAAGTTCTGAGTTGAAATCTGCAAAGTAAAATTTTAATTCAGGAAAAAATTTGTGTAGCTAGAACAAACAATTATATAATGCTCATGCCAACAAAGTTCACAAGAAAAGGAAATAGCTACCGTCTTGTTTGAACGAAGGAGAATCAAGCAAGATATCCAAAATCATATCTTTTCTCCGACTTTTGGTCTATTCAATATCAAACAAAACCAGAAAAAAAAAAAAAAAAACTAACCTTCTTGCGCTCTTGTCGAATATTTTTTCGTTTACTCTGCTTCATGTCCATCAAGAACTTGTCAAAACTGTTGATGGATTCAAATAATTAAGCACTAGAAATATGTAAAAGTTAGGGGAAAAAAAGACAATGTGAGAGTCCCCCAACTCATGTGAAGACCAACCAATGGTGCTCGCGAGGGAACAAATTGTATACCATAGACAATGCAAGTTCAGAAAAAATCAATTCCTTAAAAAAAACCAGAATGCGAATTCCATTTTAAACTGCAAATGTGTTGTAGGAAATTGCGTAAAACTGTTTATTATATTTACCAATACACAGCATAATGCTCCAGCCCAACAGACTTGCAAAAATGGACAAAAAATTTGAAGCTAAGAATACTGATGCAAACTTGATATGCACTTGCATAAATGGACATAAAAATCCCTTACATAGATTTGGAGTCAAAAATATATTTAATTGCATTCCAATTTCAATCCATGAAGTCATCATGCCTAATGAAGTAGTCACATCACTCACTTTTTATAATTACGCTTTTTCCAGTGATACTGCATCCCAGTCCGCTGAAGGAAACCTTTTTCCTTCAATCTGTGCCATTCACTTGCAGAGGGAAAGGTAATATGCAACGATAACACCTGAAACTGTCGAGAAAAATTTACAATTGTTGGTCAGGATAAGGAGCTGGGTCAATTTTCTGATTTCTAGGAATCGAAATGGAGTACTTTTTAGTACTGATTTTGCCCTAATCTTAATATCAAAGGATACAACAGTAGCACTTTTAAAGTTAAGCCTTTGCATTCAGCTATATTTGCTTTCTGGTATGTCTGGTTTTTTTCTTGTACAAGTCAGTATATGTACATTGGCGATAAGACTGTTGATCAGTCACTTCATGAGGGCTTAGATATGTTTGAAGACGTACGATCTAATGTTAGTCAGAGAACCAGGTGGCCAAGATCAATGCCTCGCACTTGAACCTCTATTTTCATGCACCGGAGAGTAAGTGTCATGTCATTGGTTACCAACTGTTAATAAATTGGGTCAATGAATTCATTATCCGTGTTAGTTTGGATAAATACAGTTATTTAGAAAATATTTATCTCTTAAGTGTTTGAGATAAATACAATCTTTATCTCCTAAGAGTTTGAGGTAAAGCCAGTCTCTAATTGTATCTCTATATAAAGGTTAGAGATATCCCAATAAGTTATAAGTCATAGCAATAACCCTCTCTATAGCACTCTCTCTAGAGCAATCACCAAGCTCTAGGATTTGGTTCGTGGACGAAGAACTCGACTCTAGTAGCCGTTTTCGTACCTGCGAAAAAGATCAAGCGTGTTGGAGGCTCGTAACAACAAGGATCCTACGTCAGAATTTTCGGAGACTTCGTACGGTATGTTTCCGAACCCATTACGTGTTACGTGGTAGCATATTAAATCGTTTCAACATTGGTATCAGAGCATGATTACTTGTTGATTCGCCTTTAACATGCTAGTATAATTATGTGCATGTTGCGATTTTTTCCGAATACATGATCGAGACCCATTACAAAAATTCAAAATTTATTGAGCATGTTTTTTGAAAAATAATTATAAGCTTTTGTTCTCCTATGGTTGAGGATGAACTCCATAAAATTTCGTGATTTTTGGATGCATGATTTGTGAGAAATCACGATTTTATTTTTCAAGAAAACTGTGTTTTTTCGAGTTTTGGGACTCAAATTCGGAGCATGATATTCAGTTTTTATCATGATCGGTTGGTACATAATTAATCTATGTCGCATAAGCTTTCCAACGATATATCATACGCATTATTTGGCTTAAAAACGAGAGAGATATGGCATTCGAAAGTTGGCATCGCGACATGGCGGCGCTGAAAATAAATTAGCGACATGCGCCACGCGCTCAAGCCGAGCCGCAGACGCACGCCACACGTGAAGGCAGCCGCACACGCGCCAAGACGCGCCCTCACAAGCCACCACGCGCCAGAAGAGGCTGCTGGAACGAGCGCCACGCGTGACACGCGCCAAGCCCACGCGCGCGCGTGTAACACACGCGCCTGTTCAAAAAAAAATCCCAGACGCTGCCCCACGCGCAAGGCGGCGCGTGGAGGCGCGTGAAGGTTGTTTTCGGAAGATTTTGACCCCACCGCCGGCGAGTGGAGTGTTTTCTTGGCTTCTATAATTTTTCTATGGTGTTAAATTTACCTTTATACCCTCTGTGTGTGTTCTGTTTAATTTTTTAATTGACTTTTTCTAGAGAAATTAGCTTTAAAATTTGTTTTGATGCACACAAAATTTTTCTTTAATTCCAGAGGGTATATTAGGGATAAATTTACTGTTTGCCAATTTTAAGAATTTATCTCTCAGTTTTTGGCCATTTGGAAATTTTTTTGTGGTACTTATGTGGTCCCAAAAATACGAATAATGTGTAAATATTATTTTTTGCACTTTGTGGGCAAAAATAAATATTTTTGGAGAGTTATATGACATAGATGAATTATGTTTTATTATTTGCCTTGATTAGTGTTATGGTTTAAATATGCTTTTGTTGAGATATATTTGTTGGACTTTTGGCAAGCCCACACCTCTTTAAACTCAATTTCAAGGCCTTTACGCCCGTTTTCCTTGGAAGGAGAATGTGGCCTATTCATCCATTTAAATTACCCTTTAACTTGTTATTTGAGCATGCTAGTTTTAGGTTAAATGGATGGATACTAGATTGGCATTCTAAAGAAACTTATGTTTATGTGTTTACTCTTGTTTTAAGAAAATTCTTTTGAGAATAATGTGTTGTGCGCATCTCCATTTGTTTTATTGGAGTAGTTTGTAGTAGGATTCTCAAAGATGTTGTATTCTACTATTTCCCTGTATATTTCCAGAAAGCCTTGTACGGGGATGTAATTTCGCACGCACATTATTCAAGTCAGAATTTTCTTAGCATAAGTTATTAGAATGCCAATGGGGCTCAATGGAGTCCTTGCACACTTTATTGCATGGTGCAATTTTATATTGTTCTAAATTATCATGTGGATGATTTATTATATTGTGGCTTATATAATGATGAAATTTATTGCGAAAAATTACTTGAAAAATATTTTTCCCAACTCACATACATGGGAGATGATTACGAGCTTAGCAAATTTTCGATTTCATGATGTGAGGAAGGATTATGTTTTTCATTTGAATTTTTTGAAATAAATAGAAGGATGTATAATTAATGTTTTTTTCCTTGCGCAATCTAATGTAGTGAATATAATGGCCACCAAGAATGTCATAGCTGATCTCGCGCGCTACACCTTGTTGAGCAGCTTGCAAAATGATCTAATCGGGCAGTATGATGAACTTCCAACTTGCAAAGCTTTATGGGAGCAGCTCAAGTTCTCTTTTGGTGGAACCTCAACTACGCGGCTTCGTAGCCTTGTGATTAAGTTTGAGGAGTACACAAAAGACCCTAAACATACCATGAGTGAACATCTAAGGATGATGTCCAATATGATTGGTAAGCTGAGGGATGCTGGCCATGCGCTCACAGATGAGCAGCAAGTCAGAGCTGTCATAAGGTCCCTTCCTGCCTCATGGGCCAATATGAAACAGATATTGACCCACAGTGAAAACATCAAGAACTTTTCTGATGTTTCACAGCATGTCATCCTTGAGGACGAGACTCGAGATGCTGACAAGACCCTTGCTTATGTCGCCCAAGGGGGATCGCGCAATGCAAATGGCAAGCGCGGAAGACAAAGTAAGAAAGGTAAGAAAGGCGAGGCTAGCACTTCTGCGCCAAAGGAAGGAAAAATGAAGAAACGCAAGAGAGGAAAACGTGGTGGGAAAAAGGATCTGTCTAAAGTTAAATGCTTCAACTGTCAACAGAAAGGACACTTCGCTCGTGATTGCACTGAGCCGAAGAAGGTACTTTCAGAATCTCTCTCTCAGTTATATGTTTCCTCACATGTGATGGTTGCTCATTCCCAACCTGTGTGGTTTGTGGATACAGGTGCAACAAAACATGTAGCACGTGATCGAGAGGGGTTCGTAGATTATCACCGGATTCCAGCGGGTAGCAAACATATCTTCATGGGAAACAATAGCTCCGAAGAGGTGCTAGGGGTTGGTTCTTACCAGCTCAAGTTGCGCACTGGGCGCACATTGATTCTTGAGGATGTGCGATATGCACCCACTGTTCGGCTTAATCTACTTTCAGTTACTGCTTTATTAGACAGTGGTTTTTCCTTTATTTTTAAGGGTAATAAGTTGGACATCTTTTTGGATGATGTTTTGTTCGGACATGGTTTTCGCATGGATAGTCTTTTTCAATTGGATTTAAATGATTCTCAGTCCTCTTATTCTTATGTTGTGAATGATAATATTGTGAATGATTCTACCACCTGGCATGCAAGACTGGGCCACATAGGCCAAGATAGAATGACTCGTTTGGCTAGAGAAGGCCTTTTGGGCCCACTCGCAAGAGTCAATCTACAAACATGTGAGGCTTGTTTGGCCGGTAAAGCATGCAGGAAGCCTTTTGGAAAGGCTGTGAGAGCAACTCAACCACTTGAGCTAGTTCACTCTGACATATGCGGACCTATGAGTGTAAAGGCACGCCATGGCGCCTCTTATTTCCTTACACTGATAGACGATTATACGCGATATGGTTATGTGTATCTGATATCTCACCGCTATGAAGCTTTGAACTGTTTCAAACGCTTTGTAGCTGAGGTTGAGAATCAGAAAGAGAAGAATTTAAAAACTCTTCGCACTGACCGAGGACGCGAATATTTGTCAGATCACTTCAAGAAGTTTTGTGAGAAAAAAAGGATACGCAGGCAACTTACTATTCCTAATACTCCACAACAAAATGGCGTTGCGGAAAGAAGGAATATAACATTGTTAGACATGGTTAGGTCTATGATGGCGCAAGCAAACCTCCCAATATCTTTTTAGGGCGATGCTCTTTTGACTGCAGCCTATATACTTAATCGAGTGCCTTCACAATCAGTCAAATCCACCCTATATGAGCTTTGGAATTACCAAAAGCCAAATTTGGATAACTTGCGCCCATGGGGCTCAGCAGGTTATGTTCACAGTACTTCTCATAAGTATGGGAAACTAGGGCCTAGAGCTAAAAAGAGTATCTTCTTGAGGTATTCTAAAAACTCTAAAGGCTATGTGATGTATGGTGAACATCCAAATGGTGGAAAGACTGAAATAGAGTCTCGTGATGTCGATTTCATAGAGAATGATTTTCCTAGCATTGGAGCCTCAAGTAAGAATCTTGACCTCTATGAGTTAGAGGAAGTTGAAGCCACTTTACCATCTCCAAGCGAAGGTGGGGGATTAGTTCCTCATCCTGTTGTCGCTGAAGATAGTATAAGTGATCTTCAACCTAGTGGGAGCATCCTAGACAGTGGGAGCACACCACAGGACCATCAGGTCAACAAGATTCTCAACTGCGTAGAGGTGCACGAGGAAGAGTTCCACGTCGTCGTTTTGAGATTGACGGTGAAATTCTTATGTGCACTCCAACTGATGAAGATGAGCCCACTTCTGTGGAAGAAGCCTTATCTTCACCTGCTAGTAATGAGTGGATGGCTGCAATGAAAGATGAGTTGAGCTCAATGGAGAAGAATCAGGTCTGGGAGTTGGTTGACCTTCCGCCAGGGCGCAAGACTATTGGAAACAAGTGGGTTTTAAAAGTCAAGTGCAAGGCAGACGGGTCAATTGACAAGTATAAGGCACGTCTTGTGGGAAAGGCTATACCCAACTGCGGGGTGTGGACTATGAAGACACTTTCTCCCCAGTGGTGAGATTTGCTTCAATTCGCCTGATCCTAGCTATTGTCGCCCAGCAGGATTTAGAACTTTTTCATATGGATGTTAAGACTGCGTTTCTCAATGGAGAACTAGACGAAGAGATTTATATGGCTCAACCTGAGGGTTTTGAAGTCAAGAGACATGAGCGCAAAGTTTGCCGGCTCAAACGTTCTATATATGGTCTCAAACAATCGTCTAGGCAGTGGTACTTTAGGTTTCATCATGCCATTACCTCTATAGGTTTTGAAATGATTGAACAAGACCATTGCGTTTACGTAAAACGATCCAAGAAAAATATTCTGATCATTTCTTTGTATGTGGATGACATTCTTTTAGCTGGGAATGACATGAGTTCCATTGTCGCCACTAAGCAGTGGCTGTCCTCAACTTTTGAGATGAAGGACATGGGAGAAGCTAATTATGTGCTCGGGGTTAAAATCATACGTGATCTTCCAAAGAGACTTCTCGGTTTGTCTCAAGAGACATATATCAAGAAGGTCATTGAACGATTCCGTATGCATAACTCAAAACCCATAGACACTCCAATGGACAAGGCGTGTACTTTAAGCACAGACCAATGCCCAAAGAATGATGAGGAAAAGAATCGGATGTCCAAAGTGCCTTACGCGGCTGCAGTTGGGAGTCTGATGTACGCTATGTTGTGTACGCGTCCAGACATCTGCTATGCCGTTGGAATGGTGAGTCGTTATCAGAGTAATCCTGGACCCGCTCATTGGAATGCGGTGAAGAGGATTCTTCGATACTTACGTGGAACCGCTGATCTCGTCCTGTGCTATCATGGTGGAGACTTGAGATTGAGAGGATACAACGATGCTGATTGGGGCGGTGATAGAGATGAGCGCAGATCCACTTCAGGTTATGCATTCATACTAGGAGGTGGAGCTATCTCTTGGTGCAGCAAGAAACAGACTTGCATCGCCCTATCCACGATGGAGTCGGAGTATGTTGCTTGTTCAGCAGCAGTCCAGGAAGCTGTTTGGTTGAGGTCATTCTTACAGGCTCTAGGGGTTACAGCTCATGCAGACGAGTCTGTCACTGTTCACTGTGACAATACAGCTGCCCTAGATTTTGTAAAGGACCCCAAATATCATGGGAAGGCCAAACACATAGGCCTTCGTTATCACTTCATTAGAACTTTAGTTGCGCAAGGAGAGGTGACCATAAAGCATATACCTACTGGCAGAATGGTGGCTGATCCTTTGACCAAGCCTATTGCTAGAGATGTTTTCCTTTCTCACATTAGGAGTATGGGACTACGTAGGTTTTGATATGTTTATGGCATCTTATGTACTTGACATTATTTATTACATTAAATTTTCGTTCCTTGATTTGAGTTTATTATGGAATGAATGGATAATCTTTGTGATTACATATACATCCTTATTGAGAGTGTCACCAGGCTCGAATTGACCCACTCACACGGGTAATTCACCTTGGCGCTAAGATAGCGAGCAAGATGAGACATAATTGTCTTAAGCGCCAAGTGGGCGAATAAGATGATACAGCTTATAAAGCAAACATGTCGCCTTAGTTGGAGCTAAGATGAGACCTAAAAAATGTAGGTCGATCATAGAGTATCTCCACAACTCTATGTAGCCTGCTTACAGCCGAATGTGAGATTTCAGGCAGGCACTATGAGAGTGACTGGGCTGAAAAACTCAGGTTAGGCGCTTGTACAGCGACTAGACTTAGATTCGTATGGCGTATTTTATTATACATTTATGTGACACGCCCTTGTGGGTTACGCCATAGCATGCAAATCATACTGCATGTGCTAAATGCAGACCGACAGTGGGAGTGACGAATGAATCCCTGCTTCGTCACTGTGTGAGCCACTTGGATCAAAATTTTTGATCCTATATGGTACCCTTTTCACCTTAGACTATGTCATGAAGAGGATACTCAATGTCGCTACTTTAGCATGTACCCTTGGATCATGGATGATGCGGTCTCGCGGGGCATGTCTAGGAAAGCGGTTGGGTCTAATTGGAATGACATGAGGGCTTTGGGAAGAAAGTTCAATATTACATCATGTTGTGTGATTCATAGCCCGGGCGACTTTGTCGATTTTCGTTTCGATATGAGTCATGAATACATAACATATAAGAGGTTTAACACTGCTCACTATGAGGGATTTGAGAGTGTTTAATCTGGTGTAGTTGAACTATCTGGGGTACATACGAGATTTTTTGGGAGTGATGTATTGTGTTAGTTTGGTGATAACTTAATACAATACTCCTCAACTGGACATCCTTTCTCGTAGGTCGCACGTTCCATTTCCTGTATGAGGAGATGAGTGGACGAGAGATAAAGAGGGACTGTACGATTTATTTGCCCTGTGTGTGGGCGAGTGGGAGCTGTTAATAAATTGGGTCAATGGACCCATTATCCGCCCACTAACAGATAATGTGTATTTGTTAGTTTGGATAAATACAGTTATTTAGAGAATATTTATCTCTTAAGTGTTTGAGATAAATACAATCTTTATCTCCTAAGAGTTTGAGGTAAAGCCAGTCTCTAATTGTATCTCTATATAAAGGTTAGAGATATCCCAATAAGTTATAAGTCATAGCAATAACCATCTCTCTATAGCACTCTCTCTAGAGTAATCACCAAGCTCTAAGATTTGGTTCGTGGACGAAGAACTCGACTCTAGTAGCCGTTTTCGTACCTACGAAAAAGATCAAGCGTGTTGGAAACTCGTAACAACAAGGATCCTACGTCGGAATTTTCGGAGATTTCGTACGGTATGTTTCCGAACCCATTACGTGTTACGTGGTAGCACATTAAATCATTTCAACACCAACAAAGACAACTTCTTTCCACTCATCTCAAAAGCGTAGATTCGTCTACCTCAGCTACCCAACAATATAACGAAAGTGCTCTAATTTCTGACGATTAACTAGCTTATGTGGATGTGCAACAACTTACCATACAACTCAAGTGACATCGCTTTTAACATATATGTATTTGAAGATGAAAGAATTCAATTTGCCTGATGAAGTTACTACAAACAGGTTCATATCACCCAGAAATCTCACAAACATATAAGATCCCAGAGACCAATGATATATATACAGCGGAGCATAATTGATGCAAACACTAAAGGAGAAAGGGTCTGAAGATACAACACTAATGTTGTGCATCCTTCTTTTGGGAATCCTATCTCAAATCGGAAAGGATGGCGGAGATTCGGCCACAAGTAATGGATGTAGTGGGGTAAACAGAGAATGAAACACTTGCTATTGTTCCAGAAAGAATATATTAAAATTAACAGTCAATACCTTCACCGCTAGATCCTTCATTGCCGAGACCAAAAAATCAAAGACTTGGGGCGTTTGACAGGCTTTTTTTTTGCTCTTTTTTGACCCTCTTCTCTTTTTTTTGCAAAAGCCCATAAAAGCTTGCTGTTTGGTTGGCTTCTCTTTTTAAAAAAAGCCCAAGAGATCAAAAATTGGTGGCCATTTTTAAAAAGAGCTCAAAGCTCTTTTCTTCTTCTCTTTTCACGCGGAGGCTTCAGGCACATTAATGAGGTCTCCCATTCGAGCCTCACTAGCCACAACAATCCCCATTTTCGAGCTGGGTATAAAACCCACTTTTTAACGATTCCTTCATCTCTTTCTTTCTCTCTCTCGCCCCCTCCGTCCGAAAGCCCTACCACCGGCTTGACATCAAACATGGTCCCAAAATAGAGCAGGTTCAACAGATCCCCAATCATGTCATCATCGGCTTGTTTCTCTAGGGTTTCTGTGGTTGGTGGGTTTTGGGTGGGGGTGTGGCGTTCGAGGGCGAGCTGGGTTTCGTCGACGACGGCAGCGGAGAGGGGCTGACGGAGCTTCTCGAGCTCGTCGATGGCGGCGAGGATGGAGGGCTTGGACTTTAAGGTTTCTTCTTGCTCCTTGTTGATGGGCTTGCCCTGGGACACAGTCTCTTCCATCTGGGTGATGCGATTCTGCTTCTTCCGCAGGGCGCGGAGGCCTTGTTGATGAGGCTAAGGACCATTGTGTGGCCGTTACCGCCGTTGCCGCCGCCATTGTGCGGTGCTGAGACTTGTGGTGTTTGAATTAGGTGAGGGTAGAGCTAGGGTTTGAATTAGGTGTGGTGCCGGGGTAGAGCTGAATTAGGTGGGGTATTTTATTTAATTTTATGAGTTACAAATTTTGCAAGTATAAAAGTCAAAATTTTAACGATTAAACAGTTATATAATTTTATCGTAGCTATATTGTACACATTCGATAGAAAAGGTGACAAATGATTTTTTGTCAAGGTGTAATTGTAAAAATTTGCGAATTTGCACAAAAATTCGCCAAGACCACAGGCACATCGCCGGAGATCCGGTGGTCTTGGCGTCAGTGGTCAAATTTAATTATTTAATTAAACATAATTAAATAATTATGTTTAATTATTTGTAAGATATTGTAATATAGTTTCTTAATTACCTTTAATAATGTTTAATTATGTTAAAATGTATATTAAAAAAAATAAACTCAAAGAGTTGTCCTGTCAAACGCTTGCTCTTTTCTGTTTTTTGAAAAAATAAACTCTGTCAAACAGCCACCAGTTATTTAAACTGGTGAAAAAAAAAAACCAAAGCTCTTCTCTTTATTTTTAGAAAAAAAACTGAAAACTGAAAGTCATACCAAACAGACCCCTTGATCTTTGATTGGAGTATTGCGAACTAAGATCCTCTGACCAGTTACTGGCGTAAAAGGTACAGAACACTGCAATTTTGGGTAATACCTTGCACCATAACTGTAGTAGGCTTCGGCCCAAGAATGATCGAAAACATATTCACCATATGAATGGCTGCAAGCCAGATCGAAAACATATTCACCAGATCGACAGATGAGCCCATACTAACATGTAAAGCAATTCTAATCTTGGAACAGCATAGCAGATATCAAACCTTTTAAGGTAAAGCGGAACCACACCTAGTATATTTTCACATTCATCGCGAGCAATAATGTGACGTGGTATCCATCCTGTTTCCTGAAACATCGTAAGCAGGTTCAACCAAAAAAAGGTTGGTTCAGTACTAGTCATTAATAAAAGAAGTGTCCATGACACCTGAGAGGCGGCTTAACAGTTGAAATAGAAGAAAATTGCCAGATGATAATTGAACCTTAGAACATTTCTCGATGAATAAAACAGGAAACCCTTCTAATTTTTGCAATGCATAGGAGTAAATACATGAGTACAGCCCAAAGAGGAGCGAAATCACGTACACTGGGTATACACAAAAGGCAATATCGTGTCAAAGTGACTATTTTTAGAAGGCCACAAAGATCTCTAAAAAGGGCAGCCGATTCTCCTCAATCCACACGTATTGCGGGTTCTAAACAAGATTTTTAAGAGCGAAGGGCATTCTAAAAGTCCAATGGATTCCAACCAAACGCGCCAAATAAGACGTCGAGCTGTATCTATTTTTTATTTTCACAGACTTTGGTGTCCTTAACATTTGAAGCATTCATAAACTGAAGAAAGTTGTCGTTGAAGCATTATACGCAAGTTTTACCTTTCATTTGTGCTACCAAAACCAGGGAAACTCCAGAACTTGGCAATATTTTTTTAACTACAAATTTTTGCAGCCTGATCAAACATCAATATAATAACAGGGATTCAATAGCTTAGAACGTAACGCAGCCCCAAAGGGGTGACACGTTGAGAATCACTAACCGAAGTCAAGATGATGAGATAATACTGAAGCAGCAAGTTATAACCTTCACTGCACTACCTGACTCCTCCAAACTCGAAAGAAAACCATGGGTAACAAATGGATTAAAGTTTCCAGGACCGACAGCATCAAGATTGCATGCATCCCAGTCCTTTGGAGAAACTTCCAAAATTGAAGAAACCACTGAAACTGATATTTTTTTTAACTTTATCTGCATTTGGCGAGACTTCCTATAAGATATAAAAATACAACGCCATTAGCTACAGAAACAAGCATACATAAGCAATTAGATAGACACCACCTCAATGAGGAGATCACCTTTAAGGGAAACTCAGTCAGTACGAAATCTTTCAACAAATAATCCATTTCAGGAGGCTCTGCAGCCTTTTTAGGTCCCCAGAAAAGAGCCTTTACTCTGGATGTACGAGCTGTACCATGGATGTACTGTCCGGATGTTGATTTTCCCTGCAATTTGGGAAATAAAAGCCTTTTCTGAACAAAAAATTCCTAAGGTCCTATCTCAAAAGCATGATACAAAGATAGTGCAAATGGACTCAAACAAATAACGAAACAAAGCAAATCCCACACAAGGTGGGGGAAAATGAGATGTTACATTGATGGTGTGAAAAACGTGAAATTGCATGGTCCATCTTATCTATCAACAGAATAATTTACTAGTTAATACTTTGAATGAGAGTCCATAGGTATGACTAAAATAACTTGATCTTTGCCCAGAATTAACAACAAAGGCGCTGCTTACAGAAGTTTATCCTCTTTTGTAAGTAAAGATATTTAATAGTGCCTTTTGGGGTGGGGAAATCCCTGTTTATCTCTGTGGTCGACAGTTTCAGGATAAATCTAAACAGACTACTTCAATACATCAGTTTACTACATGTACATCTGAATATCTTCTTCTTTCCAAAAGCTCTGAGGAAGTTTTGCCGAGATGCTGGATCAGACCGTGCCTGATTGGCCAGTTGAAGAGGCATTAAGCTTTGCTAAGATGGCTCTCAAGTGTGCTGAGCTACGAAGGAAAGATAGGCTAGATCTTAGCAAGGTTGTCATGCCAGAACTTGAGAGATTGAGAGCACTTGCAGAAGAGAACATGACGCATTCAATGTTGTACAGTGCAGGTCCCTCGCCCACCAACAGTCAAGTTTCCATGTCTCAAGTAAGTTGGCATTATTAAACCTCGACCCTAATAACTTGTATATACTCCTGATTCCTGAACGGTACCAAACTGTTCATACTTAAAACCACAGTCATCGGCATGATGAGTCAAATAACAGTTTCAGCAGTGATAATACCATCAACGTTGGCACCCAGCACGTGTTGGTCCAAATACTACCTGACTATTCAAATTATCTGTGAAAATTTTTCTGTCCAAAGAGAAAACTGGATGCGAGCGTATCTACCTGATCAGAGATCTAATAACTTTCTAGCATCTATTAGCAATTTTTTTTTTACCCATTCGAGTCTACGTACTTACCTGGCTGATAGGAGATGGAGTGACTTGGTAGCATCTATTGGCATAAGGGCTTGAACAGAAATAATGCTTCCTTTTCTTGTTATTGCATCTGTTGGCACATACATTACATGTACCGAGTTCACCAAAAGGAAAGTAGCAGAACTGTGATGTTTTCCTTTTGCTGAAATTTGCTAGAGAAGTTATGATCTTTTGATGACATCAAAAGAGCACGTCAATGCATGCACTGCCTACATTGTTTAGGCGCTCTTACTTGGCCTAACTGATTTGTATCTTTTTTGAAGGAAAATCTAAGTCACCCAATGACTGCACCATCTGACTAAAGCTCCAGGAGCCGGTAGAGCACGGGGACCTGATAGATCACTGATCGTGTATGGATGTAGCAGTTACGGCAAAAGTTCCCAAGTCTAAACAAGGAAAAGAGTGTTTGAGTGCACAACAGGGGGCTCTTAGTTGTTCTATTAATTACGAGCAATTAAAGTTTAGCGAGTGTTGGTGGAACCTTTTTGGATCCCAGCGTCACAGTTTAGGACAAGGTGAAGAAGATTATGCATCTTTGGATTTCCTTTCTTTTTACCTTCTTTCTTTTGGTAAACTATAAATGTTGTTTCCCTGACTGATTTGTTTCTGGTGACTCGAGTGTTTACCCTAGGGGTGAGCGCGATTCGGTTTTGTTCGGTTTGGGAGTCAAACCGTAAACCAAACCAATGGATCTCGATTCACAAATTCTTAAACCAAACCAAACCGAGACACCTCGGTTTAAACAGTTCACTCGGTTCAAATTGAACGGTTCGGATCGATTTTAGTGTAATTTAAACATTATTTTGTTTCAAGAAAAAACAATAGTCCAATAACAAAAAATTATATCATAGTTGAATTACCTGACAAATTGAAAAGCTTAAACCAATCACCAAGTGTAAAAGTCTTACATAGTTACATTGCATAATGAAATGAACCATTAATCTGGTAGTGCATATTACAGTGCCACACTGTGTGGCACTGCATTCATGTAAAGCACATCAATATGCACTACTGCACTGAAGGTGCACTCTAGACATCTTTTTGTTGAACATAACTCTTTGAAAGAGACTTACAAAACATTCTAATTTACCTGCCAACTATGAAGCACGGATGCGGGTGCGGGTGCGGATACGACACGGGTGCGGATACGCGGATGCGGCATTTTTAAAAATTTTAGGATACGGGTGAGGCGGGGATACGACAAATTTTATAATTTTTTTTAATTATATACACTTAGTATTAAATTTTTAAACAGTTTGAATCTCAATAATCATAATATGTGTGTTTGATCTATGTAAAAAGATATTAATATTCCAAACAAAGTAGTGAGGTTTAAGTTTAATGGGCTCTTTCATAAATTTTAAAGCTTTCAGTGAGAATTTGTTAAGTTTAGTGGGCTGTTTTATAAATATTAAATTTATAAATTTGAAAAGAATAATTTTTTTATGTGAAATCACTTTTATTTCTTTCAAGTACCGGATAGTTTATTGTTATAACTACTTTAACATAAATTTACAAACACTTTGTCAAGGGTCAAGAGTCAAGTGTCAAAAAGTCAGCCTTCCACTATTAATTAAAAGCAGGCTCTCTTTTGCCGGTCAGCCTGCCTAGATAACATCGACCGGCTTCGCTGCACGCCGTCGCCACACGCCCACGCCGCTGCCGGTAAGTCCTCCTTCTTCTTCTGCTGCTTCTACTTCTTTCTACTTCTTCTCTTCAGTCTCATCTCTCGTCAATGTTCTTGTCGGTGTCGAGTGGAGTGGCCGGTGTCGCTGGTAGTGGCCGGTGGTCACAGATCTGAGCCGATCCGCACCCGATCCGCACCCGGGATTTAAGAAATTTAAAAAATAAAAAAATGGTGGACACGCATCGGTGCCGCACCCGAGGCGCACCCGCACCTGACGCGTACCCGGTGCCGGTGCTTCACCATAGGTGCCGCACCGGTGCTTCATAGCCTGCCAAACATCAGAGCATATATGAATTGAAGGGAAGGACATAGAATAGTATGAAATGATGCAATAGTGAAACTTAACATGGCCAAATGACATGCCATCCAAAGCTACACTAAGCAGAACACTCAGTCAAACCTTGCTCAATATGACATGGCCAATCCAGTAATTAACTTCAACATTTCTACACTTATGTCAACTGCCAAGATCCCACTTTTCACATTCTGGTTAATCTGCAAAACAGGTGGCAAGTTCAATAAACAAGTTGTTTAAAAACCTTTGAAATGAAGCCTAAAAAAGTATAAATTATTTATTGCAATTGGTGTTATACATGCTGTCCTAGGCTTGGCCGGACAGTAGCGTAGCCAGCATATGCATTATGCACTATTGCACTAGTGGGCACTGCAATATGCACTACTGTCTACTGCACTTCAGATTTCAAGGCTTTCCTTTAGTATAACTTTGTATGACTTCACATTTCATGTAAAGCACAGCGAACCACTAGCGTGGCACTGCAATATGCATTATTGCACTTCACATTTCAAGGCCAATAACCAGGTTCACACTATTAGTCTTCAACAAATCCTCACTTTTGTATTTCTATTCCACATCCCTTACTTCAATATAGCTTCTAACAGAGTTCCTCAAAACAAGGGAGAAATGTAAAAGGGTGTTCTAAAACAGGTTTTATAAACCAATGAGCTGTCCAAAAGTAACTTACCATGATCAATAACAATTGATAAAAAAAAACAGGTATGAGCAGAGCAGTAGGAAAGCAAGAAAGCATGGAAGAGAGCAAAGATAAAATAAAAAAAAAGTTCATCTTAGGCTTTTAGCATTGCATTTCTATGTGAACAATTACATTCCAGGTAGAGTAGTACAATAACTACCTACATTTCACCCAGATCACAACCAACAACAAATGAATCAGCACAAAGTTGTTTAATTACTTCTTCCTTCTTGCTAGGAGATGTATAATCAATAATCACAGTCACCTTAACCCCCAAAAGCTTTGCGAATTTGATAGCAACATGGTTTAACCCACCAAGACCTACCACATCCAAATGCATACCCAAAATAATTTTGAGAAGCTTAATCAAGGGAAGGCTTGCTGCTGATTTTATCCAGAGTAAAGTTATGCATGTAAAAATTCTTATGTGTCACGGACTAGACAGCAATTTAGCATCTAATAGATGAAAATTTTCCATTTGTACAAATATCAACAGAATCTCAGAAGCTAAATTAAACCATCTATCTTAATCTGGAGGCATGCAAATTGCAAAAGTTGAAATATTGAAATCGAAATTAAAGATTTATGGATGGGTAAAACCTAAAAAACTGGAATCAACATTGAAACTTACCTGCTCATTAAACAGAAGCCAAATACAGAACTTGGATCCAAGATATCTCTGCTGGGATTTTGGAATGAGAGTGAAACTGGGCAGTGACCTTGATCTTCAATAATATAAGTCAAGGTTGTGTGAGTGAGAGTGTGTGAGAGAGAGAAGAGAGAGAGAGAGAGAGAGCGCGCGCGAGCGCGGGCTAAAAAGAACGTGGTGACCCTTAATCTGCCCACATGTTGTCGATCGACATGGTTTTGTCATCCGTGGGCTGCGAGCTATGTGGGTATGTTGTCTCTGTGGGTGTGGTCTCTGAAGAAGAAGAGTAGAAGAAGAGTGACGGCTGAAGTCTGTGTCTGATGAATGAAAAGATAAGGGTCGAATAGTTTTAGGGCAAACATGTTAATTCTACCCTGGTTATTCAGTTAACCAGGGTAAGGTATAGATATATTTTTAATAGTTATATGACATTCGGTTTGGTTCTGTTCATGGCCGGTTTGAAAATCATGAACCGTGAACCAAACCGAACTGGCCTCGGTTTGAAAATTTCAATCCAAATCGTTCAAGCTCACCAACGGTTTGAAAATTTGAATGGTTCGGATCGATTTTATCGGTTCGCTGCTCACCCTTAGCTTACCCTGATGGAGATTCTACAGGTTTATTTTGTAATAGAGCAATCTCTGGCATTAGACTACTTTGTAGTTAGTAAAGCAACTTTGAAAGCTTAGGGTTATATTGGAAACTGGGTTCGCAATTTTCGTTTCTCTACATATGTATGTTCGAACCGGATAAGATCACATGGGGCCTCTAACTTTTATCCCAAGAGCAACCAGGGTCAAATTTCTAGAAAATGGAAGACTGAAACTGATATAGATACGTTGAAGCGTTTGAATGCACTTTTAAATTACATATTGATCCTTCAAAAGAGGAATTGGAAAAACACATAGCAAACTCAAGCAAAGTCTCCTATTGGCTTCACCAGCAATGATATGGAGCCTGGAGAAGATAGGCAACTCCACATAGCAACACCACAAAAGGAGAAATATTCGCACAACTCTGTCGTTCTTTGAGACATAATCTAGGTGGCCAATCTTCTTATTAGCTATAGCATCGCCCAGCCATTAATTGATTCGTTGAAACAGACCGGTGATAGAGGAGTCCATCCTGAGCATCAAAGCTGGATCAATGCTCTCCGAGCGTCGGTCGGGCTCTTTTTCTATTATTACTTGGGTTGTCATCTTCATCTTCATCAACAGGACAAAGAGTCCGAGTGCGTTTGACGAGTGATTGAGTTTGGGCAGTTGAGGTGGATGCGCAGCCCGTTTGCTCTTCGTCTTCGTCTTCTATAGGACAAAGAGTCAGAGTGCGTTTGACGAGTGATTGGGTTGGGGCAGTTGAGGTGGATGCGCAGCCCGTTAGCTCTCGCTCATCATACGTCACAAGGTGGACTCCCACCTCCTTTCCTCCAAAACACAATCCATCCAGAAGTACTGAAACAGTCACCTTATTACCGGCTATAAGGTTATACCTACCACATTCCCAAAAGCTTAACCATATCAGGTCTTCGCCTGGTTCTGGAATGGCGTAAAAGAATGGGTCATAGCTGACTTTCATATCCTTCGTCTTGATCTCTATAGAGAACTCATCAAACGAACTGGGCGAATCCCATACGAGAACTCTATCCTCAACTTGGTCCCGGGTTAGTCCCTTCGAAGTTAAGACACAGCACACGTGCAAGCAATGGATCTTGAGATTTGGAGGCACGTGAAAAGAAACTGAATTCCCCTTCCTCTTAAATTCGAACATGCGGGGAATTTTCCGCCCAGGGAAAAACATGCTGAATGGCCTACCACACTGATGCAACCCCTGCACGTGCACCATACAAATCAAATTACTCCATTTGTGTTTTCCGTACCATTCACCCACCCACCTACAGAGAGAGAGAGAGAGAGAGAGAGAGAACCTGAATGGGGCCTTTCATCAGTCCGATTGCTGTGATGCTGTACAACGTCACCTCTTTGTCCAGACTCGCTTGAAAGCCATACAACTGCAAATAGTTGGCCGTTTCTGCGTCCAAATCTTCTAGTGGCACCCATTTAAAATATTCTTGTATCTCAACTAGTTTGAAACATCCGGCTGCAGCTATTTCGCAATCTTCTGCTCTTGGTCCAAATATTCTCTCCAACGACGTGCATTCATGTACCTCCAAGCTCTGTAAACTGGGTTGCGTTTCAATTATTTGGAGCTCTGTCCCAACTAAGGAAAGCCCAATGAGGCCAGTAAGACCTTTGAAGAAATCTGGTTGGGAAGAAATCGGATTATTGCTTAGGTCTAGCTCCTGCAGTGAAGGCAGGTTAATAGACCCGATCCTTGAGAAAGCATCATCACCCAAATTGCAGTCAATAAGGCTTAATTTCCGTAAAGAACGTGGCAAAGAAAGCCACGAATGCTGTAGATTTTCTGTTGGTGCTGGTCGTGATATTTCTTCTTTCCAAGTACGAAATAGTAAACCTAAATCGACCCCATCAACAAGAAACACTCTCAAAGACTCTATCGTCCTTATCTCCTCCGGCCATTGGTCTATACTTGAGTAGCCCGAGATTATTAGCGTTTCAAGAACTTTAAGCCTGCCAATGGTTCTTGGGAGCTTCCTTAGTCTTTTGCAACCTCTTAGATTCAACAAAACAAGAGTGGTCTGAAGATCTCCAATCGATTCATGGACTTCAACTAAACCATAACACCCTTTAAGAATCAACCTCTCCAGATTGGGGAGTCTTGCAAAGTCCGGGGTTCCGGTAAGATGTGGAGAATAACTAAGATTAAGAATTTTCAGGAATCCAAGAACCTGCCACAAAAGATTAAGAAGGGTGAAATTAACTAATTGACAGACACATATATACACGAACAGCAGAAATTATAACTAAAAGTATTATAGTAGTACAAGCTATAACTAAAACAAAGGAAAGAAGGGAACAATAGAGTTATGTGCCTTTGTTCCATTCCAAAATCGTGTCAACTTGCTGTTGCGCATGTCGATCACGACGAGGCTCTCCAGAGGAAAGTCTATGGGTATAGAATTCAAAGGGAATCCGCGCCAACACAACCATCTTAGCTTCTTCGGAAACTCTGTGTAGCCTCCCGTAAGTTGCACATGATTTATAAGGAGAAGTCTCAATTCGCTCATCCCTTTAAATGCACTAGTTTCCAGTTGCACATGTTTCCGGTTGCTAACAGCATTACCCGAGCTATGTTGATGCTGTAAGTTGCCTTCCATATGCATGTCAAGTTTTAGACCTCTAATTGCTAGTGTCCCCTGTGTATAGAATGAGTGTAAGTAACTGGGAGACATGTGGCAAGTGACAAAGTTAGAAATACAAAAAAAACTGCAAACGACTTTTCTTACAATATTTTCTTTCAGTACATACAAGGAATCTTCATTACGCCACAGCCTACAGCGGTCCCCTAGTTTGGCAGGTGCTTTCTGGCGAATAATCTCTTTTCCCATTTGTTGAAGTAGTTGATGCATCCTCAGCTTGTTCTTGTTGTCAACTGATAAGAGACCTCGGTCCTCAAGATTTTCAATCCCGTGTATAGGGTAAAAGCCACACTGACGTAGTATTGTTACCACAAGATTTCTATCCTTTCCAACAAAGAAACAGGCAATGTCAAGGAATATATTTTTATCATTGTTGTCGTTCAAAGAATTGTAGCTGATCTCAAGTACTTTCTGAATGCCGTTTAAAGGGGTAGTTTCCAATTGCTCCAAAATACTTTTCCAATAATCTACCTTTTTATTGAACAACAAACGGCCCAAAAGACATAGGGCTAGAGGTAGGCGTCCACAATAAGCTACTGCTGTATTTACGAGATCCATGCAATTTTCTGGCGTATCTTCTTCTCCAAAAGCATGCCAGCAGAAGAGCTTAAGTGATTCAGTTTCGAGTAATTTATCGACCTCAACCATATGTATCTTGTCGGGTCCATGAGACTTAATAAATTGCTGATTCCTGGTGGTGATGATAATTTTGCTCCCCTTGCAAAACCAATTTTGCATCCCAAGTATTTTATTCACTTGATCATCTTCCTCGACATCATCTAAAACAAGAAGAACTCTTTTACTGCTCATGGCTTTTCTTATTGTACAAATTCCTTCATCAACACTCCTTATTTTTCTCTTTTTTCCAACCAAGATCTCAGAAAGTAGTTGCTTTTGTAAACGAAGTACTCCGCGGGATTCCCTAAAAGTTTGTGCGATATCGGACAGAAAACTTCCAGCATCAAAGCTTCCCAAGTTCAAATTGAAGGCACGTTTGGCAATTGTTGTCTTTCCTATGCCACCAATTCCCCATAAGGACATGATACCGACATCAGACGGCCCATTTTGCAACCACGAGCTAATGCTTTTGACTTGATAATCAATTCCAACTAGGTACCCAGGAATGATTAAACGAAACCGGGATATTTTACCATCAAGCTCTTTAACGATCTTCTGGATAAACTTTGCCTCGTGCCTTAATATCATTTTCACATCGATAAACAAATCACAATGGAATTATAAGTGCTTTTCAGATTGATTACCCAGTGCATATATTAAAAAATAATTAAGATCTCGGTGTAAAAAGCATGAGGATTCTGATTTTGTAATAGACAGACTCAAATGTAAAACGTAAGCAAATTAGTTGATGATAGCTCAAATTCGTATACAACGGAAATGCTACCCTAGAATTTTTTTTGCCATTATTTTAAGCATGTGATTAGTGAATTGAGCTTCAGATTTTCAAGAATCTATTGCAATATGACTGTCTAACATCCTTTCTATAGCAGTCGTGTGAAGTACTTTGCACTGCTGTGTAATGGAACTGAACTTTCTGTTTCTCGGAAGTTGAAGTTGCTACTACTCTTGTTCAGATTATGCCCCCCGATGAACTCTTTTCTTAAGTAACTTGTGATCGTCTCCATTTTTTAGTGATGAAAAGTAGATTTTTGCTTCAAAGCATCATTTAGTCTCTTAAAATATGCTGAAAGCTTTCAACAGCCGAAGTTCAAAATCATGGGCAATAGTAAAGTATGAAAAGTAAAATTACCCATCAGCTTTGTTCTTCAATTCCCACCCTGACAGATCTGCAGCTTCTTTTAGTGCTTCCCTCCAACGTTCCATCCTCTTTCTCCACTCGTCCTCACAACCCTTTTTATCTGCCTTGAATCGCTCTTCAAGTCTAGCAAGTGCTGTCCCAAAACTCCCCTTTTGACGTCTAACAGTAGAAGGATCCACGTGGTAGAAAACAGCTCTAGCCACATGCTTCGACGTCCTCCTGCGCTCCATGATCATCACAAGTTCGTCAAGGCACCATGGGGAAGACGCGTAGTTTTCTGAGAAGACAACTATCGAAGATCTTGACCGTGGTATTGCTTTCTTTATTTCCAGCTCAATTTCTTCTCCCTTATCTATCTCTTCTTCGTCTCTAAACGTCCAGAAAGTTGCACCCACCAAAGCTGTGTAGAGGTGATCGGTAAAGGTCCAGCGGGTGTCTATGCCTCTAAAACTCAAGAATACATCATAACTGTGTAGAGATGTTGCGGAGAAGTCTTCTTGGCAGTCTCTCACAGCAGCCATTGAGAAATCCTCGCGAAAGAAAGGGGACTAAAATGCAAAAACCATCAGTCCCTCACCAGATTTTGTTAGTACTGAAAGCGAATAAATAAATACAGAATGCTAATAATTCTGATTGGGTGAACGTCCGGCAGGTGTCTATGCCTCTAAAACTCAAGAATACATCATAACTGTATAAAAATGTTGCAGGGAAGTCTTCTTCACCGCCTTTCACCGACGCTCATCAGATTTTTTTAAGTACTGAAAGCGAATAAATAGAATGCTAATAATTCTGATTGGGTGTTCGGATAAATATATGCAAAAAAAACCACCGGCCAACTCTGGTCAAATTACGCGGGCGGAAGAGGGTGTGGACTTGAAAGACTTGGCACGAAACAAAATTACTGTAACAAATAGCTGTGACTCAGAATTCAAACCACCCACCAACTCTGCGTAATTGAGCGTGTGGACCCATCATCCATGTGGTACTTCTTATTGCAGTCAGCCGTAGGAGATCTGTCGTTGGGGAAAAGCGTGCATGTCTACTACATCATCATCATGTTGGAGAATATATAAGTCATCAATGTGTTTTGTCAAAATTAATTTATTCGCTACAAAAGGAGTGAACAAAATTACAGTAAATTTAGCAAATGAATATCCTAGTTTAATAATCAGCCCCCTGTTTGCACTAACAACCACCGCCCTGAGTTAGAGATTCTGAATATCGCCACGTCCTAACGAAACTGGAGGTGGAATTGAGGTTGAACCAACACGCTGAAGAGACCCCGCCTAATCTAATATGGCCATGACAGATCTAATGTATACTTTTCAGCTGCTTCTGTCCGCTTTTGAAGTCAAAATACGTCATCCATGGTCAGGGGCGGAATCATGATTTTTTTTTGGGGGTGCAAAAATTATATCGACTTTACCAAAAAATTTTATTAGTAAAATAATAGCCAAAATTTTTTGTTAGTAAAATAATACTATCTTGATTAGACTGCGAGGATTCTGCCAATTTTCCTTTCTTTCTAAAAAACTTTTTCATTCTGAAAAAAAAAAAAACACACGCACACGCATTGGAATAAAATCTCAAAATCTCAGTTCTCAACACAAATTCACATAGTTAAATAACTGTACATTTCAAGCTCAATATCAAACTCCCAATTTTAAAACTAAATCACATTTCAAGATCAACCTCCGCTCCCGAGCTCAAGCTCCACCTCCCAATCTCAACACAACATCAAATTCCAACAAAACAGTACATTTTCAACTTCCCAATTAATTAAATAGCCAAACAAACTCAAGCTCAACGTCACATTTTAGCACAATTATAAACTATCTATGCACTAATTTATGAATTAGAAAAGCAATTAGCCAATTAAGAATTAATAAAGCAAATTAACCAAATAATTAAGGTGTTCCAACTTCCACCAAATTACCAATAATTTCTGCAATATATATAATCAAGGCATAATTCATTATTTGGTTTAGCATTTTCATTAGGGAACATAAATATATATAATCAAGGCATAATTTCTGCTTACCAATTAAGAATTAACAAGCAAATTAAACAAACATATTTTTTAAATTTCTATATAATCAATTACTGAAATTAAACTACAATTTCAAGATAAAGAAGCAGCTTACCTCAAGATGGGAAGTAACAGCAGTCAGCCAGTCAGCCAGTCAGCAGAGAGAGCAGAGAATGAGAAAAGCTCGCCGGTGACCGGTCGCCGTCCCCCATCGGTCAGTCGCGGAGTCGCCTGCAGGCTGCAGCTGCACAGCCGTTGGCAACTTGGCCGTCGCGGCGTCGCCTGTCACTGTCAGTCGCACAGCGGCACGGGCGCAGCTCGAGAAACGATCCGGTGTTCAGATCTGGTCACAGCTCGTGCTCGGGCGCTTGGGCAGTGGCCGTCGCTGTCGCCGTCGTCACGGACTCACGGTTGGAGTGTAGTCACCGGTCGGCGGTCACGAAGAGAGAGAGAGAGAGAGAGAGAGAGACAGAGGTGAGAGACTGAGAGGCAGAGCGGACGGGGTCACGGGAGACGGGGTGCAATTTCCCGTCACTTACACTCCTAATAAATGTGACTAGGAACTCTGACTTGTTGTTTGAACTACAAGTGACATTAGTATCACCAAAGGAGTGAATGATAGGAGCAAGTTCAATATTATATTTTTGTTGAGAGCTTTTATTAAAAGAAATTTAAATATACAGACTTTTGAAGTAGACTCGTGTGATCAAAAGTCCAATATTTTTGTTGAGAATTTTTACTAAAGAAAGTCCAAATGTACAGGCTTTTCTAGTGTACCCATGTGATCAGAAGTTCACTAATATTGCAAAAAGACAAGAATATTTTGGGTGAAATGAAAGATTTTTTTAAGATACTTTAGAAATTTAAAGGGATAAATATTTATTAGATGTGATAAAGCTCAATATTATTACACGTGTAAGCATGAGGTGATCATCCATAAAGGTGGTGCAAAAGTCTCGGAGACTTCGACTTCGTTATGAAAGGAAGTGTTTGGCAACAGTTCGAAATGAAGAAAAGAGGTCTTTGGCAACAGTTGGAAGGAATAAATTCAAAAATGAAAAAAAAAAAGAGGAAAAAGAAGAAAGAAGAAGAAAAGAAGAGGGAGAAAAAAAAAACGAAAGAGAAAAGGAAGAGGAAAAGGTCGACAAAAAAATAGATAAAATAAATAGAGGAAGCAGTCCATCTTGGCAGCCACAAAAACAAAGAAAAGAAAGAGAAGAAAGAAAAGGGACATGGGTACTTCTTTTTTCTTCTCTTATTATTTTATACAACCTTTCATCATGTATTAGATTTCATGCAGAAGTGAGAATTTTCTACGTTTGTATATATTTTATTTATGTTTCTTTAATCCGAGATCGTGTTTTTATGTTGCGGACGTAGTCAAAATGAATTCATTTTTTCAAAAATTTACTTCGTCGTATATATAACGGGATTTAGTGATACAAGTTTTGTGCTAATCAATGCTGACATTGGCTTTAAAAAAGTGGACAGATAACATGAGATCTGCTTTAAAAAAGTGGACAGATAACATGAGATCTGCTACGGCCATATCAGATTGGGCAGCGTCTCTACGGCGTGTCAATTCAACTTCTATTCCACCGGCCCTGTAACACATTGCAAATAGGGGACTGAATGTTAGAATTGGATACTCTTCGCGTTCAAATTACAAATCAAGGTTCTCCGAAGGAGATGAGAACGAAAAGGCAAAGGCCAGGTCTTTATGTGTAATTAGTCCATATTTCACATTATTAGAGGTTTTGTTGCTTTATTTCCTGATCAAGTCTCTCGAAAGTATCTCTCTCTCTCTCATGTTTAGAGTGGGTGGTTAGCTAGCTAGCTAGCTAGCTAGCTAAGGGGATGAATGTGAGGAGGAGATTACGTAATCTTTTGTTTACTGTATAGTGCACACTAATTTTGATCCAAAAAAAAAAAAACACACGCATTGATGACTTTAGGGTTCGTTTGACAAAAAAAAAATTTGGTTTTCAGTTTTTAAAGAGCAGCTTAATTTTTTTTTTTTTACAAAAACAAGTGGGTGTTTGATAACCTTTTTTTTTTTGAGTTTTTTTTTTTGGTATTTGGTAACCCTTTTTATTTTGACTTTTTTTTTTGGGTGGTTTGCGGTGGCGGCGGTGGTGGTGGGGCGTGGCGGTGGTGGGGCGTAGCGGTGGTCGACAGTGGTGGTGGCCGGCGGTGGCTGGTGGCAGCCGGCTGCCGGCGGCCGGAGGTGGCTGCCGACAGTGGTCGCCGGTGGCTGCCGGCGGTGGTCGCTGGCGGCCGGAGGTGGCGCCGACAGTCGCGATGGCTGCCGGCGGCCTGAGGTGGCTGCCGGCAGTAGCCAGCGGTGGTGGCCGGCCGCCGGAGGTGGCTGTCGGCGGTCGGCGGTGGTGGCCGGCTGCCGGAGGTGGGTGCCGGCGGTGGGAGGGTGTTGGTGGTGGTCTCCAAAAAAAAAAACCAAAAGTGAAAAAAAAAAAACAGTTTCTGGAGTTTTTTTTTTACTCTGCAGTTTAAAAACTGATTTTTTAAATTGGAGAAGGAAAAAAAATGGTTACCAAACGCACGTAGAAATTTTTTTCCACCATCTACCAACTTTTAGCCCTTCAACCCACTTTTTTTAATCTTCCATTTTCTTCACTTTACGAAAATTTTCTACCATCTACCAACTATTAACCCCAAAATCCACTTTCATTAACTTACCCCATTTTTTAATTCGGAGTCATTGACTCTATTTACTATGTTTTCTCTTTCCATTTGTCTGAGGAAGGTGTATGTGATCCTCCGTGTTCCCGCTGGAGCATGTTTAGATTTATTTCTTTACATAATGTTATCCTAATACCAATAAAAATCAAAATTATCCATGAAGGTGGTGCACAAGTCTTAGAAACTTGGACTTCATCATGAAAGGAAGTCTTTGGCAACGGTTGGAAAGGAAGAAATTCAAAAAAAAAAAGAGGAAGAAAAGCAGAGAGAGAAAAAAAGAGAGAGAAAGAAAAGATAGAGAGAAGAGGTAAAGGTCAACAAAAAAAATAATAAAGAGAGGAAAGGAGTCCATCTCGGTTGCCGCAAAAAAGAGAAGAACGATGAAGAAAGAAGGGGAAGGTTTTGAAGGGTTTTGGTAATAAAACTTAGTGGAAGGTGGGCTTTTTAAAATTTCTGAGTAAGAGGTAGATTTAAAAAAAGGGTTTTTTGAAAAATAATTAGTTTGGTCTTTTCAAATTACTCCTCCTTCCAAAATCGTTCATCTTTGTTCTGATACAATTCGTTTTCTGCAAAAATACAAATACAATTATGAGAAAATGTTTGTCAGTTTGTGTAGATATTCAAGTCGTTTCTTCTCTTCCAACTGATGCAATTACTAAATTTGCCTCCAATTTGATACGACTAGAAGAGTAAAGTGAAAAGGTGTAATATTCCGAACTTTGGGAGCGGGTTAAAATAACCATCGGTACTCCAAAAAATAAACGGGCGATAAATTTAAGTAATGTTCGGGTATTAGTAGCGTGTAGGAACTTAAAAATATTTTGGGGCAAAAATGTAATTTTTAAAAATTTGGGGGCATTTTTGTAATTTTGAAAAAACTCTGGGGGCATAAAGATAATTAATGTTCTAGGTGATGAAATGAGCGCCAGTATATGTTTTAGGGGCATTTATTTAAATTGAGAATTATTAGAATAATTTTGGAGCTTAAATGCAATTACACAAATTTTGGGGTTTATTTTGTAATTATGTAAAGTTTGGGGGGTCTTTTTGTAATTTTATAAAAATAATTTAGAAAATCATTTTTTTAGGATTTGCCACCACCTGCTAGCTTGCATGACTAAGCTAGATAAACTATTTAATAATAGATTGGATAAGGGAAAAAAAGAAATAAAAGAAAACAAAAGGGAAATTAGGGTAAGAAGAAAAAGGAAAAAAAAAAGAAACAGAAGAACTAACAGTGAAGAAGAACAAGAAAAAAAACAGAGCAAGAGAGAAGCAACAAACTGAGAGCTCAGGAAGAAGAAAAGGGAGAGGTGAGAGAGAGAAAGAATCAAGTCTTCTTTTTAAGGGTAAGCTTTTATTTTCATTTTCATTTTTGTGTGATAATCGAGCTGGGATGGTTGTAATCCGGATTTGATATGGGTTGAGCTGAAAATAAGCTTAAAAGGAAGAAAGAATAAGAGATGGAAGAGAAGGAAATTGATGTTTATATGTGAGTTAATGAGTGTAAACCTTGTAATTTAACACACACACACACACACACACACACACACACACACACACACACACACACATATATATATATATATATATGCGTGCTTCAGTTTGTGTGTGGGGTTGACTGTGAGTGTGTGTTCTTGAAGATATGGGTTACGGTTTGTGAATTGTGGGTGTAACTATGTGATTTAAATGGTTTTTAGATGTGTTGAAGTTAATCTCATGTAAGTGTTTTTCTTAGTGGATTGATGACAAATTCATGGGTGTATGTGTGAGTTTGGAGGGGCTGGGTGCTGCAGCTGAAGGTTGAAGACAAATTGTGTGTGTTTGAAGGTGAAATAGTAGGTGTCTTGATTTGAACAGTAACGGTAATTGTCGCTAAAGACCAAAATTAATTAGGCAGTTTTTCAACGAATTTTCACAAATATATAGAGCCAAAATTTAAAACAGTAACCCCTAATAATTTTAGAAGATCTACGCTTTGAAAAATTTTGGAGTCTGCGAAGGGTGCTAAATAAGGGTATCAGGTAACTATGATTATCGATTTATTTAGCATAGCAAACCAAGTTATTTTAACCTTAAAATTTTATGGAAGCCCTATTTTATAGATATGATTCATTATCTAAAATTTCGGGCCATTCTAAGGCTGATAGGTATTTTTTGCGAAACTGACCTTTAGCGCTCGATCCGGACACCGGTTCGGAATTTTCGGGCAAAAATTCTTTAAAATACTTTTTAGATCGAAAATGATATCAGGATGCTTAAAATAGCATTGAAAGATATTTTGATATTTTTTTGGTGCCGGAAACCCCCAGGGGTGTTTTGGTAATTTGTCACCTCGAAGGGGTATTTTGGTAATTTGACCTAAGAAATGTATTTTTACATAAATTTACATATGAAAAGTTTATTTCAGTGATTCTACTTATGGAAAGACCATTTTTGGTAATTTAAGTCTGGGAGGGGCATTTTGGTAATTTTACACCCTAGGGGCGTTTCAGTAATTTTACATGCCCGGTGAGGGGAGGTTCATTTTGGGAGCATGTGTGAGTTCGTATTAAGTTATACCTTTGTTTCGTAGGCTGTATTCTAATGGTTTGATTATTCCGTTTAGGTTAAAGCTAAAGACTTCCGATTAGGATAATTTAGTTACGGATTCAGGTAAGGGATTCTATCTAAACCCTGGGTAAGAACTTTCGTCCAAACCTTTGTTTGATAACTCGTACTCGTAAGTACTCATTTGATATATTTACGGCTAATGCCGAACTTTGAGTTATGCATTGATATCAACATGTTCTTGCCCATAAAACCCTAATGTTGAACCTGAATCGATTAATTGAAAATCTTGTGATGCCCGCCTATATTGCGGGTTGAGAAAATTTGATAATTGTTTGTATTCGTTCTTCTAAATTGTTGTACCTAAATTCGATAATGTTTCGCAATTGTTTTTGCTATTTATTTATGATTTTCTTCTGAAATTCTGAATAATGGCTTACATCGATATGTTATTGCTATGAGAACCCGAATTGATTTTGGGGATATGAGCTTATGTTAATGCTCATTTATATTGTTGATTTTCTGTGTTGACCTAGGTACCTGTTTAGTGGGGAGGCGGTATAAGGCTGGTTGAATCTTGCATGAAACGCAGACTAATACCCAAGTGGACTAGTAATTATTTTAGTACATCATGCATGTGTACAATATATTAGCTTGCCATAATGACATTGCAATCGCCCAGGATCAACATTGATTTTTGATTTTATTAGCTAGAATGATTTGTGCTTGGGTTGAAAGCCCTTGACAAATATTCATCGTATTTAGTTGGAAGGATTTGAACTTGGGTTGAAATCCCCTGACAAGCCTTTATTGTATTATTTGAAATGATTTGTGCTTGGGTTGAATCCCTCGAAAAATCTGCTGTATTTTGAAAATGATGACTTGGAAATGATCTTTTATTGATCGTTTTGAGTTTTGTTCTGATTGTTATTATTTATTTTGGCATATATTTCTGATGAACTTTGATCATTTTGGGTAATCATTGAGTTTTGATCGTTCGAAGTGTTTTGAAAATCATTGTCGGTTGGATTTTTCGGAGTCGTGTTATAATCTCTTTGGCAGTCCTTGTACGACCTTACTGGGCTCTCAAAAGGTCACCCTTCGTTTGACTCCCTTCTGCAGGTGATGATCAAATGTAGCATGTTCGGGAATGAGTTAGAGTCTGTGTGAGATCCCGATGAGCCCATCACTACTGTGTAGGGAGACCCCTGCGTGGCTCAGTTTTGTCAACTCGTTCTATAAGAACTTGAGTTTATAAAGAACCTAGATCTTAATGGTTCAAGTTTGAGCAGTTCTGTAATATTGAATGTGAAGAGTTTGAGTTGATATCAGATTAACTGTTTTGGAAGTATGTGTTAGTGAACGGGATTTGACAGGTTTGATGTGATCCGGTAAGTTAACGACCCGGGAGTTCGAGGCGGTAGAGCTCCGGATTCCTGGGGGCGTTACAAAAGGTGAAAGGTAAACCTCTTTTAGATGTGTGGAAGAGCTTATATGAGCACCCAAAGATTTGCAAGAACAAGTACATTCTAGCCTGAGTGGACCTAAGCGCCATCTCCTCTAAACTTTACAAGAAATAGTGACTCGTTACAGAACTACTTAAGCATATAAAAAGGGAAGGGTCATAGCAAGAAAGCGACACCATTGCTACTGCAACCGCTACTGTTATCGCCCATTGGTAAACAAAGAGGACCACATGATGGAGAGAAAGTTCATCGCTACACGTGAGCTAACCTTTTGCTGGCACTCTTATGTTGTTGCAATGATCTTGAGTCGCCGTCGTACACGATGGTGCATTCAAAAGCGGATTTGGAGATCAGACTCTACAGAGAGTTGTTATGGACGTCAGTGCTAGTTCGAGGAGTCACTTCCACCAAAGATGACTTTCACAAGTTCACCTTCTTTTCACAACTTGGGTTGCTCTGCATTCACTCCTACGTTGGTAAAAGTAATGCCATTAGTGATTTGGACAGGCTAAATTTATTCCTTATATTTCTGAAAATAGCAACTGATAGTTCTGAAAATAGTTCCTTGTTCACCATGTAAACAACAATTCTAAGACTCCGTAACACACAATTTTATGTTGATCTTGCTTATTTAGCCCTCAAGTTGTATCAATACGTTCACGTAAACCTGGCAAACGCGCTGTGTACAGATAAAATCCAACCGAGTACGGGTAAAACCAGTACTAAAAATTTATGCTCAATTTTTTTTTCGGATAGAGTTTTTTAGTGCCCATACCTTACCCTGGTGACCGTGTATTATTCACGAGTAAATTGTTAATTTTTTGAATATTTTTAATAATAGATATTCATTGGGCTATTTTTTAAAAGTATTTATTCCTTTTTTTTAATACTACAACAACCACTTTCTGATTTAATTTCTATTATTATCACTTGGGTGATCATCTCCAATTCAATTCTCAGATCCAACCACATTATCTTAACTCCAGTCTCCAAATCTCAAAACACAAATACACAGTAAGCACAATATCTTAACACAAATACCAGAAAATCACCTACAATGCAATTCAAGCAGATCTAGAAAGAAAAAATTATCCCGTAACTAAAAATAACAATACAAGCAGATCTAAAAAAAAATCACCTACAAAATACTTAAATACAAACAAAAAAATTAACACGAATATATGAAGCAGATCTGGGAAAATAATACAAACAGTGAAGCATATCTAGAAAAATAATACAAGCAGATCTGGCGGTGGTGACGGAGCTATGGCGGATCTGTGACGGATCTAATCGGAGACATTGGAGGCGGAGCTGTGATGCTGATTGGGCTGGATGTTCCGATGATCGTTGCTCAACTAGTGGTTACCGTGTTTTCCTCGATCCCAATTTAATTTCTTGAAGCTCAAGAAAACAAGCCACTGTTGACTGTTCAAGCGCCGAGGCTGAGTACTGGAGGCTAATTGTGAATTTGAAGAAAATCTTGTATTCAATGGCCATAAGTATGACGTGGTGCCATGGACAAATAAAAATCTATCGGGATGGAGGGATTCTCTATACGACTCAAGAAATTATTATTGTCTAATCCTATCCATTGATACCACGACGTCATATTTATCGCATTCAAGGTTTTTTTTATGAAATTTGTATGATTCGTGTAAGCACACAACCTTCCTCTTCCCTTCTGCTTTTAGGGATTCAAGCATATTATCGCTCCAATATAAGTGTTATGCTTATTAAGTGGGATCTTTTTAGGGACGAAGAATCCGTGCATGGCAATAGATACTTTGCTTTTGATGCACGCAAAAATAAGTCTTAGTTTTTTTTTTATTTTTATCTTGAACAACAGATAAAAGTGTATATACGTCAAATAATTGATTTCCTGGCTATGAGTTCTACTCAACAGCGTCTCTTGATGAAGTTATTTGAATTATCGATATGAAAGAATTAGTTATCAACCACCACCCCGAGGTCCTTTGTCAAATGAATTTACAACGAAAACTGCTCTACATCCTCTGCAGTTGCTAGGGTTACTCCATAGATGAAGTTCAT
Organism: Escallonia herrerae; assembly: GCA_033070095.1. Classification (NCBI taxonomy): domain Eukaryota; kingdom Viridiplantae; phylum Streptophyta; class Magnoliopsida; order Escalloniales; family Escalloniaceae; genus Escallonia; species Escallonia herrerae. The sequence goes on along the minus strand of JAVXUP010000934.1, from coordinate 59,250 downwards.
TATACCAAAGAGAAGTGATTTTTAGTAGTTAAATGAATTTTCTTTGGGCGTTGCTTGAAACCATAGATCATCACAGGGAGGCAGAGATGGGCTTCATATCTGGAGTTGCTGGGCAAAGTCAATCTGATACACTGGCGTAACTTGATTAGACAACCATATACTGTACGCCTTGTGGGAAAATCGAAATGGCAGCCATAAGAACAAGGAATTTGACAAGTTTATGAGATCCTTTCGAGGTAAATAGGTTCAATCTGCACGATTCTACCCAATGGCGGAATTAAGATTTTCATTCAGGTAGTGCTAAAAGTATATTGAAATCACTAATTTTTTTTATAATTAAAATAGTACACAAAAACAAAATTCACTTTTCGATAATACATAAAAAAAAACATACTAAAAAGCATTCAAGAGATCTTATTAAGTTTCATGAGAGTCATTAAAAATTCTTTTCAGTTAAAAAAGGTGAATACAAAATAGATATTTAAGTATTTACAAAGAAAACACTAAATGACTACTCGACGAGGCACTGAAGATTAGTAGCGCTTGACAATAGCCTCGTTCCCAATAGTTTAAAAAAAAATCTATTCTAAAAAAAAAATAATAATAAAAAATTCATCCATAAACAACTAAAAAATATTTCAACCTCCCAACTTTAAAACTAAATAACCAAACAAGTTCAAGTTCAAGTACATGGAGAATTCTAGTGGCAAGTATGAATAGAAACCTAAATTTCCTATACTTATATTATCACGTTATCATTAACCGAATAAAAGAGAAGCTCAAAGACAAGAACATTAGGGTCATGAATGATCCACAAGGTTAGGGAAACAGCTCTAAGCATAAACAGCATACCCCATACATATCGCAACAACTAGTGAAGGGTCACTGATATTTTATCTGTCGAATTCGTTCTTTATTAATGTAAGAAAAACTACAAATTCCAAAATTACTGAATCTGCATTCATAAAAAGAGACCGATGCCATTAATTTTAGTACTCATATGAAAACTTCATAACATGTGGCGACACACAACTCAAAAACAAAAACCATTATTTGTTGTTTTAGTAGCATCGAGGTATGTGATAGAGGTGTAACAACAGAAACAGAAAACTTCCCGGCATTCCAAGTGAAACCCTTTTCAAGTCCTCTTGGAATTCTACAGAGTACATTTCCGTACTAGTTCAATTGCCAACCAATGAAAACTGACTTTGATTGTGTTACCTTATAGTCCTTCTATGACAGAAAAAACTATAGTTTCACATTAATTCGAATAACTTTTCAGTAGCTAGGAAATGATAAGCTTCCAAATAATCACCTAATTTTGCTTCTATAGTCATTTGGAAATGATGTCAAAGGTCTCCTAAAGTAAAAAGTAATGAAAGAGGTCCTGGGCGTACTGTGGAATTATGGCATCAAAATTTGCCTCTCAGATAGGAAAACGTGAAAATTTGCATCTGCTGAAACATGGATAGGTAGTTTGCATCTCCTGAAACTCCACTATAGTTTCACATTAATTAGAAGCTCCAAAAACAAACCAAATGAAAGCACAAGGGGGTCAGAAAATAAGTTTTCAATAGCTAAGAAATGATAAGCTTCCAAACAATCAATCCACAATCTGAAATGCTCAGTAAACAATCTAAAATGCTCAATTAGGAAAGCAAATAATCAATTACCTATATCTGAAAATGACGAAGGCAATTGACTGGCCATGGGGGTCATCAGATGTCAACGCGTCGTCACCGAAAATGGGTTCTAGGCCTGTGGAGTCCTCGCCTCGCTGTCGCCACTCGCCGGTGACTGATACTTCTTGATCTAAACAGAAGAAGACCTCCTCGCTGGTCCACTCACCATCTCCTTCCACGGCTCCACTCCGGCCACTCGTTCCAGAGCTTTGCTCAACAGAGAGAGTCGACTCGAGGAGGTAGGAGCCCCTGCCGGCTATCATGTCGTGGTGTGAGCGCGTCGCTGTTACCTTAAGGTATGACCATCTCCCTGCCAATTCCTATAACACTTGCACCATGTTTGGAATCTGAAATTCTTCAGCAAGTGCACTTATTATACAATGTACACACTTTCAAGGACAGCTAGCATAATCCATCACAAGTTTCAATATTTTTTCTTTTGAGCAAACATTTGGTAAAAGTAAACGCAATATAAAGCACCTTTTATTCGCTGAAGATAAAAGCCAAATACATGGAATTAAAGCGAGCAGAGGAAGCCCGGCGATTTTTGCACATTTTATTCGCTGATGATCTGTTTGTATTTTGCAGGGCAAACTCTAATGAAGCTGTACAAGTCCAAAATTGCTTAGAGATTTACAACAAATGGTCTGGACGAAGCATAAATAAGCAAAAATCTCTTATCCATTTCAGCAAAAATGTGTGCAGCAATTCAAGAAGGGAGGTTTGCAGCATCTTGAATTTCAAAAAAGTCCCAAAGGACACCAAGTACCTTGGCCTTCCCATGTTCACCGGTCAATCAAAAGCAAAAGCATTTGCAGACCTAGTTGATAGAGTGAAAAAGAGAATGGCAAGTTGGAAGACTAAGGGGCTGTACGTTTACGTTTTTCAGTTTTCATTTTTGTAATGATGATGAAAAGATGCCTTTTTCGTGTATGTTTACGTTTTTTCGGTTCCGTTTTAAATAAAATTTTCAAATAGTGTCAAAAAAGCTGAAAACACCCAAAGGGTATTTTCACCTTTTTTCTCGAAATGTATTCTCCTAATCAGAACACCACCTCTTCTCCCTTATATCTACCACCCTGTTTCAACAAACACTCACAAAACTAGACCACCCATTTCACTGGGTCTTCCTAGAAATGGAAATAGTGGGGTCCATTAATGAATTGATTCAGAAAAAAGTTGGTAAAAACGAAAATGAAAATGATAAACGTACAGAAAAAATTGAAAAAGTAGATACGGAAAAAAGTAGAAGTACACAATACGATTTTAGAACTGAATACTAAATTCTAGAAACTAAAAACAGAATATAGAATACAGAAAAAAAAAATCGTAAGCGTACGGGCCCTAAAGGTCCTCTCTCTCTTACGCAGGAAGAGCCACGCTCATAAAGGCTAGTGCTATGTCAATCCCGGTTTACACCATGTCTACCTTCATGCTTCCCAACTTCCCAAGCAAATCAATAAAAAGATGGACAGATTATTTAAAGATTTTTGGTGGGGCCTCAAAGATGATGACAGAGTCCATTTTCACCCAAAATCCTGGGATTCCATATGCAAACCAAAAAGCAGTGGGAGGATTGGGGGTTAAAAAAGATGCAAGATGTGAATATGGCTCTTATAGCCAAACTGGGCTGGTCCATTATCTCCAACTCAAAGCCTCTGTGGGTTCAGATAATATCATCCAAATATCTGCGTTGGAAAACACTTTCTGCAGTATAATCCAAAGAAATCGTCCTCCTGGATATGGAAAGGTATGTGTAAAACCCAAAAAATTCTTCAAAAAGGTATTGGTCATATCATTGGTGATGGTGGTTCGACTAAGATTTGGGATGATCCTTGGATCCCTCTCTCTGACGGATTTCACCTAGCAAATCCGCCCCCTGTGCATCCAAACACCTATATTGTTGCTGATCTCATCCTTCCTTCTTCCAGGGCTCGGAATATCCCAAAAATTCAAAGTCTTTTTGATGCCCCCATCACTGAAGCCATTAAGAAAATCAGAATCCCCAGTAATCCAACCCAAGACTTCATTGTTTGGACCCCTAACAACTCTGGAAAATTCACCACCAAATGTGTGTACCTTACTGCAAATGTAAGTAGGTTCACACCTACTCATAACTTCCCTCAAAACTTTTGGAAAAATTTGTGGAAAGCCAAGATTTTAGAAAGACACAAAATTCTGATTTGGAGAATAGCTTGGAATGTATTGCCTTTCAGACAAATATTAGCTCAGAATAACCCAAGCATTGACCCGTTATTCCCTTTTTGTGAAACTCAGCAGGAAACGACCACCCATCTCTTCATGACCTGTAGTGTAACCAGACTAATTTGGCTGCTCATCCCGATGGATTTCCGTCCACCTCCAACCACTGACTTTCATGGGCAATGGCTAAACTTCATCCTCAAACCACCTGGTTTGTCCCTTGAAGATCAGATAAGATATACTGTGCTAACGACAACCTTAATGGACCTGGTATGGCATGCCCATAACAGGCTAATCCATGACAAAATCTCTCCAAATCCTTTGAAGCTGGCAAAAAGTATCACTAACGAAGTTCAAAGTTATCTTGAAGTGCATACACGTCAGAGAGATATTTTTCTACGACGGCAGAGTGGTCACCCCCACCAATAGGATGGAAGAAAATATGCTTTGATGCTGCTATTAGAGGTGACAAAGCATGTATTGCTGTTTTATGTTGATCAGATCACGAGATTGAATTTGGGTACACGGAAATCATCCACTCTGGTAACCCTGAAGTTGCTGAGGCCAGGGCCTTCTATTTAGCCATTTGCACAGCATTGAAACACAGGTTGGATTATGTGATCTTTGAAGGAATGCTGAAGAAATCATTAAGAGTTTTAGGGACCAGAACAATGATTCAAGCTGGAGGATCAAGACAATCATTGATGAAGCAAAGGCAGTGGCCTCAAGAAATTTTTGCTGGGACACTATTTCAGTCCCTAGATCAGCTAACATGGCAGCTCATAACTTAGCTGCTAGAGCGTGTTATTGTTCACCCTCCATCCAGTCTTTTGTCTAACTTGGAAGAAGTGGTGAACAATTTTGCGTGTATCTAGACCCTTTTAATGCAAATAACCATTTACCAAAAAAAGAAAAAAAGCAATATAAAGCATATATCAGAAGAGATATATAACTATTTTGATAAGATCCAGCAGGTGAAAACATGAACATCACAAGAGGGACTCTTCCTTTTTTTTTTTTTTAACAATTAGGATGCGATATTGTCGAAAAAACACCGGAACAAAAGAACCAATAACATATCCAGAAGTTCTAAGTTCAGTATTTTTTTTCTCAGAGAGGATTCAAAGCCAAAGGTCTTGAGTTTAATTCTTGACATAGTATCAGAGTCTGGTTTGACAAGGTCTTGAGTTTAATTCTTCCTGCTCGCATATTTGTCTCCTTTCTAATAGTAAAAGTTTATCTCTCCATGTGTAATCAAAAAGCTTGCAAGGGAAGAGAAATGTTAAGCAAAATAACTTTGTTGGGCCTATTAGCTTGCAAATATTCAAGAAAATTCTCAATTTTTAAATTTGGCTGCTATCCCAGTTGAAGAAATTTTCCTCTTACCCACTATATAGTGACAGTCAATTGTCTCTAAATATTTCTAGTGACTTTTATTTGGTGACGCTAAAAAAATGTTATTAAGAATTATCACAGAAAGTGTTAGAAGAAAAGTCACTAGAAATATTTAGTAACTATTAGTTATCACTATACACGAGGTTTGAGGAAGATTTTTACGGTCGGGATAGGAGCGAAAGTTTGTTCCTAAGCAAATGATGTTAGAAACCAAGGAACCATAATAGGAAAGACCCCCACCGTATCATCAAGCCAATACTAGGAATGCAGTAGCCTTCAGCTTCAAAGAATCCCGTTCTAAGGTAGTAGCTAAAGATAAGACCTTCACACCGAAGAATACTATGTCGAGATCAAGTGGGTGGAAGGCAACAGGAGTGAGTATCCTTTGCGAAGAATGCACCTCAGGCAAAGCATCAAGAGAACAAACTTTTCGTTCATCACCGCTAGGCGCAAACATTGCCCTCTGTCAATAATCTCCGAGCACCCGCAATCTCCACCTTGCTAACTCTTGTGGCGGTAGAACGTAGGCCGACACCTCAAAGCAACGCATGCATCCCTGATATACATTCACAACCGTATTGACTTCACTTAACCTGTCAAAACGTGCAGGCATCTTGATGAAGCGACACTTGTTGGTAGTCGGATCTTAAGCTATCATTGTTCTCAGCCAATGCAAAAACCAATGAGTAGCTCCATTGAAAGAAACACATCTCCAGAATGGTGTTTCCAAGGGTGCATAATCCGGCCATGCACTTCAGAATCTCTCCAGTCACCTGTTTCGAACAAAAAGTGGCGAGGTGCAAGACATATTTTTCCTACGACCCTCATATCCTGGCGGACCAGCATAGCTAGTGTCTGTAATTATCACAACCTTGAATTGGGCGCGACGCCATCTTGAACTCGGCTAATAGATCCAGTACTCTGAGTGTATCCATAGTCGGATCGAGGCCAAGGAAGCTCAATTCATTGCTTAGTGAAGGAGTTATACACCTTCAGTTCACTGAATAGAAGCAAAAATCTCCTCTTGAAGCAACCAACTAGTGATCTGCTCTTTGATAACGAAGAAGAAAGTCAAGTAGGTAGTTGCTAAGTTGGTCTGGGGAGTAACGACATGGACACGAATGTGTTCCTCAGGAACAATGGGGTCATTTGTAATCCGTTGGAAATAAGAAATGATTGTCCATGATGACGAGATCGCAAGGTAGGACTGCATGAAAGGAGGATCAGTGATTAGGTTCTTCCACTTTTTCGAGACGCTTTTGATCTGAAGACTAGTTTTGGTGGAAATATGTAGAGAATTTCTACAACTAGACTTTCTGGAACTTGATCAAAAGTAGACATATGGCTAATGTTTACTACGCCTAGCTAGAGTATTAATATGTAGGGTTTCACATGCAAGGGCTGATTCTAGGGTTGTGATGATAAACTTTTCTTATGGCAGTCAGATTAAATCCACTGAATAGTCCTATTTTGTTGCGAGAATTGGCAAGTCAAGCTCGATCAAACCGCTAACATTTGAGAATTTCTCGCGCCGAACTCGCATATTGCGTTTAACCTTGTCAAAGGCACGTATAACAGTCACATAAACAATAGCAAAACACAGCCACGAGTAGTGGACGACCTCTTGAACCAAAATACATCACAACGGCATAATTTATCAAGAAGTGGCCACAAAATCCAGCCACAAAGTATTGCACATACACCAAATCAGCAAATATTCCGTAGGGCTCGTTTGGTAGGTGGATAGGGCTCTGTTGGGACGGGTAGATGCACTAGAACGTTGTAAGCCTTGTTTCTTTGCAGATCCTCCGATGCTCCTTATTGTGGTTGTGTTTGTACCTTCACTTAATAATACTCGTAAAATTTAAAAAATAATGAACCACTCTAGTTGTACTTGAAGATATGATCTATACTAAATGCCCTTGTTACATACCAAGAGGTTAAACTGAACGGACAGGAGGAACAGTTGAAACTATATATCTCGGATAAAATGGACTTACGACTACAAGCTTGTAAATTATCCCCGTCAACAACAGCGCCATGACATAAAGGAGCTAGCACCTCCAACATCAGAGTACGAATGCAAAGATGGTGAGGTTGCGCTGCGTGTTGTGTGGCACTACGCGGGGAAGAGTAGAGGTTTCGTTTTCTTGTCGTCGTTATCTACCTTTACTTAATATTTTTAAATTTAACCAGAGAGAGAGAGAGAGAAAGAGAGAGAGAGAGCCAGCCAGCCAGGTTTAAGATCTATAACAAATGCCCTTGCTATTACATACCAAGAAGTTAAACTGAACCAAACATGAGGAACTGCCGAAACTATCTCGAACGAAATTGACTTACAACTTCAAACTTATAAATTTTTCCCATCAACAACAAAATGCCACGACACAAAGGAGCTAGCACCTTTATCATTAGAGTAATGAAACCTTTAAAATTGCTTTAGCTGCTTTATGATCACGTTGGCTTTGGCTATGATAGTCGGACCTGATCGTTAGACGTACATCATGGTATGACATTTCATTCAGAGTTAGGCAAACCAAGAAACAGTAACAAGTGCAAACTCAAAATACATAAGAGGGCATACTACTATAGAGAACAAAGACGGTTTGAGTAATTTCCAAGCCTAACCTTCTTCTTTTCTCCGTCAACTGTAGTCCCTTCTGCATTGGTCTTCTGACATGGTAGATCGAGCAACTGGTGTTGCACATGAAAGAAGCAAAAAACTGGAAATGCGATCCACAAGAAGAGCAAGCCCATATTAGGTTCACTGATAGATTCATATATTTCTTCGAGACGCTTTTGAACTTGAAGAATCTGGCCTTTCTCGTTCAACAGCAGAGTTGGAAGCCTTGGATTACACAATTAGGCCATGGCCTTTCCATGTAGAATCACAAACAAAATTTTGACAAATCTACTTCTACTTACCCAAGGCAGGCAAATATTTCAGTAATTTCTCAATCTTCAGTTTCTTTCCTTTAAAAGCCATTGCAATTCTTCCTGTAATGTTCCTCCTGCGTGGTTGAGCAGCCGGTATTAGATGCGAAGGGACCATAACAGGAAAGACCTCCCACCATATGAGCCAGCCAGAACTGGGAATGCGATAACCTCCAGTTTCAAAGAATTGTAACGCAAGATATGACCGTCACACCAAAAGAATACTATGTCCAGATCCAATGGGTGAAATGCAATAGGCGTGAGAGCTCTTTGGGGAGTATGCACCTCAGGCAAAGCATCAAGTGAACAGACCTTTCTTTCATCGCCACTATGCTCCAAACGCCATTTCCCTTTGTCGTAATCTTCGAGTACCCACAAACTCCAACTTCCCAATTCTTGTGGCGGTAGACCATAAGTCGACACCTCAAAACAACGGATGCATCCCTGACATACATTCACAACCACATTAATTCCATTTAACCGGTTAAAATACGTAGGCATTTTGATGAGGTGACACTCATTAGTACTCGCATTGTAAGCTATCATTGTCGCCAGCCGATGCTCAATCCAATGAATAGCTCCATTGAACGAAAAACATCTGCAAAATGGTATCACCAAACGTATACAATCGGGTAATGACACCTTTGAATTTCTCCACTCACCGATTTCGGAGCAAAAAGTCGCAAGGTGGAAGACATCTGTCCCTCGACTCTCATATCCTGGCGGACCAGCATAGCTAGTACCTGTAATTATCACAACCTTGTACTGCGCGACGCCATCTTGAACTCGGCTAATAAATCTAATGCCCCAAGAACCACTATTGCGGTGCCTAGGTTGAGGAGGAACCTCAATCCATTGTTTGGTGAAAGGGCTACACACGTTCCATCTAGAAGGGGGGCCATTGAATAGAAGCAAATCGCCGCTTGAAGCGATCAAATAATTTCTTCCTTGACAACGAGGAATGGTATCCAATGGGTAGTTACTGAGCTGGGGAGTAACAAAATGGACACCCTTGTACTCATCAGGGATATCCCGGTATGCCACAACGCTATCGAAGTGAGAGATGAGCGTCCATGACGAAGAGATCGCAAGGTAGGATTGCATGAAAGATGGTTCAGTGATTAGGTTCTTCCACCATTTCGAGACGCTTTTGAATCTGTAGACTGATTTTGGTGGAAGCCTGTAAAGGATTTCTAGACTTAGACATTCTGGGATTTGATCAAAAGTAGACATTCTGGATCTGAGTCTGATGTTTACTGCATGCACGGGCCGATTCTAGGGTTTTGATCAGCGCAGTGAATAGTGGGAAGGATGTGAAGTGATACCTTCTTCTTATGGCCGTCAGATTGGATCCACTGAATGGTAAAGATTTTAATTTGTGAGAATTGACAAGTCAAGCCGGACTAAACTGTAAACTTTGCGAATTTGTGGTGCGAGAACTCGCATTTTGCATAGAATTAATTTTGGCCTATATAACTCGGTTAACAGTCAAAATTTCTTCTATAACTACCATTATCAATCAAAGCAAAAAAATATTTTATTTGTTATAAAATATTGCCAAAAACCCCAAATCAGCAGAAAGGATTAGACTGGACATCCGAACATGAGGGGCATACTATTTTCCAACCCCCACCCCAAAATGAGCAAAAGAGCCCGGTCGTACTTGACTTCTTCTAATGTTATGGAACACATCCACAGGTTGAACGAGTATGAGAACGATTAGCGACATATAGGTTTTTTTTTGGTCGAACAGAAATTTTATTATTAAGACAATAATTTACAAACTAAAAGAACACGGATTAATGTTTGGCCCTGGGAAGTACAACAAAGTACATCAAAGAAAGCACATGCTTGAACAACATGACTTTAAAGAAAGCATTAAACATAAGTATTATCATTATTATATTTTGAAAATCCATATCAAATGGTAACAGGATGGAGAAGATGCTACAGGGCATATAGTTGTGACCTATAATGAATGCCGTTTTCATATAAAAGTAGTTAGACTGAACTAACCAGACAAATATGTATATTAGAAAGGCCCTTTTAAAGAATAATTTTATTGGATGGAGGCAACAAAAACATTGTCATACAATATCTAAAGATAATGATGAAGAAACGGTAACATAAACAAGCAGGTGCAATAATATCTGGAAGCAAGATTTGACGTTGTTCTTCCGTAAAATGCCTAGCTACGTCCATGGAGTGTGCAACTTCTTTGTACGATAAGAATATTGAGACAAGTACAAGTGAACATTCAAGAGTTTAATCTATAAATCCAAGACCCTTATCTAGCGAAATTTATACCCACTGTAGACCCTACTTAATAATATCTTTCAATGAAGCGAGGTAACTAAAATCTCTCTTGCTCACTTACTTATAAGACGATCTTTAGCAATGGATGAAATGCTTTATTTATAAGCTTGTTTCAATTGCAATGGATGAAAAGCCTTTTTTATAGAGCTTTTTTTTAATTGCACAAGTGTGGTAGGTGTGTCACCAAATCTACAGGAGTCTTCCATAAGTCCATTATCCTATTTGCTAGAGTGTTGGTAGTTCCATTCTCATACCAGCATAAATCAACAATATTGATTGGTTAATATCATTCCATTTGATGACAAACAAGTCACAACATAACAATCTAGACACAATAAACTCTTAAATCCTAAGATATAGAAATGAGGTGATTTTAGAAGCTAGGCTTTCGGAATGAAGAAGTTTTCGATTACACCATCCAAATGCACCGTAAAAGATGGTATTGGTCTTTACTATAAAACCCTTATGCAGTGTGCCTTTGTTTTAGCAGGGTAGGGTTCACTGCTCTACAACAAAAGAAACTAATTAAAAAATAAAATCAGACTTACAACTTGATATAAAGCACTTAACCCTTGCATAAAATGTTATCTCAAGCAACCCTTGGCAGCTAATATTACAATACTAAAACACCCAGTACGATAACTAAGCATTATGAGACGCTGTCTGCAACTGTAACAAAGGCAGACTGTTCTCCACATGATCGGTCAAGCTGAATCTAATGTAACCGTTCTTGTTAGCCCAACTAGGTAGCCCAGATATTTGAAAACCCTCGGATTCCTGTCCTTTTGGTAGAGAGGAACAAACTCGCACTTAAGCTCGTAAAGGTTAAGAGGTGCAGTCAGTGCCAGTAAGCCACAATCAACCGTCCCAACACCAATCGGACTCATCCTCATCCTGTTGTTCTGCAAATACACAACACACTTTTTGATCCAACGCGAGCTGGGATAGTCCTCGAGCACCCAAAACTCCGTTGCCCCTTTGAAATTCACGCCACTCAACAGCGCCAAGCTGCCGGCGATTTGGGTTAGGCTAGAGATGGAAGGGATGTTTTGCGGCAGAGAAAGCAGATAGAACTTCTCAACCTCCAAAGCGAAAGCCACCACCACTTGTTTCCCAAGGTCCAACCAGTGCATTGCATCGTTCACACAAACGCCTTCGCTACCAAATACGTAAGGGTAGACCCGAGAATCGCTGACCGCCCTCCACGCGAGAGCCTGCGGTGTCAGGGATGCCGATATTGTCAGGACCTCGCACCAGGCTTCAAGCAACTTCAACCTCGCACCACGCGAGAGCCTTCTGCTCAACGTGCAAGACCTTGTACTCCTTTGTCACGGGATCGTATCCAAAAGAAAAACTAGAATAGACAAAACACGTATAGGAAGCGATGTCGAGATACCGTTCAGTTGCGGCGGCGGCGGTTAGGGTTAGGTGGGAGCCGCTGCTAGGGTTGAGAACATAAGTGTTGGTGCCGTTTGAGAAGCAAACCCAGCCGTTGATGGACTCGGACACGTAGCACAGACAAGGGTTGCCCTTGTTGCAGCCCTACAAGCTTACAAGGTGAACCGCCTCTCCTCCCTCAAGGCTCGTCCATCCAAAGTTGTGCTTGGAACCATTCTGGTTAGAGAAAGACACAAGGATCTTGCTCTTCTCCTCCACCTTCTTCTCTACTTCTTCTCCCTTTTCTTCTCCATTAGTCGTCACCTTGTCGGTGCTCTCTCCATTAGTTTCGAGCTTCTTTCCATTGATCTGGCCGTCAATGGGCTTGTCCATGACAAGCTTCTGCTGCATTTCGTGCATGGCCTTTTCAGGCACAGGCTTATCCACCGCCTTCTTCTTCTTAGGGTTTTGCTGCTTGTTTGCCATGATTTAGTGGGTTATTGGAGGCTGATTGATACACTTATATAGAGGGTTTGCTGCATTTCAGATCAATCTAGGATTTTAGGTCTAGGAGTTAGATCTGGCGGCGGAATTTTTGTCCTTTTTATTTTGATTCTTTTTTGGTTTTAATTCATGTTCCTTATCCTTATCAAGATTTGACTGCTGCCCACGTAAAAATTTAGTCGGGGTAAGTCTTGTAGCCTCACAAGGAACCCCTAGGAAATTATGTTTTAATCCACGAAAAAGAAAATATTTTAATTTGATTTTTTATCTATAAAATAAATATAGGACGCAGCTTTTTGTTTTATTTTCATTAGGTATTATGCATATATATAATATTGCAGGTACTGTCTTAATCTAAGGTGTAGAACCCTAATAGGAATCGTCTCAAAAACTGTAATTCACACCCAAAAGGTGAATATCAAGCTTGTACGTGGTTGACCAAGTTTGACCAAGAATTCCTAGTGTCATCCAATGATTGAGAGTTGCTTTTTAGCCTAATGGTGCATATATATACTATTGCATTGTCTTAAATTTGAGAGGTCTTTAATGATTCACTCTCTACCAATTGACTTACATAGTTTCCTGTATTTATACTGTCAAGAGAGCTAAAAGAAACCATGCGAAGATGGAAACGTATTATATTCGGCCTAATTTTAAGTGTTTACAATGACTGCTTGTGCACAAGCAGGCAAGCAGCTCAGGATAAAGAAAATAGTCAAGTAGTGAAGAGAGCTGTACTCATGGGGGCTGAAATCATCTGGCAAATCTCCGAACCACGTATTTTTCGAATCTCTTTGGATAATGAACTCAGTCTCCTTCCACATTGCAGAAGATTTAATCCAGGTATATGGCTTTTCAGACTAAGCCACTCTTTTCTTAGGGGTTGGAAGGCTCTTTGCCATGGAAAGAGATCTCTTGGGAGTGAATTGTGAGCTTTACTTGGATCTAAGTTCTGGGAACACAGTTGGGGGCTCGTGGATGCTGGAAATTTTCTCAAGGCTTCATCTGATTTCATGGTCGTCACACATTCATTTCAACTTCCATTCTTTTCTAGACGGTGACTTCTCATAAGGTATATCTCTTTTGCCGGTAACGTGCCCCTTCTTCAGTAGATTCGGGTCGGCCTACTTGCCCAGATGATGATTAATACAGCTTTCAAGTTTGAAGAAAAAGAGTGAAGCTGGTCAAGATGGCTTTGTCTAGAAGGCATAGTGCTGCATTCCTGTGCAGCATCAAGTGAGGGTTGCTCGATCTTATTCGTCTTAGTGGTGGGGGAACGATTGGGCTTTAAATTGGCTATGTTAGCCTGCGGCTGATATATGTAAAACTACAGACTTGATTGTTAGAGGGCTAATCTAAAATAAATTGTAATTAAACTTCAGTACCACCATATCTATGGAATATAATTTTTCATAACCAAGAATTTCCGGATGCAAAAAACATCAAAGCAATTTGGGCAAGCATATCGAAATTTCTCGCCTAGACAATATTTTAACCTCATTCTATCTCTAACCTACTTTGTTATCAGCTGTTTATAAAGAGAAACATTGTGCTGATGCACTCGGTAACAATGTCCGGACATAAAGAGTAGCATTGCAGTGTCTAATGCGCACAAGAACTATGCTTTGGTGCCCTTAAAAGAGTAAGTCCTTTCTGAAATAAACCAAAGACTGATTTTGGTGCCCTTTTCATCTTATCATTCCATTCGTGCTTCCGCAAAATATTTCAAATAGAGTTTCAAACATCATCACAAAAGTATCTTCCTGACAAATCGGAAACATCACAACTCACCTCTACTTTTGTTTGGAAAAGCAACTCAAGGAAAACCTGAGAAATTGTACCTTCTTGAATTTTCTATCCATCATAGGCTCTCCTGCACTCATCTCCCAACATGGCTGAGCAATCGGTGTTCAGTATGATGGGTGCAAAACTGGAAACACCACCCACCAGTAAAGAATACCCTCATTAGGAATGCAGTAACGATTACGTTCAAACAACCCCGTGTTAACATTGCACTGCAATACTATTTTCCATGAAAGATTACAAACAAAATTTTGACAAATTTACTTCTGTTTACCCAAGGCAGGCAAATATTTGAGTAATTTCTCAATCTTCATCTTCTTTCCTTTAAAAGCCATTGCAGTTCTTCCTGTAATGTTCCTCCTGCGTGGTTGAGCAGCCGGTAATAGACGCGAAGGGACCATAACAGGAAAGATGTCCCACCATATGAGCCAGCCAGAACTGGGAATTAAATAACCTCCAGTTTCAAAGAATCCCGTTCTAAGGCTGTAAGGCAAGATATGACCATCGCACCGAAAGCATAGTATGTCCAGATCCAATGGGTGAACCTCAGGCAAAGCATCAAGTGAACAGACCTTTCTTTCATCACCATTATGCTCCAAACGCCATTTCCCTTTGTCGCAATCTTCGAGTACCCACAAACTCCAACTTCCCAATTCTTGTGGCGGTAGACCATAAGTCGACACCTCAAAACAACGGATGCGTCCCTGACATACATTCACAACCATATTAATTCCATTTAACCAGTTAAAATCTGTAGGCATTTTGATGAGGCGACACTCATTAGTACTCGGATTGTAAGCTACCATTATTCCTTGCCTGTGCTCAATCCAATGAATAGCTCCATTGAACGAAAAACAACTCCAAAATGGTGTTTCCAATCGTACATAATCAGGCAATGACACCTTCGAATTTCTCCGCTCGCCGATTTCGGAGCAGAAAGTTGTGAGGCGTAAAACATTTCTCCCCCGACCCTCATATCCTGGAGGACCAGCATAGCTAGTACCTGTAATTATCACAACCTTGTACTGCGCGACGCCATCTTGAACTCGGCTAATAAATCCAATGCCCCAAGAGCCTCCATTGCGGCGCCTAGGCTTAGGAGGAAGCTCAATCCATTGTTCGGTGAAGGGGTTACACACATTCCATCCAGAAGGGGTGCCATTGAATAGAAGCAAATCGCCGCTTGAAGCGATCAAATAATTTCTTCCTTGACAACGAGGAATGGTATCCAATGGGTAGTTACTCAACTGGGGAGTAATAAAATGGACACCCTTGTAGTCATCAGGGATATCCCGGTATCCAACAATGCTATCGAAGCGAGAAATGAGTGTCCATGCCGAAGAGATCGCAAGGTAGGACTGCATGAAAGATGGTTCAGTGATTAGGTTCTTCCACATTTTCGAGACACTTTTGAATCTGTAGACTGATTTTGGTGGAAGTCTGTAGAGGATTTCTAGTACTAGACCTTCTGGGATTTGATCAAAAGTAGACATTCTGGATAATGAGTCAGATGTTTACTGCGCATACGGGCTGATTCTAGGGTTTTGATCAGCGCAGTGAACAGTGGGAAGGATGTAAAGGAATACCTTCTTCTTATGGCCGTCAGATTAGATCCACTGAATGGTAAGATTTTGATTTGTGAGAATTGACAAATCAAGCTTGACCAAACTGCAAACTTTGCGTGCGAGAACTTGCATTTCGCATACGAATTAATTTTGGCCTACAAATCGAATAATATCAGAAAAAAAATTCTATACCTACCACTCTCAATCAAAGGAATTTTTTTTTGTTATATAAAAATTGCCAAAAAACCCAAATCAGCAGAAAGGATTAGAATGGATATCCGAACATGAGGGGCGTACCAATTTCCAACCCCCCACCCCAAAATGAGCAAAAGAGCCCGGTCGTACTCAACTTCTTCTAGAATTATGGAGGACATCCACAGGTTGAACGAGTATGAGAATGATTCTACGACATATAGCTGTGACCTATAATGAATGCCCTTTTCAAATACAAGAGGTTAGACTGAACCGACCAGGCAAATATAAATGAGAAAGGCCCTTTTAAAGAGGCAACGTACAAAAGCATTGGCATAGAAACTTAAAAGATATGGCTAATTACACCTATGTCCCTGAGGTTAGGGGTAATTACAGTTAAGGACACAAAGTTTCAAAATGTAACATTCTGTGACCAAACACTTTTAAAATATATCAGACGTGTCCATCCATCAGGGTTCCGTCCAAAAATTATATTTTTTTAATGATGTCAGAAATACGTATTTTTAAAATGACGATACTACCCCTTTATATAAAGAATATTTTAAAAATTTTAAATTAAGATTTTAAGCCTTAATTTAAACATTAGGGTTTCAAAACCCTGATTTACAAATTAGGGTTTCAATCTTTAATTTCTCAATCTGCCAATTAGGGTTTCAAAACCCTAATTTACAAATTAGGGCTTCAAAAACCTAATTTACAAATTAGGGTTTCAATCTGCCATTTCTCAAAGGTCTCAATCTGCCAATTAGGGTTTGAAACCCCTAATTTGCAAATTAGGATTTCAATCTGCAATTGCAAATTAGGGCTTCAAAACTCGAAGATGGCAACGACCTCGTGTTGTCGAAAAGGGACCTGAACTTGATTGGGCGATGGAATTACTGGCGGCGTGAGGCGATGAAGCTGCTGGCATGGAATGAGGGAGTGGGTTGCTGTGGGGGAGGAGAGAAGAGATGAAGGGGAAGAATGACGTCGCCGGCAATAGGTTTCGACGCCGATAGGAGATTACACGCGGTGGCTTGGGGTGGGCGGTGACGAGGAAGGAAAAGGTAGACAGGGTGGGCGGTGACGGGGTGACGAGGAAGGGGGAGGCAGGCGGGGTGTAGCGCCGGGGAAGGGGAGGAAGATGCGGTGGGTGGGTGACGGGGTAGGGGGATGCAGATGGGGTGGGCGGGGGTTGGGGGGGAGGGTCGGGGGGTGGGGGGGTTAAGAGTAAAGTAAAGTATTTCTTTTCTTTTTTTTTAATGAAGTAATGGCATTAGAAAAAAAAAATAAGGTTCCAACTTAGAGGCAATACAGTCTTTTCATCAAAACCGTTAAGATTTTTAGGGTTCCGTTTGGTCAACGGACATAAGTGTAATTTGTCCAAACTATTGTCCTTGCATGTAATTACCCCCTAACCTCAGGGATATAGATGTAATTAGCCCTAAAAGATATTGATGAAGGAACCGTAACATAAACAAGTAGGTGTAATAATATCTGGACGTAAGCTTTAACGTGGTTCGTCAATAAGATGCCTACCTTTATGGAGCGTGCAACTTCTTTGTACGATAAGAATATTGAGACAAGTACAGGTGAATACTCAAAAGTTTAATCTAAAAAATCTGAGACCCTTATCTAGCTAATTGGATACTGACTGTAGACCCAACCCAATAATATCTTTTAATGAAGAACGAGGTAACTAAAATATCTATTGCTCACTTACTTGTGGATGATCTTTAGCAATGAATGAAAGATCTTATTTATAAACCCTTTTTTAATTGTACATGTGTGGTAGGTGTGCTACCAAAACTACGGGAGTGTTGGATAAGTCCATTATCGAATTTGCTAGTTCCTTTCTCATCCCAACATAATGCAAAGTCTACAATATTGATCGGTGAATACCATTCCGTTTGTTGACAAACAGTTACAACGTAGCAATTTCATGACAATTTGTCACAACAAAAGTGTTATTGAAACAATAAATTCTTAAGTCCTAAAATTCAGAAATGAGGCGATTTTAGAAGCCTTTCAGAATGAAGAAATTTTTGAATACTCCATCCAAATACACTGTAAAAGATGGTATTGGTGTGTATTATAAAATCCTTATGCACTGTGTCTTTGTTTTAGGTTCACCGCTCTGCAACAAACGAAAATCAGACTTACAACTTGATGGTACCGAAAATGGTTCGATGCTACGTGGAGGTGCCACAAAGGATGCAGTCTGTGTCAGCTTCCAGGTAGGCAACGCGGGAGACAGCAAGGACGGCGTAAGGGCCGAGGGCAAGGCTCCCCAGACAGGTCGCGAGGGCTGGCAGCGCCGCGCAGGCAGGGGGACGGCGAACAGGGGCGACAGTCGACGGTCCGTGACGAGGGCGCAGCGTCGAGGGTCCGGAGACGGGAGTCCAAGTGTGTTTCTTTCACTAGAATTCCAGAGAGAATGTCATTTTAGAGAGAGAAAGTGAAGAGTCCAAATGAGAGAAAGATCCTTGAAAAGACTCCAAAGTCCACTATTTATAGGCAAAAATGTTCATATGTCATAAGTTGACATGTGTCACCCCCTGGGAACGACACGTCGCCAGGGGGGGCCAAAGCACTGATCCTCTGTTGGGACTGCCGGTCCCTAAGTTCGTGCTGCCCTGCCCTTGCGACATCTCTCCGCCTGTCTGAGGAGACTGATCATGCCACGGTAGCATGGTCAGAGTAGCCCGTTGCCCCAGCCTCCAGTCCAAGCCCTTACTGAATCCCACAGGCCTGGCAGGGGTGGGGAAGACCCGACGCCCAGCTGCCAGGTGGACTAGGCAAGATGCCCTTCCGAAGACCTGCTCCCATCTCGGAGTGACCCGGGGGTCATAGTCCTTAGGGGTGCCGACGCGAGCCGCCAGTGCCAGAGCACGTAGGCCAGTCACACAGGCACCCTGGCGGAAATAGTGTCCCGGAAGAGTCGCCTATCCCGCTGCGAAGGGTCCTCGTGCCGGAGCACGCAGCGAAGCCCCCCGGAATGAAGACGGCGATGGCTTTCAGGTTGTGAGCCAATCCTGTAAGCATATAACATGATTGTGGCGCATGGGCGTGGCGACAACTGTCGCGAGACCATACCTGGTGCGAGGTACAAGTCATGGCAGTGTCACACATGCCTGGTGAAGTGAGTGGTGCCGAGGGCACCGTTAGAGCGACAGAGAGCCCGGGGGGCACGGCTGTATCAGCGGCGCTGCGCAAGGGCGCGGCGGAGTGAGTGAGGTGCCGGGGGCACTGTAATGTGACAGAGAGGGCCAGGGGGCGCGACTTTATCTATGGAGCGGCGCATGGGCGCAACGGAGTGCAGGCGACAAGGGTCGCAGAGTAACTTCCTCCGAGCGACGGGGGTCGCGGAGTGGCGTCCGAGCAACAGGGGTCGTTGCGTGGATGGCGGGCGACCGTGAGCGACGGTCGTCATGGCGACAGAGCGGCCACAAGCGACGGTCATCGCGACGACGGGGCACGGTTGAGAGCGACGGTCGTCGCGACTATGGTGGAGAGCGGTCACGAGCGACGGTCGTCGCGACTAAGACGGAGCGCGGTCACGAGCGACGGTCATCGTGACTATGAGCGAGCGACGGCGAGCGAGGGTCGTTGCGGTGACGAAGCACGGCCGAGAGCGACGGTCGTCGCGACTACAGCGGAGCGCGGTCGCGAACGACGGTCGTCGGTCGTCAAGGCAGGTGGCCGACCCCAAGGGTGGCCGACCCCCAAGGGTGGCCGAGCCCCTCAAGGTGGCCGACCCCCATAGGGTGGCCGACCCCTTGAGGTGGCCGACCCCCAAGGTGGAAGGCATACCGAGGTTGCTTCACGAGCGGTTCACGTGACTTGAGCATGCGTTGCTTTGACCGGCTCTCGAGCGTTGAAAAGTTGACCGCTGACTGGGTGATGTGTCGTGTAAAGTGGGTCCCTTAGCGGGTCCTGGAGTGCGACCAGAATAGGGTAGAAACACAAATTGATATAAAGCACGTAACCCTTGCATAAAATGTTATCTCAAGCAACACCTTGGCAGCTTATAATACAATACTAAAACATGCAAAAATTCTTACTCCATCGATCATCATCTATAGTTTTTCATTATTCTCAATCTGTAGGCCTGTACATCTTACTAGCATAATAAAACCGCCTACTAATTGAAAGATAATGATAACTAAGCATTATGAGTCGTTGTTTGCCACTGCAACAAAGGCAGACTGTTCTCCACATGATTGTTCAAGCTGAATCTAATGTCACCGTTCTTGTTAACCCAACTAGGTAGCCCAGATACTCTGAAAACCCTCGGATTCCTGTCCTTTTGGTAGAGAGGAACAAACTCGCACTTGAGCTCGTACAGGTTGGGAGGTGCAGTCAGTGCCAGTAAGCCACAGTCAACAGTCCCAACACCAACCGGACTCATCCCCATCTCGTTGTTCTGCAAATACACAACACATTTTTTGATCCAACGCGAGCTGGGATAGTCCTCGAGCACCCACAACTCCGTTGACCCTGCGGAATTCGCGCCACTCAACAGCGCCAAACGGCCCGCTATTTGGGTTAGGGTGGAGATGGATGGAATGTTTCGCGGCAGGGGAAGCAGATAGAACTTCTCAACCTCCAAATCGAAGGCTACCACCACTTGTTTCCCAAGGTCCAACCAATGCATTGCGCCGTTCACACAAACGCCTTCGGTACCAAATACGTAAGGGTAGACCCGCGAGTCGCTGACCTCCCTCCACGCGAGAGCCTGCGGGGTCAGAGATTCCGATATCGTCAATACCTCGCACCCGGCTTCAAGCAACTTCAACGGGGCTGCTGCCCGCCGACACTTCCCGTGAACGTGCAAGACCTTGTACTCCTTTGTCACGGGATCGTATCCGAAAGAAAAGCTCGAATAGACAAAACTCATATAGGTATCGATGCCGAGATACCTTTCAGTTGCGGCGGAGGCGGGTAGGGTTACGTGGGAGCCGCTGCTAGGGTTGAGAAGATAAACGTCGGTGCCGTTTGAGAAGCAAACCAAGCCGTTAATGGACTCGGACGAGTAGCAGAGGCAAGGGTTGCCCTTGCCCTTGTTGCAGCCGGGCAAGCTTACAAGGTGAACCGCCTTTCCTCCCTCGAGGCTCGTCCATCCAAAGTTGTGCTTGGTGCCATTCTCGTTCGAGAAAGACACAAGGATCTTGCTCTTCTGCTCAACCTTCTTCTCTGCTTTGTCTCCCTTTTCTTCTCCATTAGTAGTCACCGTGTGGGTGCTCTCTCCACTGGTTTCGAGCTTCTCTCCTTTGATCTGGTCGTCAATGGGCTTGTCCATGACAAGCTTCTGCTGCTGCTCGTGCATGGCCTTTTCAGGCACAGGCTTATAGGAGGCTGATTGATCCGGCCACTTATATAGAGCGTGTAGTACATTCCAAATCAATCTAGGTCTTGGAGTTAAATCTGGCGGTGGAGTTTCTGTCCTTTTATTGCGTGGCCAGTACTGATCAGACTTTGAGTACTGGCCACGCAAAAATTTACTCGGCGTATGTCTTGTCGCCGCACAAGGAAAACCTAGACAGGAAATTATGTTTTAACCCACGAAAAAACAAGAGATTTATATTTATTTTTGAATTAATCATACTCATGTGCCTGAGGTTAGAGTAAAATTACACGCGTGTTTATAAGTTTGAAAAATAAGCACTTGTATCCTTTGACCTAACGGAATACAAGAATATGTAACGGTGTTAGCGAAATGAGCGTATTGCCCATGATTACTTAAAATGTAATTTCTTAACGTGTCACCCTATACTTTTAAAGATAAGTTTCTGTCATCTTATATTTTTTTCTCTTATCTTTCTTCCGATAGCAGAGCCATATACCTTGATTGTGCTTACCCCCACCATACCCACACAAACCACTACCAACTACCAAGGACCACTGTCTTGACCCACCCAGCACCACCGTCGTGGCCCTACGCCGGAGCAAGCCATACACAACACCACCATCGATCAATACACTATACGAACCCACACAACAGAGACAAGATTTGAGTTAAATAATTACAAAAAAAAATAAACAAATTTGAAAGCTTTGATGGTGGTGGAAGGCCGTCGGTATGGTGCATGGTGGTTGGTTGCGAAGATAGGTGGGCCGCAGATACAATTATGGTGGTCGATTGGCCGTCAGACTGGGATCTGTGGGGGGGTGGTGGTGGCACCAACAATGTCGCGGCAAAGTATATTTCAGGGGCGAGAGGTGAGGGAAGGTGATGGTGGTGGTGACGAAGGGTGGCTGGATCTGATTTGGTTGTGACCGGCTATAGAGGCGGCGACGCTGAGGTAAACGAGACTGCGATTTGGTTGAGGTGGTGTGCGGCAGAGGGGAGGGCTAGGGTGGGTGGGGCTGAGAGGGGGCAACGGCGACATGGGCTGGGGGTACGACGACGGCGACGTCGGTTAGAATTTGGGGAGAATGAAAATTAGGGTAGAATCGGGAGGGGGGATTAGAATTAGGGTTTTCCATATCTTTTTGAAAAGAAAAGGTATTTTAGGGAAATTAAAACCATATTAAGAAATAGAAAATTTTGAGAGAGATAGAATTAGATATTAAAGTTTCAAATTTTTAAATTTTAAGCGTAGAAATTTTTATATATACCATTTAAAACCTTATTTCAAATTAGGGTTTGGTATCTTAATTTGAAAATATACTTTACAATGGCAATATTGCCATTTAAAAAATACGCATTGATGATAATATGAAAAAAGTATACTTTTGGACGGATACCTAACGGATGGACACAAGTGTTACCTTTTACACGTTTGTAGTCATAGTTTGTTACCTTTTGAAAATTAGTGTCCTTGACTGTAATTTCACCATAACCTCAAGAACATGAGTGTAATTAACCCTATAATTAATTAAGGGGTATAAGAGGTCTTTTTATGAATAATATGGGGATATGATGGTAAATTAAAAGGTCATACCTGATTATGACAAAAATGATTATTTCATAATCTTCACTGTTGAGGATTATGGATTAAATCAGTTTTTAACTTCTGGATATGGATTAAATCTCTTAATCTCTTTTGTCAAACACCGACATACCTAATTTAATCTAGATTAACCTTGCGGCGTGGACCGGATTGTTACACTCTGCTAGTTGATATACATGCTTTTTCCATATTTATACTGTCTAGAGAATTAAAGAAATTTTTTTGTGAAGATGGCGACGTATTATATTCAGACACTACTATAATTAAAATGTTTACGTGACTGCTTGTGGATAAGAAGCTTAGGGACTGTTTGATATAACTAAAATGTAAGTGCTGAAAAAATTAAGCACTGAACCCGTAAAACTAAAAACTTTAAGCGACTGAATTTTTACTGAAAAATAAATCAACCTGTTTGGTAAACCAAAAGCAGATGTCTGAAAATTATTTATTTACAAATTTATCTATTTTACCAAAATTATGCATTAGTTTTGTGTATTTTATAACTTTTGGGGGGGGAGGGGGGGGCTAGAATCGTGGTGGTGGTGGTGGTAGCGACAGCGGCAAAAAGGTGTGAATGGTAGCGATAATAGTGCGCGAAGACGTGGTATTGGTAATTATGATAATAGCGATAGGCGGCGACATGACGATCATGGTATTGGTTGTAGTATGGTGGATCTTCAAATAATTTTGGCAGAAATAGACGCGCTGATAACAGCGAAGGTATGGTAGACGTGGCGGTGTCCTTGTGGTGGTGTCGATGTCGATCGTGATGGTGGCCAGATCATGGTAAATACGGTGGTGGTAGCAAAATGAAATAATGGTTGTGGTCGTGGTTGTATTGTGGTGAAAACGATGTTGCCAGGCAGCATCATGGTGGTAATTATTTTTTTTATATAAAAATATGTTAAATAACTTTTAACCATCTCACTTAGAATTAAGTGATCAGCATTAAGTAAGTCCACCCTGAGTTAAAATTTTAGTTTATTTTTTGTAAGAATTAGTTATTTATATGATACAAGGTTTAGCGTTATCAAACGCATTTAATTGAAAATTATTGAAAACTTTAAATTTTAAGTGCTTAATTGCATTTTCAAATACACCCTTATTAAAGAGAGCTATACTCATGGAGCTGAAATCGGCTGGCAAATCTCCTAATCACATATTTTTCGTATCTTATTGAAAACTCAGTATGTTGGCATAGCAGACTATTCAATCCCAGGTGTGTATCTTCTGAGACTAACGCATACTATTTTCTTATGGGTTGGCGTAATCTATGGCTCTTTGCCATGGAAAGAAATCTCTTTGGAGTGTATTCTGATCTTTATTTGGATTCACGTTCTGGGAGCAGAATTGAGGGCTCGTGGATGCTGGAGAAATTTCTTAAGCCTCCTGCTCATTTCATGGTTCCTTATAGTTTTGGCATTCAAACTATCATTCATTCATTTCAACTTCCGTGCGTCCATAGATGGGGACTTTTCATAAGGTATATCTCTTTTGCAGGTAACTTGCCCTCGATCTCTTCAGTAGATTTGGGTTTGCCTACACTTGCACAGATGATGATCAGCACAGGTTTCAAGTTTGAAGAAAAAGAGCGAATAGGTCAAGATGGCTTTATCTAGAGACATAGTGCTGCATTCCTGTGTGAGAGCTCTTGGCATCTAGTGAGGGTTGCTCTTATTCATATTAGTGGTGGGGGAACGATCGGGCTTTAAATTGGCTATGTTTGCCTGACATGAAAAATTACAGACTTGATTGATATGAGATGGGCTGATCTAAAATAAATTGTACAATTAGCTTGTTGAACTTCAGTACGACCATATCAATGAAAATATAATTCTTAATAACCAAAAATTTCTGGATACACCAAAAAAAAAAAAAATCAAAACAGTTTAGCCAAGCTGAAATTTCTCGCCTGGACTAAACTCAAACCTCATTCCATTTCTTAACCTACAGTGTTATAAGCCGTTTATAGAGGGAACATTGTGCTGATGCTCTCAGTAGCATTGCGGTGTCTAATGAGCACAAGAACCATGCTTTAGTTGTTGATTGAAGCATAGAGAAGACGTGATTTGGGTACAATAATAGAGAGTACGTCCTTTCTGAAAAAAACAGAAGGCTAATTTTGGTGCCCTTCTCATCATTCCATTCGCCATTCGTGCTTCAGCAAAACATTTCAGATAGAGTTTCAAACATCATCACAAAAATATCTTCCTAACAAATCGGAAACATCACTAGTCACCTCTACTTCTGTTTTGAAAAGCAACTCAGGGAAAACTTGAGAAATTTTCTTATACTTACCTTCTCGACTTCTCTATCCGTCATCATGGACTCTCCTGCACTCGTCTCCCAACATGGCTGAGCAATCGGTGTTGAGCATGATGGAAGCAAAATTGTAAACACCACCCTCCAGTGAAGAGCGCCCACATTAGGAATGCGGTAACGATTATGTTCAAACAACCCCGTGCTAACATTGTACTGCAATATGCAACCTAATTCGTCCCAAAAGTACACTAAATTCACATCCAACGGGTGGAAAGCAATCGGTATCAATAACCTTGTGGGATTGCGCACTCGTGCATGAGGCCAGGCATCAAGAGAACAAATTTCACTGTCATAACCCCTGTGCTGCAGACACCATTCCCCTCTGTCATAATCATTGAGCACCCAAACACTCCAACTCTTGACATCCCGCGGCCGTACAATAATATCGGCCACCTCAAAGTAGCGCATTCGCCCCTGCCATACATCCAAAACCGAGTTCAATCCACTTAACCTGCTGTTTTCGGAACATATTGACATATCAATAACGTGACATTGACCAGTATTTTTGTACGCGCCGTAGGCTATAATTATTCCAGATGCATGCTGAACCCAATGAATAGCTCCGTTGAATGGAATTGCCGACTTTTGGAAATACCATTCCAGCATAAATTTGCCAGGAACTGCCACCGCTGAATTTCTCCACTTGCCTATCTCAGAAGAGAAAATTGCAAGCTGCAAAACATTTTCCCCGCCATACGACGTGTTCGCGTACGGATCAGCATACGTACACTTCTCGATCACCACAATCTTGTACTGTGCGACGCCATTGACGACTCGGCTTATAAATCCCTTGTCCACACTGCCATAGCAACCAGGACGGCTAGGAACTGCAATCCACTGCTTGGTGAAGGGATTCAACACGTTGTAGCCATTGGGAGGACCGCTACACAAAAGCAAATCGCCGCTAGAGGCAATGCAGAGATTTTCCCCTGGAAAATTAGGGGGAAAGGGAAACCCAGGTGGAAAATTCGATTGGGGAGTAACGTAATGGGCTGTAGCATATTCACCAGCAAGATCATAACCCCACGCGTGTCTCGAACAAAAATGATCAAAGCGGGACAGGAGTGTCCATCGCGACGAGACTGAAAGGTAGGACTGCATGAAAGACGGCTCACTGATTAGGGTTTTCCACTCCTTGCAGACGCATTTGAACTTAAAAACTGATTTTGGTGGAAGCCTGTGAAGGATTTCTATCACTAGACAATCTGGAATGTGATGGGTAACAATAGTATCATCACCATCATCAAGCATAGACATTTTGCCTTCTCTAGCTTGTTCTTGTGAAGTAAGGGTAACCAGATCGATGGGAACTTCCAAAAAGAAGCGTGACGGCCACATAAAAACACGTTTTGGCATTTCCTAATGGCCACTAGATTAGATCCAATCAATGGTTTGGGGTTTTTTTTTTAAAGTTAACACCGAATTAATAGATAATTATTCTTTTAATACTCAAAAGGGTTTTAGGGTTTGTATAAAAAGATAAGTGGTGAACCCTAATTTTCCGGAAGCTTTGAACCAAATTTGAGTCACTCGCAAACACGGTAGATATAGTAGATATCTCTCTTTTGCACATATGGATTTACGAGAATAAATTTATTAGCTGAAATCTCCCTGTGAGATTGTGTTTGATTAGCCTTTTTTTTTGTACTTTTATTAAAATCTTGTTTGTTTATCGTTTTACTATTCTTCATTAAATGACAAGAAAATTATAAGAGTAAATTTCAAAAGTAAAGTAAAAATTAGCCGGCTGGGGCACAAAATATGCTATTCGTTACAGCAAGACAATGGATCTAGACTGACCCTACCAGACCGGCCAGTCTGAATGGTTCATCATTGAACTGGTGGCTTATCAACTCGGTTCTTGCTTCGGACCAGTTGTGAACTTAAATCAGATGACGTGACATAAAATGACTGATTCTAAAGTCAAACCAATCGATTGGACCAGGTCAACATCATAATGGTTCCACCCCAAAGAGGTTTCAGTTAAGTGTGGTAAGTATAAAAGAGGAAAAAAATCTGATCAGAATTTTGTTCTGACCTCCATTCGAAAATAAGGGGTATGAAGGAGAAGGGTATTTGTGTCATTTTAAAGAAAGATAGTTTGAAAACTAAGAAATAATCCAAAGCTGCATTTTAGAGGATATCTAATCCTAGGGTTCTAAAACGCATTCGCACGTGGTAACAAGCTTGTGCGAACATATTTTTTTTAGTTAGACGAAAAGGGACAAACTTAGTTGAAATGAATTTGAAAATTCGACCAGTACCCTCTAATCGGTCATGTTAACCGAATTTTATCGATTCAACGATTTAACCATGTAATTTTAAAAAAAATTCCTCTCCAAACCGACCATCGTGTTCACCCAAATTAACCCAATTGATAAAGACTTGCACTACCTTTTTGTTGGATTTATGTGGACAACAGAATCACCGAAGCTATCATCAGATCACCAGTCCTCGTCTCACGAGTCCTCTTCTCAAAGTACTCAAAGAGAAGGATTTCCTTACTCATTTTAGATGATATTTAGTCACAAATTTAGGATGATATGAAAACCTAGAATATCAGTTAGTCCAAGGAGTGTATAATGAAATTTAGTTTTATATAAGCTGTCAAAAAGAGATATTAGCGTACGATAAAGCATTTCAGATTGCCAAAGAACCGGCAGTAAGGAAAAAGATCTAGATATGTATAGATGCTTGTCTCTGTTCCCGTCACGCCAAGACATTCCCCACACATCCATCAAGTTACATGCTCTTGAACAACCTACGATCACAGATGGTGATGGTAACTTTCTGCTATTTTTCCACATCCCGACGCGCTAAATTAAGGCAGTGATAGCATTCTTTTGAAGCTGCTACTGCATCTATACCCAGCGTTTCTTCAGATTGTTGAACATGCTCTTCCTAATAACTCGATCTATTGCAACTTATGAACAGACTACATCCGAGCCAAGCTGTCTTCAAAATATGCCACGTCCAGACCAGTGATACTTGCCTCTCAATTTACTTCCAGTATAGCACTCAGCTTTCTTGTTGGCTTCAACAGATGCCACCAGGTTCTAATCTATATTTGTGGCTTTACTCAGGAATCGTCAGGTCGCCATCGGTCTCCATCGTCAATGTCTTGATTAGGGTAATGTCCAGAGTCATTTGATGTACTTCTCCGCTTAGATCGGTCTGGTTTGTGAGACGCATTGTCGCTGGTGAACTTCCTTTTAGATCTCTTCTGCTCTTCAGAACCATACTCCCGGAGGCCCACCTGGCCAATGTCCCCATCATGAATGTACCGTGAATCAAGATTGTGCAATTTTTCTCTTCGGCGATCTCTACTTGATTTGGTGTTCTCGTGTTTGTTACCAGATTCTAGACGCTCATCGGGAAGATCGATTTCCCCAGCCGTTTTCCTTGATCGATCCCTTCTGCTAGAGTGACGACATTCTTGGACTCCATGTGGCTCAGTGTTTGACCGGTCATACTCCCCTCGATCAGACTTATTACTCAAAGTAAATCCAGCTTCTCCAAAATCATCGGATAATCCCGAGATATCATTGAAGTGCCTCGAGCATTTCTTTGTGTGACTGGTGTGTCTTTCTGGGTCTTTTTCTGACCCATCTCCACCTGAACCACTATCATTAGTTTTGCTCTTGTTGTCTCCATTATGGTCTGCGGATACAGACTGTCTCCTGATCTTCCTTTCTTGGACATGGGGCCTATCGCTGTCCCTTTCTTCAGGGAACGAATCTCCGAGAAAATCAGCAGCCTGCTTTCCACTCTTCAGGTGCCTTGAGCTTTTTCTCCGACCACCATTTGATCTGTCCCCTTCTCTATCAGGATCTAACAAATCGCCATCAAAATCAGATTGGTGACTTCCGCTCTTCATCCCCCTGCCTCTGTCCTTAGGGAACCACTCTCCACGGAGATCAGAGGGATAGATTCTACTCTTGCTTTCAGCTAAATCATCCTGGGTTTCAGACACTTTCTTCAAGTGTCTTGAGCTTTTCCTTATACGATCATTGTGTGTGTCCCTGCCCCTATCATCTCTATCAGAATCAGATTCCTGAGTTTTACTCCTGCTGCCGCTATGATGGTCCTGGAATTCTCTCTCATTTATTTGGTATCTGGAGCTTCTCCTTGTGCTATCATGGTGTCCAGTTCCATCTCTTTTCCTGTCCGATCGATCGCCATCACAATCAATATCAGAAGCCCTAGTCTCATCATGGAGGCTACTTATAGAATTTCTTTCCTCATGACGATTTTTGTCATCAAAAGATTTCCGTTGCTTTCTACCATCATCTGTGTGCCGTTGTCGCTGTCGACCATAATACTTCTCATAGCGGCTTCTACTGGAACTTCCACTCTCTCTCTCTCTCGACCGAGATCTTCTGGAGTCATATCTGTAAAAAAATCAAGGTGCCCATCATAACAAAAATGTAAAAATCTCCCTCCACTGCCAAGTTAACAAAACAGCAAAACTCAAAATATTTTGTTCCACAACTAACAGTTACAATACGCCTTCTGTCTTTTTCTATTTCTTCAAATAACTAACAGAAAAGGAGGCTGACAATTCTAAGAAACAATGAGAAATTTTACATATACATTCAAGTAAATGAACGAAAAGAGCAACCAATATAACCAAAATGAACCGAATGAGAGAAACCCCCGTGAAAATGCCGTGTATTTTTCGTCAAGTTAAACATAACAATCTTCGCGAGAAAGATACTACGAAAGCAGACAAATTGAGGAAGTCAGAAATTTAGCAACTTAGTGCTTGAATAACAGCACATCGAAAAGAAATTAGCAATTTAAGCGCTTGAATAACATCACAGAGGAAAAAAATCAATTGTATGAAAGACTTGCGTACTTTCTTATTTCTAAATAAAGGACATTTTCAAATACTTGATAGCTAATTATGAAGCTACCAGCAGCATCGTTCTTTTCTTGTAGTGGCACTCGTCCTTTCTTTCTAATGCAAGTACTCTTTTCTTTGACTTTAGGAAAATAGAACACCAAACCAACATATTAGTGGAACTCTAGTTTTATAGGATGGAGGATAAGCTATG
The DNA here is from genome assembly GCA_033070095.1 of Escallonia herrerae. Classification (NCBI taxonomy): domain Eukaryota; kingdom Viridiplantae; phylum Streptophyta; class Magnoliopsida; order Escalloniales; family Escalloniaceae; genus Escallonia; species Escallonia herrerae. The sequence continues at coordinate 28,945 of JAVXUP010000934.1, read as the reverse complement.
ATACCACTTCTGACTCACGTAGGATACTAGGCTAGGAAGCATGGACATGGGTGCGGGTGCGGATACGCGGATTTTAAAAATATTAGGATACGGGTGTGGCGGGGATGAGGCGTATATTATACTATATATTATATAATACATATACATATATATGTATATGTATTTATATGTAAATATATGCAAAAGAAATATTTTTATCAAGTTTGATGGGTAACTCAAGTTTAATGGGCTCTTTCGTAAATTTTCAAATTGAATTGCTGAATACACTGGTGTGTATGTGTATAACTGTATTTTCTTAAAGTACTAAAGCTAATTCTAATAATCAGTTAATATATTTAAACTATACAGCAATTTTTGGTCCAGCTGTCAAAAGGATTCTCGCTGCCGAGTCACAGCCCAGGTAAGGTCACGGTGACTACTCCTTCTTCCCCCTCCTCCTTCTTCTTCTTCTTTTTCTTATTCTTCTTCTTCTCCTCTCTTTCTCACCGGTCACCTCTCAGTCGAAAAATCCTAATACGCGATGGATCGTCGCCGGGGTAGCCGTCGCCGGAGTCGCGGTCGTCATCTTCGGAGTCGCCGGTCGTTGTCGGAGTCTCTGGTGGTCGCCGGGGTGGTCACGCTTGTGGCTCTTCTCGCCGCTGCTCTCTCTCTCTCTTTCTCGTCACTCCCTCTCAGATCTGAGATCTCAGATCCCATATGTACTGGATCCGCACCCGGTATTTAGGAAAATAAATAAATAAATGAATAATATCAGATACGCACCCGACACGCACCCACGCCGCACCCGATGCGCACCCGATGTCGGTGCTTCACTCTGATTGGCGCACCCTTGCTTCATGGATACTAGGGTTGCTATGATTTAAACTTGAAGTGACAATCAGACGGTAACAAAGTGATTACACCAACGACGAGCTTAAATTCAAGATTCCATGAATATATTGTGGTATCACCGAAATTACAAGCGCACCTATCTCTGTCTGTTGTTAACATCTTGCTGGTATTCCTTGGCTGCCCAAAACTTTCTTTCTCCATCTGTTTGTCATAACCAGATTCGTCCGAATAACCAAATAAGGCAGCCATTTCTTTCATCCAATACTTTGGGGGTGGTTTATCCCAGTCCGCCCACTCATAGTCTCCACCAGGATTGTGGAAACAGTGGATAAAATTGCAAGCGGTGCCACGAGAACATGTCTGCAAACAAAAATGTAACATGAAACAAACAACATAAATTATAGAGATCAAAACCTCAAGATTAGCATCAACATGACAACAAACCTAAGGTACAGTTATTAGGTGCATAATACCCAATTATCGATAATCAGTGAACGAGTCACCGATTGCGATAAGGGAAATAGCATACAGTTCAAAAAACTGTTAGTACCTTCAACCTCGATTTCATATACTCTCCACATATGGCAACCTTCCATCTTGTAACACTGACAAACTCACATGTTACCTGTAACAGAAAAATGTCGGACTACATTAGCATCCAAAAAGCACTTGAAAATCTAGGGCATGACAAACTAAAATGAAAAACTAAGTAAAATTAAAATGCCAATTTAAATACTCTTCCTATGAACTGTGCCACCATATATGTAAGACAGTAAAAACAGGCTTTCCGGGACTTGTCTTTTTTCTAATTATCGCAACTGAGGCTTTTCCAAATTCACAAAGGCAATTAAGGCAACACCTACCGTTATGGCCCTTTAAAAATAACAAATGAGCTGTGAATTTTGCTGTTCAATATCTTTCCTAAAATAGCAAATGTGTGAGATGTCTAATAGACTGTGACTTTGTTGTTCAAATCTCACACATTTCCTAAAATTGCATCTCTACTTCAATGTCTATTAGACATCTAATTCAGCTAAACAAGTATGGAGGCCTAAGTAGTTATATTTTTGATTCAGTGTTCGTAGCTATAGCTTCAAAAATGGAAAAGATTCCGGAATTCGACATTTTAGGACTGCTATGCTTAAGTCGCAGAAGAGACCAAAATGAATAGATTAACACCATCTCATATTCGAGTTCCAAACACATGCCGAAGAATAGGTCCACGTACATTTTGCATTCCCACAAGAGCACTATCGCACTAGCTTTAAGGAAGAGGTGGACATAAGTACCTGTTTGCCAGCAAAAAAACGACCATTTACAGATTGATAAGCCATCACAGCTGAATCTAAAGATCTATAGTGAACATATACATTTCCCCGCAAATGGAACGAACCATTTCTGCAGACCTGAACACAGAAATCAAAAACACAAAGAAAATGTTATGCGGTCAGCTGCCAGTATAAAAAAGCAAGCTCTACTATCTCATTTTCCACAAAAAATTTGAAGTCATGGTTTTAATGCTTATAGTTCACCTGGAACCATAAAAACCATTATCTTAAATTTTTTCATACGCAGGAAATCCAGGCAATATGTTGCAAGATATTTATTATAACAATTCCATGAACAATCACAACACTGCAACTTATGCAGAGTTATAGGTTGAGAACGTTCCTAACTGTCAGAAACAAACTCATGAAGGAAGCAGAATTTAGTGACTTTTCCTCATCGAGATGAGAATCATTTCTCATAAGTGTGCACAATGTTATGAACAAAACTAAATTGTAAGCATATATAGCTTCAACCACCTTGAAATTTATAATTTCACCAAACTTTAGGAATTCTGTATGCACATCCTCATAAAACTCTTCATAGCACCGTTCAACCTCTTCATCAGTATGCTGGAAAGGGAAGAAGGATTATAAAGTCAATAGATCAAGTAATCATAAGAATGCTGTAAAGAACAGAAGACTTAGCTAGCGAGATTGTGTAAGGATTAATCATCGATAACAATACATTCTAATGACGCCAAACCTAAAACTCAGTATGACAGCACAACCTACTGCAACAAGTTTAAGCATACTTCTTACAACTACCAGTTCTCGACATGAGCACATATATTATGCTCATAACTACCCGACATTGAGCCATACTCCTAATCAACATCCAGAATGAGCTGAACTTCCCAGCTCCAAGCCTATTACACAATAAGTAGGATGAAGCAACGTGGTCTGGATTTAAGAGAAGCAAAATAAGTTGCCGGAGAACACAGACTCACATTCACTGGTTGACCAGTCTACCAAAGGCTTGATCAAATGAATTTATTTTTGTGTTTCGCATCATCAATATCTTATCTTACACAAGCACAGCAACATGTGAAGGCAATTATTGTTTAAGGTGAAAACTCACGGTAAAGGCACCAAATGTCGTAAATCTGAAGTACACAAGTATGCAGCTTGCACTAACGCAGGGGACCACAATAACTCAAAGCTCTACAAAACTAAGCACAGGAATCTCTGAACCTCAACACCTTAATAATTTCCTTAAAATTAATCCATCGCCATAAGACTTCAGGGTGCTAGAAACTTCACGATCAAGCCCTCAATTGCACGTAGAGAGACAAACCGAGTTGCACCATCACCAAGTACAAAAATATGCGAAATATATAGTGGAGCCAAGCGGAAAGAATATAGCCCAAGACCTTGAGCAACCGAGAGTTACCATGTGTTTGAAAAGCTTAAGCTGTTAGAGAATGGACCCAACAAAGTTACCACAGCCCCTGGTGAAATCCAGAATAAACCAAGCACTATAGCCATAGCCCACTCCACAACACAACGGAAAAGTAGATGACTTACCAACTCTCCTATCTTCTTCCACTTCCAGGTATGGATAACAATAACTTCCTTTACGTTTGTTACATTAACCAACATAACGACTGCTCCTAAGCTGCCATCCACGTCAAAACTAAATAGCCATGGGACAGGCCTTTGCTCGCCGAATACCTTCCTTGGGACCAACTCTCCTCCCTTCAAGAAAGCCAAATGCAAGATTTAACGCAAATTATTTCACATCTTCCAGGGATATGAACTCATGTAAGAAGTTCAAAAAACTAGCTACCGACTGCAACTGTAGCTCCCACGACAACAAATGCTTCAACAATCCAGCTTCCACCACTTGCCACTTTTAACTGCAGCTCCAAGAAATACGGGAACCTCAGTTTCAGACCAGCCTAACATTGCCCTTCTCCAAACAACAATTAGTTCTACACAGTATCAAGTGGACTATTATTCTAAGCTAACATGATTGAGTGCAATAAACGATGGTCGTGCGTGAGATGGGAAGAAGCAACATGTTCAACCTATATAGAATTATTGTGAGGCTACCTAGCATCGAGGTATATATCAACTCTGAACACCAGGAAGATCCCCTCAGCAATACATAAGCAGTCTTTTTAGCAACAAAATTAGTCTTTCTATCTTATGAAGGCCTTTTTGCGTCACTAGCAAGCATCTTCTACCTGCAATTCCAAGGATCGGTGCAGCTCTGAATGTCTTCGTGACTTTAATAGTCTTTTGACCAACTCCTCTGCCACTACTTAAACATGCACCCCCGTTCACGTCTCCTTGTGTCACGAGCAGATACATGGGAGCATTCCAGGGCTTGGTTTCTTTTTAGACCTTCAAGGATATCTGGCCTGGAAAACGGAGCCAGAGGCATTCAAAATGCAGTTCTATGCAGGAACTTTGCCTTAGCCTTTTTATGAATAGAGAAAAACAGCAACCTCAAGCAAAGACGTCCTTCCACCGCTCAAGCTCAAAGTAATTTCCACAAACCCAAAGAACAGAGGCGGCATTTTGTAGCTGATAGCAACAATCCAAAGGTAGCTTTTTTCATGCACACAGCTGGTTACCTTCCTCAGCCAACTCAAAGCTCCCACAAGAGCAATGGATGTCTACAAACTATAAGATGATTTTTGACTTTCACAGAGGTCTCATATTTGCAGACTCCTCCCCCCACACCCCCAACCTCACTGCATCCTCAAATCACCCAGATCTACATCCATATACTCACTCACTCTCTAACCCACATGGCAACCTCCTACAGTCCTAGCTAAACTTGTACGGATATGGCGTAACTCGGACACAATAAGAAACAATCTAGTTGCTATAAGAGAAGATTTCAAGACCTTTGGATGGAGAGGGACTGTATTCCAAGTTACCCGACACCCATCGAACAGGACATGTAAAGTTCGCATTTAACTTCTTATAGTTTTTTCTTCGTTTAAAAATTTGTAACCCTTACATTCGAGGGTAATTATCAACGTTCAAATTCCGTTTTAAGGATGCAGCACAGCTCTGTCTGAGTTAAAATCCCCATTCCGGACAAGTAAAAGAACACCATTACTAAAAGCTAAATTTAGGGGAATCACCTAAAAACTACAATCTGTTACTATAAACAAAGAAGAAATGCAATATACCAGAATGCTAAGATCTGTTGATGTTAAAGCATCAGCCATCTCTAGTCAAGAAACTCTTTAGCCCAAAAGCCAGAGTATTAACATAGATGCTGCACCATGCTGATTACTTGTCTGATGAGAAATTTCATCATTAGTACTGTGCAGCAAGTGGCACTAGTACATATCCAACTTTATCTTCCTTAAGCTAGTCATGTGCACCAAATAGAAGTAAATGCTGTCGCTGGCAAGCTCAAAACTTAGAACAATGAATCCCAATCAGCAGGAAGTCCCCGATACTCCCATCATAAATGTCTCGTGTCAGGAATTAAAACTAGTAGCTGTTAAGGAGCTAGACTTAGTAGATCTGTGAGAGAGAGAGAGAGAGAGAGAGATTCAGGTTCATATGGGCACACACAGATATACAGACACAGAGTGCACACAATTAACCTGTAAATACAGCATAAGCCTAATATAATGAAGAAGTTAAATTGAGATATCATGAGAGCCAATGATACTTCTTCTCTTTTATCAAGTACAATAACCTTCCTAATTCACACAGAAAGGGGGACAACTTTTGCTTATAGGTGCAAACCCCCAAACCCCCCCCCCCCCCCCAAAAAAAAAAAAAAAGGTAATGAAGTAGAATGCAATGGTGTGAAGTTATAACTTCTAAATAACTAGTTATGAAGTTTCAACATGTAGGATACAGAATTGCGTAATCTTTTATCTCCAAATCTCTGAACCACCAAGGCGAAAACCATAAACCTCCACCGAAGTGACTGTTGAGAGGAAGTCTGGCTTAATCGAGTCAAAGAACAACAATAGCAGTTCCACAGTTGGTCTTGTGAAGCAAAACACAGTTCTAAGTTTAAAACCACAATTTTTGCATGAACCTCACATTGCAATGAATGCAATATATGGACAAATAACACAACTATAATCAAAAGATGGATAATCACAAGTCTCTGCAAAGTTAATAATGGAAAGAATCATGAGAAACATCAGAACCTATAACGCATAAGCTACTACGAATGATTAAGTTCAAGTGCAGGAATATAAAAAATGATCATCAGGATACAAGAACCACATCAGGACTTCATTTACAGACCTCAAGCCCCTCATCCTGCTCCCAAGCAAGGCCGGGTCCATTGTACATGTTCTTGATAAGCAAAGTACAAGACTTATCAGGGTAAAAATGAACTCTGCTGCATCGCAACCCAAACCGGCAAGCTCCGGTTTTGATGTGAAAAGGACAGTGAGCTTTATCCTGTCATACATACCTCCAGCATTAGAAATTAAGGAAATTAGATAAAAACATATAGCGAGTGGCAGTGGGAACCAAGTTGCTCACCTGTTCTGTCCCAAAGTTTGGAACTTGTTGAGCAACATCCTCCAACAACTGTTTTGCTGAAACACCAGATGCATTCTTGTAATCAGTAAACGCTTCAGACTGTGGTGGAAGTGGATTTGATGTCGGTCTATTAGGATCCTGCTCCACAAAAAAGTTCTTGAATGATTGCCACAAGAAAGGGAAGCATATGTCTGATCATCTTCAAGGAACATTTCTGGAAACAAAGTAGCAAACTAGGCATACCTCCTTCTTGGACTGATCCGAATTTTTCTTTTTCACACGGACTCTATTCTTCTTGACAATAATCTCATTTCCCTGCCAAATAATTTCAGGAGGGCCTTCTTCTACATATTCCCAACCATCATCTTCGTTTGACTCATTCTCATACCTGGCCTGTAAAACAGGAGTAACTAAAATTAGGAAGAACATAAGCTCGATATCAGTAGGAAGCTGTTAAGCATACATGGCCACACCATAAAATATGTCTACCTAAAAAACAAATTCTAGAAGTTATAGTCCACATGTTTCGAAATTTACGGATGAAGAACAAGGTCACCATGCACATGCATACAACCAGCTTGTCTAAGTATGCTCGGGAACGGACCAACACTGGTCAAGAAAACATGTGTTTACTTGAAGTTCACATGCAAACTATCCACCTAGGTAGCACGGGCACGGTGTCGGACACCGATACCAATGGGGACACCGGACACCGCAATTTTCAAAAAAATCAGATTTTGGACACCGCAGGACACCGCTATTTTTTAATATATATTATATATATATATATATAATAAATACCAAATATATTTTACAACCTAAAATAATAAACAATAATGAAATGCTATTAAAACAAGGAATTCAAATAAATACAACTCATACTTAAAACATTTATTTGGTACTAGACAAAAAAACTAAGTAAAAGGGTCTTTCGGTAGTATCAAGACAGACAGAGGGAGAAAAAAGGAAAAAACAAAGGGAAAGACGAAAGACAGAGAAAGGAGAAGACTGATGAGACAGAGAAGAAGCAGACCTGTGACGGCAGTGGAGGACCTCCGGCGACGACGGGACGGTGGACGATCTATCGACTTCGGTATCTGGCAACACCGACGACCTTCAGGTGGCTCCGGCAACACCGGCGACCTTCAGATCTGTTGGCTCCGACAACACCGGCGACAGATCGGCAACACCAGCGACGATAAAAGAAGACGGCCGACAGATTAGAGCACTCGTGAGGTGAGAAAGAAGAAGACGACCTCCGAAAACTGTCCCACACTGCTCCACGCCGTGTCCGACACTCCTCGACGAAGTGTCCAACATGGTATCGAAAAATAAAAATAAAAATAAAATTCCCACACCAATTGGCGGTGTCCAAAGGGTGTCGGGGTGTCCGTCCGTTTAGAACACCAAACCTCCACCTAGGAGAGGTGTCCATGCTTCAGAGCTATCCACTCCCCCCCCCCCCAACACAAAAAAAAAACCCACGCCACTGCCCACAACATGCACAGACAACTTTATTTGGATTTTTTTTTTTAACTTCCAATTCTTATTCTTTTGCCCGTTCTATTGTAAGAGGCCTTATGTAATCCACTCTACTGAGTTATTAATCTAAGGGCTAATTACACCCATGTCCCTGAGGTTTGGGGGTAATTACACGCGAGGACATAAAGTTTTAAAATGTAACACTTATGTCCGTTGACAAACGGAATACAAAAATACTTAACGGTTTTGACAAAAAGACTTGATTGCCCCTGACTTTAAAATAAAATACCATCCATCCCTATCAAAACCCTAATTTTCAAATTAGGTTTATCTTTCCAAACTTTTTTTCCAGATCTGCCGCCCACTCCCTCACCCCATGCCACCGGCAGCCCATGCCCCCTCCCTAGCCCTACACCGCTGGCAGCCTGGCCCCCTCCCTCGACCCATGTCGCCGGTAACCCAAGCCCTACCTCGCCGCCGCCGCAACAGATCTCCCCACTGAGCAAGCCGCATCATCGGGAGCCCCCTCTCCCCTCCGTCGTCACCCTCAACTGCATCGAGGACACCGTCCACCGCCGCCGTCCTCCTCCGCTCGATGAAGCGCAGACATAAACTTACCTTCGGTTATTGGTAGAATAAGGACATAAGACCTCACTTTTGGGACATCAAGAAGCACCCACTGGGTCTTCATTTGCAAATCCGATCCAGAATTCCCCACCCATTGGGTAGAAGACGCCGATTGTAACCGAGATTTAATTGTATATTCGAATCATTGTTTATGTTAGAATAATTTGGAGAATTTGTGTTATGGATTTGAGGGTGGCTGAGGAAGAAGACGTCGGCTGCGGCGCTGACGTGGGTTGTTGCTGCGGCATGGGTGAGTCTGGGTTGTTGCTGCGGCACGGGTGAGGGGGGCTGTCATGAGTTGTTGAGGAGGAGACGGGGAAAACGGCGCTGCCGTGAGTTGTTAAAGGGGCCGGCGATGGGGTAGGGAGGGAGGTGCCGGCGCCGGAATGGGCATGGGGAAGAAAGACTGTTTAAAACCCTAATCCTAAATTTTGATTAATCAGTGTTTCCCTAAAATCCTAATTTAAAAAATGAAACCCTAATTTGAACAAACAAAACCCTAATTTGGAAATTTTAAAACATTAATTTGAACAAATGAAACCTTAATTTGAAACTTAATGGAACCCTAATTTGAAAATTTTAAAATATTCAGTATATACAGTACAAGGGGCAGTATCATCATTTTAAAAATACGTATTGATGACATCATAAAAAAAAATACACTTTTTGGACGGAACCCTGACGGATGGACACGGGTGATACATTTGAAACACTTTTGGTCACGGAATGTTACATTTTGAAACTTTGTGTCCTTGACTGTAATTACCCCCTAACCTCAGGGACATAGGTGTAATTAGCCCTAAATCTAACACATCGCACCTGGTTAACCCTAATCGGAGCAATCTATTTGTGTACTGTGTTGTTTTACATTGGAAACAAAGATCCAGCAACAGATACTGTCATTTGTAAATCCAAGTTGAAGAAACTTTCCAATTGCATATTTTCTGAACCCTAACTCACCCCTTCCCCCAGCGCACAAAGCCATAGGTACAAACCACATTGATAACTACCCAGCTCAGCTCAACTTAGCCCCAAACACAAATATGTTCGAAGCCTTCGGTCACTTAACATACCAAACACTAAAATCATTGTACTTCTTTTGCAACTGAGATATGTACCTATTGTGTTTCTACATGCACGTAACATAATTTCGGAAAAATAATGTCCGCAAACAATGTCCCCGTCTTAATCAGCACAATAACTAAAAGTGCGTAGTGTGTGTTGTGTGTATGTGCTTCAACGAGGCGAACCTGATTTTGCTTTGATTCTTCTTCGATCGCCTTCCTACGCGCTTCCTCTTCCTCTTCGGCCATTTTCCTCTCCAATTCCTCGAGAAACAGCCGCTCTTTCTCCTCGAACTCCCTCCTTTCTCTCTCTACCCTCTCCTTCTCTCTCTCCTCCTCCATTCGAATCCTCAGCTGCTCCTCGGGGTCGTTGAGCAGGGCCTCCTCCTCGGCCCGCACCTTCTCCGCCTGCTCCTTTCTGATCAGCTTCCTCTTCTCCTTCTTCGCCGCCTTCCTCTTCTCCTTCCGGCTCGCGGCCGCGGCGGCGCTAGACTCGCCGCCTTGAGCGTCTCCGGGGGTTCCTTTGCCGTCTTCATCTTCGACTGCAATTGGCTCGGCCATCGTATTAGGGTTTTGGCTGTGAATCGTAGTGTAGTCCCGCTGTTTTGGTTGCTGACAGTTTACATCTGTTGCGACCAGAGAGCAGTTAGCACCGAGGCCCATCCGTTTGCAACAGTCAGCGAATAGAAATAGGCTCGATAATTCATTTGGAATGTTTTTTTGGCTGCTCAACGTGTACCCCGTCCCGTATAACTCGATTTTCCGGCCATTATCTCTAAATGAATAAATGCGTATCATTCGTGACATTCGATCTTGTCATCACGCATCAATGCATCAATAGATGATGCGCTTCTTTTTCTTTTTTTTTTTTATATATATATATATATATATATATATATATATATATATATATACCAATTCCAATTTTTTTAAGATGACAGTCTCATCTCATAAGCTTGACAAGCTACAATAAAGTCTAGAAACGACATGTCAAAATCTGATTGCATAAGCATTACATGCATAGTTGTTCCCAACATATTCTGGTCACACCTAAAGGCCAATTTGGGGTCTCATTTCGCATACACACGTCCGAACAAGTAACAGGCAACATTCAACGCCTCCAACTGGTCAATACGTGCACGCTCAAGTCACGTGCACTTCTCACCTTTTCTACGTGACTTTGTCACCAAGAAACTGATCCTTACGCAACTGCTCATCACGTTCCGACCGTCGCACTTCATCCTTCGCCCGTCGGCGCACCTTGGCGTCAACCGGAGGAAGTCGGCCTTGGCCTCCACCTTGGGGTCGGCCTCGGCCTTGGCCTCCCACTTAGGGTAAACCCCGGCTTTCCTCTGGGGTTGGCCTTGGCCTCCCCCAATGGTTGGCCTTGGCCTTCCCCCTGGCTTCCATACTTAGCATCTTCACTGCACTTCAAGGGCCCGAACGTCACTCCGCGACCCCCGTCGCCCGAACGTCACTCCACGCCTCCCGTCACCCAAAACTCACTCCGCGACCCCCGTCGCCCGGACGTCACTCCGTGACCCCTGTCGCCCAAACGTCACTCCGCGACCCCTGTCGTCCGAAACTCACTCCGCGACCCCCATCGCCTTGAACTCACTCCGCGACCCTATCGCCCGGACGTCACACTTTGCCCCGAACACCACACTTTGCCCCGGACACCATACTTACTCCACCATGCCCATGCGCTACACCCCTAAAACAGTCGCTCCCCTTGGCTCCCTGTCACATTACAATGCCCTTGGCACCATACGCACTCAGTCGCGCTCATGCGTTGCGCCACTAACACAGACGTGCCCCCGGTACCTTACTCACTCCGTCGCGCCCATGCGTCGTGCCACTAACACAATCGCGCCCCTTGGCTCCCTGTCACATTACAGTGCCCTTGGCACCATACGCACTCTGTCGTGCCCATGCGTCGCGCCACTAACACAGACGTGCCCCCGGCACCTTACTCACTCCATCGCGCCCATGCGCCGCGCCACTAACAAAGACGTGCCGCCGGTAACTTACTCACTCCGTGCACCCATGCCCCGCGCCACTGACACGGTCGCGCACCCTGGCTCTCTGTCCCACTACCATGCTCCTTGCATCGGTCCATCCTTTCACCACACCATGGGCACCTTGCCTTGGTCGTGGAACATGCTTTAACCCACTCTCCAGAGTGTACAACATCATGCGAGGATAGGCGACTCCTCCGGGATACTATCTTCGTCAGGGAGCTCTTCAACTCCCATTCCGCCAGGTAGACGGCTCCTCCGGAGTGCTACCTCTGCCAGTCGGGTAGACGGCTCCTCCGGGATGCTACCTTGACTCGCTTCGAGTGCTCCGGCACAAGGACTCACTACGGGGATAGGCGACTCCTCCGGGACACTATCTTCGCAAAGGAGCTCTTCAACTCCCCTTTCCGCTAGGTAGACGGCTCCTCTGGGATGCTACCTCGGCCTACAGACTCTGGGACACTATCTCTGTCAGGGAGCTCTTCAACTCCCCTTTCGCCAGGTAGGCGGCTCCTCCGGGATGCTACCTGGCCAGTCAGGTAGACGGCTCTTCCGGGATGCTACCTTGACGCGCTCTGAGTGCTCCGACACAAGGACTCACCCGTGGGATAGACGACTCCTCCGGGACACTATCTCTGTCAGGGTGTCTTCGCGACTAGCCTACGTGCTCCAACACTGGGGGCTTGCGTTGGCACCCCTATGGACTTTGACCCCCATGTCACTCTGAGACGGGAGCAGGTCTTCAGAGGGCATTGCACCTAGTCCGCCTGGCAGTTGGACGTCGGGTCTTCCCCACCACTGCCAGGCCTGTGGGACTCTACAAGGGCTTGGATTGGAGGTTAGATTAAGGGGGTTATTTGGCCACACCGACGCTGTGCGAGCTAGTCTTTCCAGACAGACAGAGTGACGCTGTGGGGCAGGCCGGGTGAATATGTGATTCGACAGTCCGCAGAACACCGGCAGTTGTGGACCCCTCGGTGACGTGTCACTCCCGGGGGAGAGCCACGTGTCGCGTGATGACATCACCATGTCAACCTCTCTAAATAGAGGTCTTGAGAATTCATTGAGGAGGTTGGATATTTTTCAGAACACTTTCACTTTCTCACTCTAGAATCCTAGAGAGAGAAACATACAGGACCCTGACTCCGGACCTAAGCATCAGACTGTGACTGTCGTCGTATATTCGTCTTGCGCCATCGCCCTCGCAGCACTGCCACCCTCAGGCTCTGTCTGGGAAGCCCTTGGTCTCTGCCCTTGCTCCGCCCTTGCTGTGTCTCACATCAACATACTTGGCATCTGATTCGGACTGCATTCCTTGTAGCACCTCCACGTCGACTGCGAACCCACTTTCCTTGACATCAATAGTTAATGTACAATCATGGGAATTAAGCACCTGAACTGTGCCACCATCCCCGATGTATAAAAGAGCTATAGTGGTTGTCTGGCATTCTAGACGAAAAGCCAAATCACATGTCCATTCATATGTTGTGAAAAACATATAGCATGTGTCGCCAAAAGAGTTGAGAAGTGCGGCTTAAACTGCGCAGCACTAGGCCTTACGATGTATCGTCGGCTTTCCTTTTCAATTTCATGTGATATCATTCATGTTGCATGTTACCTGTCCCTTCTTTTTTCTTAATGTTAACAATTTTCGAAGATATATATATATTTTGATGTAGATAGTGACACAAAAATTATTATACTTAAAACATGCATCTTCAGCTCTCTTAAAATTTAGAGCACAATTAAATCCAGCAATTGTTTGATGAGCTATGTTTGTTTCGATGTAGACAAAGTTTTTGTCAATTCACCTTGTTTACCATATTCACATTTTAAGACTCTCCAATCATGTAGCATATACACTTGAATTGTTATTTAAAAATACTCAAAGTTGCTCATGCATATAAAACCTTACTTGTCTATAACTTATCAAGAACTTCATCTCTACCTAAAGAGATAACTTAAATTCCCCAATGGTTGATTCTCTTAAATTTGTGACACAAAACTCTTACAATCTCTCTTCTTGAAGTTCACCGCTTCTCTCTAATATCTCTGGGAGTAGGTGGCTCTCTCATCTTTCCTCTCATTGTATTTACTTCAAAATGTAAAGGAAAAGCATCGTTAATCCGCATTTGTTTATTTTTGTATCTCTTTAATCTGAATCGATTGCTCCATACAAGTGAAGCTGCTATAAATCTGAATCGATTCATGACGGTGTAAAAAGGATTCCACTCATACATAGTTAACATAATGTAAAGAACATATTATGATCGGAGCAACGTGACCCTGTATACTACTACTGCCCCAGTGACATCCAAGATTTCAAGGGAACCAACATCTCAAGGTGTTAACTGCCCTTAACTCCAAAACATAATAACTCTTTTCAAATGGTGAAATAGGAAGAAATACAATCTTAGCAACCTCTGAATATATTCTTCTTTTAGCCACGTAATTTTTTTGTCTACTTCTTGCCGTTAACAATATTCTTGGATCGTCTCGATATTTTTGTAATTTCTTGCACTATTTTTGGCCAAGTAACTTCATTTCACCAATCTCATCCTAACAAACAAACTAGGGATCAACACTCCACTTGCTAGGTGATTATCCCAATCACCTATCAAATCCACGTTGTATTCTTGTAACATGTCATTTATGGCCTGAACTACTCTCTGGCTTTGGTCATATGCTTGGGGATTTAATGATGTCCTAAAAGCAATCTTAGGGTAGGTTTGACACTCTTTTTTTTTCAATTTTGGAAATTGGAAAAAAAATGCGTTTGATAACCATTTTTTTTCTTCTCCAATTTAAAAAATCAGTTTTTAAATTGAAGAGTAAAAAAAAAAAACTCCAGAAACTGATTTTTTTTTTCACTTTTGGTTTTTTTTTGAGACCATCACCACCACCCTCCCATCGCCGGCAACCACCGCCGGCGACAGCCGACAGCCACAGCCGGCCGCTGGCAGCCACCTCCGGCGGCCGGCGACCATCGCTGACGACTGCCGGCAGCCATCGCCGGCCATCGGCCACCTCTGGCCGTCGGCAGCCACCTCCGGCCGCCGGCGACCACCACCGGTAGCCACTAGCCACTGCCGGCCACCACCACCGTCGACCACCGTCACCGCAAACCACAAAAAAAAAGTCAAAATAAAAAGGGTTACCAAACACAAAAAAAAAAAAAGATTATCAAACACCCACTTGTTTTTGTAAAAAAAAAATAAAATAAGCTACTTTTTAAAAACTGCTATTTAAAAACTGAAAATCAAATTTTTTTTTTGTTAAACCAACCCTTAGTTTCAATTGTATTTTGAAACGCCTTTCAAGATAGTAAAGTGAAATTAGAATTTCGGAATGACATCATGAATATCAGTGCTGCATAAAATACAGTACAATAGTGTTTTTGGTACAAGTGTGCCAGAAAACGAGTAAGTTTATTACGTTTATCAACGATCACCAGACTAGCATTACGTCCATTATGACTTCAGGGTAAACCTAATACAAAGTCACTCATAGTATGTCGTGTTCTAATCTAAGTTGGTCGACATTTTTGTTGTTATCTAGCGTTGTGAATTTCTAGAACGTCATCTATGATATATATCGGGTAATTCTTACACGATACTACGACACAGTATATGTTATGAGAACATTGACTTCAATTTTTATGAAATTTGATAAAGACATCTACCGATATCTCAACAATGAATCCTCATGGGCTTCTTATTTGACACTTTCTTGTTGCGAGACTTATGGAATTGAAACAATTATTGGCTTTGCTTCGTAATCTAACTCTACTGGAATGTAAAGTTAACTTTATAGTCTACAGTGATACACCATGTGTTGGTTTGAGTTGTGTCCTCATGCAGTATCAAAAGGTTATAGCCTATGCTTAGAGGAAGCTAAAACACTATGAAAGAAAATATACTTGGCACATGATTCAGAGTTTGTAGCAATTGAACTCGAATTATTCAGATTACGAAACACGTATAAGAACAAGAAATAATATCATAGCACTTGCAACTATATTCCTTATTTGTTTAGGTTAAAATAATAAGATCCCATTTGATCCACATTTTATAGGTCATTACGGACGCAATATCTAGTTCAAAAAGTAATGCGTTCCGTTCACAATTTACTCTGTAATGGTAATTACGACTCAATCTCAGACTCACCAAAGGAGGGCTTCTTCAAGCCACTTCTCAATTCCCTTTTTTTCACTGCAGCCTCCTACCGGATGAAAAATAATGTTGCAATCTCGAATTTAACCTCATCTTTAAGCTTTTTTTTTTTTTATAAACATCCGTTATTAAAAAAAATCAAAGGTGATACTAAATTATTATTTTTTACCTTTTTAAGATATCATCAGTACCATTCCTATAATTTACATTTTTCACACACACAGAGATACGCACAGACAACATATAAGATGCCACTTATGGATTTCACCTGATCAAATCAGGAAAATTTCAACAACGCTTATACTTGGACTTATTTTAATTGCTTAAAAATCAACGAGTACGTACTTGTAAAAGAATCAAAATACGGTGCCAAACAAATAAGAATAAAATTTCAAACGCCATTAGCGTATAAAATGGCCATGACAATACACCTAACATATATAAAAACGTATTGGGAGGTTACTGTAGTAATTCTTGTAAATTTTTATTGCTTTACAATATTTATTCGTTATTTATGAAATTCTCTGACAATGAGCTAAACAGACTCATCACTTAGACCTTTCGAATTATCATTTAATTACGGCGAGATAATATTCTAAAATATGAACCAAACAAGCCGGAAGTGCATTAGCGTTACGCTGACATAATCAACAATATCATGAAAGATGATATTTGTAATTACTTTTAGTTTATACACTCACTTTTGTGGCGTGAATCCGTAATCAAAAGCTCTTAACAAAATATCAATTACCTTTCCGTACCATTTAATCAAACAAGACCAAAATTGGAACGTAATTTTAAAATTTTCGGGGACCCAATGGCATGAGCAATTTATTGACGATCCAACACTTTGAAGTGAAAAAAAAAGAAGAAGAAAGAAAAGAAAAAGAAAGAACTCGAGACCGAAAAAACAGAAATAAAACCGGAAAACAAACGAGGCCCTTTCATTTTTTAGCAGGAAGAACGGAGAAGAGCAAGGAATGACAACGCCGACGACGCTGGGAAGCATGGGCCTGAAGACGAACGGCGGAGGGCGGCAGCGGACGGTGCTAATAACTGGGGTGAGCAGAGGCCTGGGCAGGGCCCTAGCCCTAGAGATAGCCAAGTGCGGCCACACCGTCATTGGCTGCTCCCGCTCGCAGGACAAACTCAACTCCCTGCAAGCCGAGTTCTCTTCCGCTCCTCCCGTTACTCCTGTCACCCAAACAGGCCCTAATTCACCTTCACCTAACAGACACCTCTTCATGAATGTCGACGTGGTCTGTCCTTCCTCTCTCTCCCTGTGTCTCTCGCATACACACAATAACACACACACACGTATGCCTACGTGTATGTATTTGAAGTGCATTTGCTTTACTTTTCATTTTGGTTCCTTTGTTTCGTAATTTTTGCTGGTTTTGACTTTTTACGAATTTAACCTAAGATCTTGAACATATAAGCATTGGATTGAACTCAATTTGTAGTTACTGACACGATAAGTGTTGTTTGACTAGTCAAACTAGGTTATAAATGATGTGAGAAGCCGATGTTTACAAGTTCAAGCTGTACTATAGAAATTTTGAAGAAAGTGAAAGGAATAAAAATTATGAAACCAGAGTTAGTATAATGGATTTGGCTACTTCACAACTTCACGTTCGGCTCCTTGACTTTTTGCTAGTTCGACGTTGTCGCTCTCTCACATTGTGCACATGAATGTGCATTTGCTTTATTATTCATTTCGCCCCTTTGCACTATCTTCCTTTATTGATTTTTGTTTCCTTTTGACTATTTATGAGTTTTTAGGTAGGATCTCGAATATCTAAGCATGAATTGAACTCAATTTGTTATTATCAAGAAAACTAAGTATTGTTTGACTAATCAAAGCTGGGCAAAATCAATGTTTACCCGGTCGAATCGGAAAAAGTCAAAGGGGACACAAATTATGAAGCGGAAGGAGTGTGATGGTTTTTGTACTTCAAGAGATAGATTCGTGATTTTTGTCCCCTATGATTTTTGCCAATTCTCAGGGTAGAATTTGAGCATGTAGCCTTTTTATAGTACTTTGGAGTGTCAAACAAATACCCCCTCCATTTCACTGATTTTACCCTTTAACTTTTTGCAAATTTAGAGGAGATATATATACATGCATATATTGACTTTACGGATTGTTTTCACTAATGATGCTTATTTGATCAATGGCTGTTGTTTGAGTCCCATCAAATCTTGACATGTCGTTGCTTTTGCAAAAAGTCAGAGGGAACAATCGAATAGAGTACTCATTTGATATATAATAACTTTTGAGACAGTAATGTATTATAGCACCCTGAGCAAACCTGGTGTCTACTTGAAACTAAAAGTTGGATTTGAATTCCGAGGTTATACTCCAGATATATTGTTTGGTGCCAGTTGATGCTGAACTTGTTACTTCGTTTTTATAGAGGTCAGATAGCAGTGTCGAAGAGTTGGCACGCAGTGTGATGGAGAAGAATGGCGTTCCAGATATTATAGGTAACTGAATTCTTTAAACATGCTTGTTGCTTTCTGCTTGAATTGATTGTTAACCATATGTTGCCAATGTGGCATTACTTGGAGATCTCTTGAAAAAGATTCATTCCGTTATTTGGTGTGAATGTCTTGACGCAAAATATATTCGTTTATCAACTTTTGATACAGATCATCTCCTCCATTATGAAATTGCTCTTTCATTAATGACTAGGTGATTAAACATGCAAGAACCTTCAGCAAAGATATACATGCTCTGAATGTTCTGGTATTGACGTATAAGAAAGACTGAAATGGCACTATGCTGCAAGGTTTTCTTCTACTGGATAACCCATTGGTCGAAGCTGATTTGGTTCTAGATGCATGCTATGGCTTGCTTTACGTGGACTGATATGTGAAAGTCATTATTCATCTGCACGCTGTTTGGCCTTGATATTCTTTTGTTAGCTTAGTTACGTACCATAAGGAAAGAGACGTGCCCCCCCCCCCCCCCTTCCGGAGATATACCACAAAGATTCTGGAAGTGGCCACAAATGTACAGTCAATAGCACATCTTGGTCACATATGCTATTGTTACTTAATGGCGTTCCTTTTGAATGTTTTGGTTAGGAGAGGGGGGACAGGGGAGGTAATGGTGTGGTCTTGAACTTCAGTGTCCACAAGAGCAATGGATATGATTTAGGCCCGCAGATGCTTTAGTTCCCCACTTTTTATAGAGTCCACGTGGATTCTGTGATTTGCAGCAGACCTTCTGTTCAATTCATGCTGCACATCTGGACATGCTATTTCTTAATACACCATGTCATGCAAGAATTCTGCATTTTATGCATGCCCAGGTGAATTATGTTCTAGCTCAGTAGTAGCGTCATCTCTCTCTTGTTTTTAAAACTTGAACACCATGGAGGATTATGATTTTTCTCTATTCCCTTGATATGTTGAGGAATCAGTCGAATTGGGAAGCTAGCCAGATACTCACATCGAGTACACATAGAAAGTACAGATTCAAGACAAGAGAAGTAGAAATAGAGACCCCGAAACCTAAGTCAGAGAAGAGCAGCCACTTGAACGTCACCGGCAACGCAGCCATTAGACCTGCCAATAAGCACCACACACCACACATACAATAGCCAACTACACCTTCTCTGCCCGACTGCACACCATCATATATCCCACATGCACACCTTCACAAACACCGTGTGCGTGGATCTGGCGCGTTTCCTTCCAGATCCACGAGCTCGACCCCACCACCAGTCCCAGGACAACCATGTGGGTGGATTACGAGGACTTGTGTTCTCCAAATTTGCGTTTAGATGAATGGTAATTATGCCTTCATTGTTTGGTATAATTTATTACTTGTGTATTTTCTGAAAATGCGTGTTTATTTTCTTCTAATTATTTCGTATTAAAGGTTTGCAGTGAACTGAAATGAAGTTTCTGCCAGTAAACAATGCAGGCACTATCAATAGAAATAACAGAATTTGGGAGGTCCCAGTCGAAGAGTTTGATGCTGTCATTGATACTAATATCAAGGGAATAGCAAACATGTTGCGTCACTTCATTCCCCCTATGATTGAGAGCAAGCAAGGGATTATTGTCAATATGTCATCGGGGTGGGGAAGATCCACTGCTGCACAGGTAAAACTTAAATAGTGCCAATATGCTTGCATCACAAAAAGATATTGGTCCCATAGTTTTATTACGTGAATTTACACGAGAATCTATACATTCTTCTTAACTGCAACTCACTTGGTAGAATCCTTGTAGAGTGTCTCCAGAACATGCCAGTGACGGTTCTCGGTAAACTGCACTACTCTTGCAGATTATCCATAATGCCAGTCGAGAATATGATAGAAATTTGGCAGGGCTATACTTGATGAACTTCAGATGACACATTCGTGAATATATTGATTGGCTGGAACCTTAAAATGATTTAAGTTTTGAATTGTGTAGTCTTTGCTGCATATTATGTGGGTAATTTGGTCTTCTGGTTCTTGTTTCTGCTGCCGAGACTTGATTTTTTGACTGATTTATTCCTAAATCTTAATTTCAACAGGTGGCACCTTATTGTGCTTCAAAATGGGCGGTAGAGGGTTTGACCAGAGCAGTAGCAAAGGAGTTGCCCAGCGGGATGGCAATTGTTGCACTTAATCCAGGCGTGATTAACACTGACATGCTTGCTTCGTGCTTTGGCAGTGCAGCTTCTGGTTATCCGACACCTGAGTTGTGGTACTTATCTTTATTCCCTTTTTCTATGTTGTGGGTCCAGTGTTATCAAAAGACCGCCTAGGCGTAAGGCAAAGGGAGTGCGCCTCGCCTAGGGGTAGGCGGCAGGCCCTTCAAGGAGGCGCTCGCACTAAGTGAACATGACGTCATGTTCACTTAGGATAATTACTTCTCATTTGATTTGAAGCCATTTCTAGTGTTGGAAGTTTGTTCAATTGCATGTTTTGGACTTTATTGCGTGATTTTATTGGTTTAATGCATTAGTATCTATTTATTTTTATTTAACACGTAGCTTCGGAAAGGCGCAAGGCACAGGCTCCACAATGCGTGGCTCTGAGTTTTAACTTTCAGATGCCTGTCATAATAACACGTAAACTCTGTTGTGTTGAAACGCAACATATTGAATTCTGCAGCGAAGTGCACACTAGAGGAACGTCCTCCATTTGACAACAGTAATAATCATATACGAGCAATAATAATATAAATACAACATTAACTCGTCCCTCAAACTTCCCCTGACGGAACTCCCCCAAGTTTCAGGGAGAGAGAAAGGGAGGGAGACAAGATAACAGTAATAATCATATACGAGCAATAATATAAATACAACATTAACTCGTCCCTCAAACTTCCCCTGACGGAACTACCCCAAGTTTCAGGGAGAGAGAGGAGGGAGGGAGCAGCGCCCTCATGTTTGTTTTAAATTCATGCGGGATCACACCCTAGTAGGGGTCCAATGGAAAACAAAGTCAAAAGACCTTAGTGAAATGCATGGTAATTGGATCCCGAGTTCTCCTAAATAAGCACCCTAATCTATTCTATATCTGGAACTGGGATCAGACTGTAGACTGTAGAGGCTGAGTGGATAGTTTTGCAGTAAGTGGGGTGGTTCTTAAGTCGAGATATATATTTACTGCTGCTAAAGTTCATCATTTTGTTCATTCATCCGTAATGTTGATTGTTTCGCCCCTTATTTAACAGGGCTCCAAAAGCAGCTGCAATGATACTTAATCTAACAATGGCGGACAATGGAACATCTCTTAGCGTGTAATAGACACATCTGAGTGAAATATTTCCCGTGTAGATGTCATTATGATGAGAAGCTTGTTGAACCAAATTTCTGCTTGCTAAGCTCAAATCTTATAGTAAGATGGAAGATATTGCAATTGCAAATGGCAGTTGTCATTGTTCACTGGGATATTTTGCAAATCCAGTTGCAATATATTGGTAGGTTTTGTCCTGTAAATTTACTGACATGCCAAGCATCTGCCAATAGATACGCGACGGTAATCTGACGTGGCATGCCCAGATCGACTAAATGAATAGGGTATCTGAAGTTAAGATGAGAGATTCGAGCTTATTGTAGAGTATGTTACGTGGATGTAAATGATACCAGATCTGTCAAACCAAATATCTTTGTTCGGATTAGAAAAAGATGGTTTAAACTTGAAAGGGTAGTCGACTTTTGGAAGGGTCATTTTTTGAAATTTCTGACCTAATGCTTCTTGTGATGTTAAGTTGTTCCTATGGTTCCTCCCTGTGGTGTAGACACCAAGTGAATCAATTGAGCAGTTTAAAAAAAGAAACAGAAAGATATATAATTCAATTGCAATGAACCGTGTGATGGAACATATAAGAATTTACTCCGCAGAGCCCTAGTATAGATCTAGAACTGTTGAAATTGCGTTGCGTCTCTTGCAAAAGTGAAAACGAGGCTGTACACCTCATCTAGCCAACTAAAACCATGCCTTTATAGGTAAACTTCTTTTATTAACAGGTGAATACCAATTCTACAGCTTACAGTTTCCAGGATTTTGGGCTGAAAAGTAAGAAGAGTAAAGGGTTTTTATAATCTTCAGCCTTTCGAATGGAAACTCTAGTACTTAAAACTTCTCTATGCGAAAACATGGGCAGAAGCAGCGGATTAGATGGACGCAAAATTTGACAGCACGACCAAAAATCCCAGCAGATCTTTCTCTTGTAGCTGGTGGCAGGACAGGCATGCCGTAAACTGGATTTGGAACCATGTATTGCTGATAAGAACAACCGGTGCTGACAGGCAATGTTGAATGTACTGGGCTCAACTCAGGAACAGTGTCTTCTGGAGCATAAGCAAATTGAGCTTGGTCTTCCGGAGCATAAGAAAATTGAGCTTGACTTGAACTGGCAAAGCCTGAAAACACGGAAGCACAGACTTCCGCTCTGAAAATGGAGTCGTGGGTCTGTGCATAGTCAAGCCAGGAAGGTAAAGGCGGCGCAGATGGCTGAACCGAATGGCGCTGGTACTGGCTACAAGGATGACATGTTGATGGAAGATGGTGATCAATCACATTGATCTTCTTTTTCTTCTTCTTTCTTGACCAGAACTTGAGCTTCTTCATGGTTTTCAGCACTTTCATGGCTGAATAGGGGAGATTTAACCTCGCTTTGTTCAGAAACTTTGGCTTAGCTTAGCCAGATGCTTTGGTAAAGGTCTCTGGGAAGTTGGAATAAAGGAAGTGGAGCTGACAGTCCGTTGGATACAGCTTAAAAGAGCATTAATTCAAACTTTGGATGAACTTTTTCAAGTTTCATGACCGTTGGGTACCTTTTCATTAGCCCCACCACCCACTCTTCAAACTCGACTACCATTAAACTTTATTCATCTTTTGCATATATTAAGGAACTGACGAATAGTAACACCATTTAGGCCCTGATTGGTAACATGAATTCCAAGGCCAACTCTGGAATTTCTATCAGTTAGTCCATCAACACCTAAATCTTGCAGTTTCAAACTCTCAGATCACCTGCACTCTGAAATCAGTCACCAGAACCTCGTCAAAGTTTCAGGATGTCGCAGACAAGCTTTCCAGAATTTGAGGGTGTCACCGGAAGATCAACACTGCCTTACCGCTTAGGTTTAAAAAATAGAATGATATGAGGCTTTGAACAAGAAGTCACGGTCACTTGTTCCACCACCAAGCGCTGCAACAACGCAACGGACACGAAAGAAACGATTGGCTTTGGACAAAACTTCAAGCGCTGATATTTTACCAACAAAAAGCGAAAATTACAACAGCAGACCACGAGTCTGCAGGTGTACCACGTAGGTCAGAGAGAAAGAGAGAGCTAATTGGATGGTGAACAAGTAGAATCTTCCCAAGGCATCTCAGTATACAGCTTAGTCATTCACTTATAATCTCTTCCTACAAATTGTTAGTTTACAAAATACTCCCAACCAAAAAATAGAAAAAGAATACACATTACAAAAGGCGGACTCGAGGCAACATAGATTTTTATATACAGAAGCCCACTTTATCATGTCTCGTATACCATTATCTAAATTTAAAAGAACTTTTAACGACAACAAAGATAACAGAAAAGTTAAAAGGAAGACATTCCCCATACCCTCCTTGTAGACAGGTGGAGCAGAAAAACTTCTATTATCCGTGTCTGTGGTCCAAACAAGCAAGCACTAAAGGATGCCCTTGACAAGAAAAATATAACAATTAACATAATGTCACTGACCCAACCCTTATCTTTATATGGCACCACCCTCAGATTATATGTGAGCTGAACAACCACCCTTTTGTCTAACCGGAGTCCTTAATGCCGTGTGTGGTAATCGATCTGGCTATCACAGCATGGGCAGCTTGTCATAGCTAGCATCACTCCTTCAAACAAAAATACGAGTGATCAGCAAGCTCTTCCTCCATTCCTCCCACATTGTTTGCCCCGATAAATACTCCTCTTTCTTGGTTGTGCAACAAGGGGCATGGGCACATCAGAAACCAGACCCCACATTGGATGATTGCTCTTCAGTGCTAACGTCTGGATTCAGAACTGATTTGGTTGGCCTCACTTCATCAATGTCTGGGAATTTTTTCTTGGGCGAAAGCTTCTTGGCTTCCTCCGTGGTGTAAATGAAAATCTTCCTCACCATACTGCAGAACTCTCTGTATACAATCATTAGAATGTCAGTACCAGAGTCTAGAAGATCCACATTCTACAGATACTGACACTACAGAACTATTTCTTACAAAAAACTTCATCACTCTACATGGCCGATTCTCTTCATAACTACATCCATCTAACGGTTAATGTTCACTAAGGGACTTCCTTACGACAAATAAAGTTCGAATTGTCTATAATTTACCCCACATCCGTATACTTACTGCCAACATCATTGGAGGAAAAGATGCCAAACCAAGCCGCATCCAAATATTTCCAAGGATGCTCAAGATATTCCTCAAAGCAGATGATGCAAAGTACTCAGGGGATTGATATCATAAACTATTATTTTGATCCCATCAGGTTGAAAAACACATGGTAGATAGCATCAGAATCGAGGGTTCACACCACTGAACATCTTCACATGTCTGCTCGGTAAACTATAGAACTTACAATTCTGGTTTGAGCCAAATGCAAGTAAAAACTAGAATCAAATATACAGGATAGCAGTTCATGATGAAAGGAAACCAAAGAAAGGAAGACTAAGTTATATGGACTTAACTGCCATGGATCATCCCCAACCATCATCATGTCATCCTCATTGTCAGTGTAGACGACTTGCCATTTCTTTGTAGATCCACAGAGTTCACCATCAATCTCAAACATCACTTTCAGTTTCCTTAGCAGGTCCTCGTATCCATTAAAGCGTGCTAGATCTACTGCTCTTCCAACGGCAATCCCCTGCATGTGAACCTGCATAAATAACAAACATGTGCTACATCAATTACCATTGAGAAAACTGGCGTTTCCACTTCTAGAGAGGAAGCTAATACACAACCAACTAAGTTATAGCACTTCCATAAAGTGCATGCCACAAGGAAGCTCTTAGTCCAATTTTCAATAGAAAAGGTGACATTACCAGGTTTGCCAAGTGTAAAAATATGCATGCATGTGGGTGTCTGTACATCACCGGGCAATCTATAACCATATGCAAGACCATTTACATAATACAGTGACCATGGCACACGCGATGTGTGTGCAAGAATAAAATTAATAATGTAAATTTTGTTAAAATGTAAATTTGTAAAACTAAACATATTTTTATGGGTAGTTAATTACCAATTAAGATCTTTATTTCATCAATTTTTATGATTTTTCTTGAAATGCCACTTGTCACCGTTATAAGTAGGTAGTTATGTAATACCCAAAAAGGTGTTTTACGATTTTACCCTCATTTTGGACATGTCAGCACCACAGACACTCTTAATGTAACACCAAAAGGGTATGACACCAAAAATGTCTTCTCATTATATATAGTATAGATAAGCTTACGACGACCAAAGTACCTTAGTGCAGCTCCGGATTTGCTTGTTATGAGACTCGTGAGGGGACCTCATGCACGACTTTTCAGGATCACAACTTACTGATGGAATGTCAGATCGATTGACATTTGACGGCTCAGAATGCCTATCAGAATTAGCATCTAAGGATGGAACTGGCATATCCTCCACCTGTTTCCCAGACATAATCATTGGAGAAGTTTCTTCGACCATGGACCGGTCAAGTAGTTCAATCCCAAATAGCCTATAGCCATTACCCTGTCTCTTTTCACCCGTTTCTTTGTTGACAACTGGGACAAATGACCCCGTTAAGGTATCCGCTTGATTACACCAGTACATTGAGTTGCTGGAGACAGGTGGCAACGAGCTATTCTCGCCGCAACTGAGAGAGCTTCCCTTGGTACCAGTAGAGAATTTTGGTGATGAATAGAGCTCTAGTCCACGTGGTGGATCACAGTACGAGAAAGTCGAGGGACGGTCAACAGGAGCTTTCCACATTCCTACCAGCAAAACATAGTTCTCCAATAAAAATCGACAAAATGGTGGATTTCCAATGATAAGATAAATTAGGTAAGCTTCCATACCAAGTGCTGATATATCTGACATGGGCGAAGGCAAAACTGGAGGTCGAGCCCGCTTATTTCTTTGTAGAGGTTGAGAGTTTGGTGCAATTGCTGCCACAAGCGGCTCTAATTCCCATGGAGAAACTCTTTCTGGACGTAAAATCGATGAGGGTTCGTCCCATTGAACCTGAATAAGGACAAAAAACCATAAGCAAGCAGCCAAACTCTGTGAGCACATTTATTTATATTCCTCTCTCTTCCTTTCTGAGACTGCACTTCTTAATTTGAAGAGTGCATTTATCATAGTTATATGGTGGTCATGTTTGGATATTCAGCGCCTTTTTTGGTCAAAAAAAAAAAAAACGAAGTCCATGAGCTTCTTCGACTACCAGTTCAAATGTATTTATGGAAAGTTGAGGCACAAATATTCATTTATATAGGTACAAGTAACCAGCTGTAGTTTACTGAGGCTTTTTTTTTTATGTTTTGGGGGGGTGGGGGGAGGTTGCCGAGGGAGAATGGCAACACAAGATCTACTTGGAACAAGCATAGACAACCATAGTAGGTTGACGGCCAGTAGAATCTTAAATATGAGAAACCTAGTAATGCAACAGCAGGCAAAATGCAGATAGAAAGTAAACAATACGACAGCAAACAGATATATTCACCTTTAGAGATCTCCACTCAGAATCAAGCCATCTTGACGATGAACTATCTCCAACCCCAACTATCGTTCCGCTGAACCTATATAAACAAGCCAAATGTGGCTAAGGTTATTAACCAACTTATAGCTATCCACAACCTCCTGAACGAGAAACTAATGAAGGCCTTCACGTACCTTCTTTCAGGAACTTCTTCACCCTCAAATCTCATCTTAAATCTCATCCCAACTGAAAGCTTGTGGCTTCGAGCTTCAAGATACTTGTTGAGACTTACTATGAACTCCGATCGACTTGTTCTGGCCACAAGTAATGAAAGGTTAGAAAACAGTATACTCTCAACGCTTGGAAAGCAAACAATTCAGAGAATGTGGGCATGAAAATACAAACTCAATTTGAACATATAGTGTAGCCATGAACTACACAAAGTCGACTTAGTTTGTCCATGAAACATTAAAACCATTCTCTTTCTTTTAAATAGGAAGAAAAATAAAATCAACCTCAGAGTTCATGTTCGAGTACCATGAAACTCTTCATAACGAAAGCAAATTGACACACGTCCCTTTGAAACAAAAGGGAAAACATTATGCAAGCATGTGAGACGTATGAAATTGTATTTCAACATTTTCAGAGTTGAACTAAAGAATCTGTTACTTACTCAATAATGCAAATCAGATAAGAAACTGACACACACACACACACAGAGGCTGAGAAGAAAATGACAGGTGATTGCATGTAAAGTAGCAAAGATGGGCAAAAGAATAACCTTGGCTTGTAAAAAACTGAAAAGAACGTTCCAGTTGCAATGGCATGTGATGCCGTAGCAAGAACACCAAGATGCATGCTGTGACTGGATATAACAGATGATGGCATGTTATTCAGTTGTCTCATGAGCCTCCTAACTCCAACACGAAGCTCCCGGTTTTCTCCTCTGCAACGGGATAATATTGAAAATAAATAAAATTGCCACTAGAATCCAAAAAAATTACATCATTATAACCCGTTATGGTTGATAAAACTTGCCTTAAGAAAATAAAAGCATCACCAGCTACCAGCTTTTTTGCACTGACAAAGACACTCCATCCAGTGGTGAGCAAGTGGCGACGAGGTTGCCCTGGAAGTTATATTTTTAATATAAGATAGAGCAACAAGTACGAATGAATGCTTGAGTGAATATTCAGCGCCATAGCAATCCACAAGTTAGACAGTAAGCCTTGGTGAAAAGGTCGGACATATCAATTAATTGCATAGCATATGTAACTAAGAGTGGTGCCAATACTTGTAGTCTTAGGCTGTACCTCCTTGTATACAATAATAAGCATATAAACTACCAAAAGGAGAAGTTTCGGTGACGGTATCAGTGTGTATGTCAAAACAAGGTTGGACATTCAATTCATGTAACCCGCATAAAGTTGATTCCCGTTGAGCTTTATGGTAGAGAGGTACCGAGTAAGAGGGGCAAACTCAATTGTGATTTCAAGTATTGGAGGGTTCCCAATACAAGGCTATATTTATTAACCCTCCACAAATCCCAGCTTCGTGCACTAAGCCTCCCTTCTCAGACATATTACAAAATCGATGGATCCAACTTTCTTAAACTAGTAGGCAATTACTGTTTAAAAACACAGTGAAATACCAAGATAATGCACGTGACGATTCCTCATCTAAACAAAGTACTTTGAGATACAGCAAAGGCCAACTATCTTTCATCTCTACGACAAAATTATATGGAAATTGGCATAGCCATACGGCCA